>JAJJWX010000440.1:0-22330 GCA_023529315.1 Papaver bracteatum
GCCTTGAAAAATCTTTAAAACAGGAAAACTCTATAAATCCCTAGACTATCTAAAGAGCTCCGGAAAAACTCTAAAAAGCTTTGAAATCCTTCAATTAGATTATATCCCGTAGCATTCTGGGATCTACCAGATAGAGGATTCATTAAAGAATGATACTAACAAATTCCCTACAATAGTGAAGATCATCTTTGAATGTTTCCTAAAAAGCCTTGACAACTCTTAAAAGCCCCTAAAAGTCTATAAAGCCCTAAACTATCTAAAGAGCTCGAGGAAAAATCAATAGAAGCTCTGAAAAACTCTAAAAAGCTCTGAAAACTTCTAAAAAGCTTTTAAAATGCTTTTAATTTAATTATATCTCGTCTAGGATCTACCAGCTCGAGATTTATTAAAGAATGATCTTAAGAATAGTGAAGATCATCTTTGAATGTTTATTAAAAAGCCTTGAAAATCTTAAAAACCCGGAAAACTCTATAAAGCCCTAGACTATCTAAAGAGCTCCGGAAAAACTGAAACTCTAAAAATCTCTCGAATGCTTCAATTAGATTATATCCTAGTAGCTTTTAATGTTTTGGGATCTACCAACTCGAGGATTCATTAAAGAATGATACTAACAAATTCCCTACAATAGTGAAGATCATCTTTGAATGTTTCCTAAAAAGCCTTGACAACTCTTAAAAACACTGAAAACTTTATAGAGCCCTAACCTATCTAAAGAGCTCTGAAAAATCAATAGACCTCTGAAAAACTCGAAAAAGCTCTGAAAACTTCTAAAAAGCTCTGAAATGCTTTTAATTTAATTATATCTCGTAGCAATAGGATCTACCAGCTCGAGGATTCATTAAAGAATGATACTAAGAATAGTGAAGATAATCTTTGAATGTTACCTAAAAAGCCTTGAAAAATCTTAAAAGCCTTGAAAACTCTATAAAGCCCTAGACTATCTAAAGAGCTCTGGAAAAACTCTAAAAAGCTCTGGAATGCTTCAATTAGATTATATCCCGTAGCACTGGGATCTACCAGCTAGAGGATTCATTAAAGAATGATACTAACAAATTCCCATCAATAGTGAAGATCATCTTTGAATGTTTCTTAAAAAGCCTTGACAACTCTTAAAAACCCTGAAAACTTTATAAAGCCCTAACCTATCTAAAGAGCTCTGAAAAATCAATAGAGCTCTGAAAAACTCGAAAAAACTCTGAAAACTTCTAAAAAGCTCTGAAATGCTTTTAATTTAATTATATCTCGTAGCAATAGGATCTACCAGCTCGAGGATTCATTAAAGAATGATACTAAGAATAGTGAAGATCATCTTTGAATGTTTCCTAAAAAGCCTTGAAAAATCTTAAAAACCCGGAAAAATCTATAAAGCCCTAGACTATCTAAAGAGCTCTGGAAAAACTCTAAAAAGCTCTGGAATGCTTCAATTAGATTATATCCCGTAGGACTGGGATCTACCAGCTAGAGGATTCATTAAAGAATGATACTAACAAATTCCCTACAATAGTGAAGATCATCTTTGCATGTTTCCTAAAATGCCTTGACAACTCTTAAAAGCCCTGAAAACTCTATAAAGCCCTAAACTATCTAAAGAGCTCTGAAAAATCAATAGAGCTTTGAAAAACTCGAAAAAGCTCTGAAATGCTTTTAATTTAATTATATCTCGTAGCACTAGGATCTACCAGCTCGAGGATTCATTAAAGAATGATAATAAGAAATTCCCTACAATAGTGAAGATCATCTTTGAATGTTACCTAAAAAGCCTTGAAATATCTTAAAAAACCGAAAAACTCTATAAATCCCTAGACTATCTAAAGAGCTCTGGAAAAACTCTAAAAAGCTTTGAAATCCTTCAATTAGATTATATCCCGTAGCACTGGGATCTACCAGCTAGAGGATTCATTAAATAATGATACTAACAAATTCCCTACAATAGTGAAGATCATCTTTGAATGTTTCCTAAAAAGCCTTGACAACTCTTAAAAGCCTTGAAAAGTCTATAAAGCCCTAAACTATCTAAAGAGCTCTGAATAATCAATAGAGCTCTGAAAAACTCTAAAAAGCTCTGAAAACTTCTAAAAAGCTCTGAAATGCTTTTAATTTAATTATATCTCGTAGCACTAGGATCTACCAGCTCGAGGATTCATTAAAGAATGATACTAAGAATAGTGAAGATCGTCTTTGAATGTTTCCTAAAAAGCCTTGAAAAATCTTTAAAACCCGGAAAAATCTATAAAGCCCTAGACTATCTAAAGAGCTCTGGAAAAACTCTAAAAAGCTCTGAAATGCTTCAATTAGATTATATCCCGTAGCACTGGGATCTACCAGCTAGAGGATTCATTAAAGAATGATACTAACAAATTCCCTACAATAGTGAAGATCATTTTGAATGTTTCCTAAAAATCCTTGACAACTCTTAAAAGCCCTGAAAACTCTATAAAGCCCTAAACTATTTAAAGTGCTCTGAATAATCAATAGAGCTCTAAAAAAACTCGAAAAAGCTCTGAAAACTTCTAAAAAGCTCTGAAATGCTTTTAATTTAATTATATCTCGTAGCACTAGGATCTACCAGCTCGAGGATTCATTAAAGAATGATACTAAGAATAGTGAAGATCATATTTGAATGTTTCCTAAAAAGCCTTGAAAAATCTTAAAAACCCTGAAAACTCTATAAAGCCCTAGACTATCTAAAGAGCTCGAAAAACTCTAAAAAGCTCTTTGAATGCTTCAATTAGATTATATCCCGTAGCACGGGATCTACCAACTAGAGGATTCATTAAAGAATGATACTAACAAATTCCCTACAATAGTGAAGATCATTTTGAATGTTTCTTAAAAAGCCTTGACAACTCTTAAAAGCCCTGAAAACTCTATAAAGCCCTAAACTATCTAAAGAGCTCTGAAAAATCAATAGAGCTCTGAAAAACTCTAAAAAGCTCTGAAAACTTCTAAAAAGCTCTGAAATGCTTTTAATTTAATTATATCTCGTAGCACTAGGATCTACCAGCTCGAGGATTCATTAAAGAATGATACTAAGAATAGTGAAGATCATCTTTGAATGTTTCCTAAAAAGCCTTGAAAAATCTTAAAAACCCGGAAAAATCTATAAAGCCCTAGACTATCTAAAGAGCTCTGGAAAAACTCTAAAAGCTCTGGAATGCTTCAATTAGATTATATCCCGTAGCACTGGGATCTACCAGCTAGAGGATTCATTAAAGAATGATACTAACAAATTCCCTACAATAGTGAAGATCATCTTTGAATGTTTCCTAAAAAGCCTTGACAACTCTTAAAAGCCCTGAAAACTCTATAAAGCCCTAAACTATC
This sequence comes from Papaver bracteatum, assembly GCA_023529315.1. NCBI lineage: Eukaryota > Viridiplantae > Streptophyta > Magnoliopsida > Ranunculales > Papaveraceae > Papaver > Papaver bracteatum. Next base: position 3,325 of record JAJJWX010000440.1, read on the forward strand.
TAAAGAGCTCTGAAAAATCAATAGAGCTCTGAAAAACTCTAAAAAGCCCTGAAATGCTTTTAATTTAATTATATCTCGTAGCACTAGGATCTACCAGCTCGAGGATTTGTTAAAGAATGATACTAAGAAATTCCCTACAATAGTGAAGATCATCTTTGAATGTTACCTAAAAAGCCTTGAAAAATCTTAAAAACCCGGAAAACTCTATAAATCCCTAGACTATCTAAAGAGCTCTGGAAAAACTCTAAAAAGCTCTGAAATCCTTCAATTAGATTATATCCCGTAGCACTGAGATCTACCAGCTAGAGGATTCATTAAAGAATGATACTAACAAATTCCCTACAATAGTGAAGATCATCTTTGAATGTTTCCTAAAAAAGCCTTGACAACTCTTAAAAGCCATGAAAACTCTATAAAGCCCTAAACTATCTAAAGAGCTCTGAAAAATCAATAGAGCTCTAAAAAACTCTAAAAAGCTCTGAAAACTTCTAAAAAGCTCTGAAATGCTTTTAATTTAATTATATCTCGTAGCACTAGGATCTACCAGCTCGAGGATTCATTAAAGAATGATACTAAGAATAGTGAAGATCATCTTTGAATGTTTCCTAAAAAGCCTTGAAAAATCTTAAAAACCCGGAAAACTCTATAAAGCCCTAGACTATCTAAAGAGCTCGGGAAAAACTCTAAAAAGCTCTGAAATCCTTCAATTAGATTATATTCCGTAGCACTGGGATCTACTAGCTAGAGGATTCATTAAAGAATGATACTAACAAATTCCATACAATAGTGAAGATCATCTTTGAATGTTTCCTAAAAATCCTTGACAACTCTTAAAAACCATGAAAACTCTATAAAGCCCTAACCTATCTAAAGAAGAAAAATCAATAGAGCTCAAAAACTCTAAAAAGCTCTGGAAAACTTCTAAAAAGCTCTGAAATGCTTTTAATTTAGATTATATCTATCACTCGGATCTACCAAACTCGAGGATTCATTAAAGAATGATACTAAGAATAGTGAAGATCATATTTGAATGTTTTCTTGAAAAATCTTAAAAAGAAAAATCTATAAAGCCCTAGACTATCTAAATTCGGAAAAACTCTAAAAAGCTCTGGAAAAGATTCATCTTAGCACTGGGAATAGAGGATTCATTAAAGAATGATACTAACAAATTCCCTACAATAGTGAAGATCATCTTTGAATGTTTCCTAAAAAGCCTGGACAACTCTTAAAAGCCCTGAAAACTCTATAAAGCCCTAAACTATCTAAAGAGCTCTGAAAAATCAATAGAGCTCTGAAAAACTCTAAAAATCTCTGAAAACTTCTAAAAAGCTCTGAAATGCTTTTAATTTAATTATATCTCGTAGCACTAGGATCTACCAGCTCGAGGATTCATTAAAGAATGATACTAAGAATAGTGAAGATCATCTTTGAATGTTTCCTAAAAAGCCTTGAAAAATCTTAAAAACCCGGAAAAATCTATAAAGCCCTAGCCTATCTAAAGAGCTCTGGAAAAACTCTAAAAAGCTCTGGAATGCTTCAATTAGATTATATCCCGTAGCACTGGGATCTACCAGCTAGAGGATTCATTAAAGAATGATACTAACAAATTCCCTACAATAGTGAAGATCATCTTTGAATGTTTCCTAAAATGCCTTGACAACTCTTAAAAGCCATGAAAACTCTATAAAGCCCTAAACTATCTAAAGAGCTCTGAAAAATCAATAGAGCTCTAAAAAACTCGAAAAAGCTCTGAAAATTTCTAAAAAGCCCTGAAATGCTTTTAATTTATTATATCTCGTAGCACTAGGATCTACCAGCTCGAGGATTTGTTAGAGAATGATAATAAGAAATTCCCTACAATAGTGAATGTCATCTTTGAATGTTACCTAAAAAGCCTTGAAAATCTTAAAAACCCGGAAAACTCTATAAATCCCTAGACTATCTAAAGAGCTCTGGAAAAACTCTAAAAAGCTTTGAAATCCTTCAATTAGATTATATTCCGTAGCACTGGGATCTACCAGCTAGAGGATTCATTAAATAATGATACTAACAAATTCCTACAATAGTGAAGATCATCTTTGAATGTTTCCTAAAAAGCCTTGACAACTCTTAAAAGCCCTGAAAAGTCTATAAAGCCCTAAACTATCTAAAGAGCTCTGAAAAATCAATAGGGCTCTGCAAACTCTAAAAAGCTCTGAAAACTTCTAAAAAGCTCTGAAATGCTTTTAATTTAATTATATCTCGTAGCTCTAGGATCTACCAGCTCGAGGATTCATTAAAGAATGATACTAAGAATAGTGAAGATCATCTTTGAATGTTTCCTAAAAAGCCTTGAAAAATCTTAAAAACCCGGAAAAATCTATAAAGCCCTAGACTATCTAAAGAGCTCTGGAAAAACTCTAAAAAGCTCTGGAATGCTTCAATTAGATTATATCCCGTAGCACTGGGATCTACCAGCTAGAGGATTCATTAAAGAATGATACTAACAAATTCCCTACAATAGTGAAGATCATTTTGAATATTTCCTAAAAATCCTTGACAACTCTTAAAAGCCCTGAAAACTCTATAAAGCCCTAAACTATCTAAAGAGCTCTGAATAATCAATAGAGCTCTGAAAAACTCGAAAAATCTCTGAAAACTTCTAAAAAGCTCTGAAATGCTTTTAATTTAATTATATCTCGAGCGGACAAGGATCTACCAGCTCGAGGATTCATTAAAGAATGATACTAAGAATAGTGAAGATCATATTTGAATGTTTCTAAAAAGCCATTTGAAAAATCTTAAAAACCCTGAAAAATCTATAAAGCCCTAGACTATCTAAAGAGCTCTGAAAAACTCTAAAAAGCTAAAAAGCGGAATGCTTCAATTAGATTATATCCCGTAGAACTGGGATCTACCAGCTAGAGGATTCATTAAAGAATGATACTAACAAATTCCCTACAATAGTGAAGATCATTTTGAATGTTTCTTAAAAATCCTTGACAACTCTTAAAAGCCCTGAAAACTCTATAAAGCCCTAACCTATCTAAAGAGCTCTGAAAAATCAATAGAGCTCTGAAAAACTCTAAAAAGCCCAGAAAACATCTAAAAAGCTCTGAAATGCTTTAATTTAATTATATCTCGTAGCACTAGGATCTACCAGCTCGAGGATTCATTAAAGAATGATACTAAGAATAGTGAAGATCATCTTTGAATGTTTCCTAAAAAAGCCTTGAAAAATCTTAAAAACCCCGAAAAACTCTATAAAGCCCTAGCCTATCTAAAGAGCTCTGGAAAAACTCTAAAAAGCTCTGGAATGCTTCAATTAGATTATATCCCGTAGCACTGGGATCTACCAGCTAGAGGATTCATTAAAGAATGATACTAACAAATTCCCTACAATAGTGAAGATCATCTTTGAATGTTTCCTAAAATGCCTTGACAACTCTTAAAAGCCCTGAAAACTCTATAAAGCCCTAAACTATCTAAAGAGCTCGAAAAATCAATAGAGCTCTAAAAAACTCTAAAAGCTCGAAAATTTCTAAAAAGCCCTGAAATGCTTTTAATTTAATTATATCTCGTAGCACTAGGATCTACCAGCTCGAGGATTTGTTAAAGAATGATACTAAGAAATTAAGAATAGTGAAGATCATCTTTGAATGTTTCCTAAAAAGCCTTGACAACTCTTAAAAGCCCTGAAAACTCTATAAAGCCCTAGACTATCTAAAGAGCTCTGGAAAAACTCTAAAAAGCTCTGAAATCCTTCAATTAGATTATATCCCGTAGCACTGGGATCTACCAGCTAGAGGATTCATTAAAGAATGATACTAACAAATTCCCTACAATAGTGAAGATCATCTTTGAATGTTTCCTAAAAAGCCTTGACAACTCTTAAAAGCCTTGAAAAGTCTATAAAGCCCTAAACTATCTAAAGAGCTCTGAAAAATCAATAGAGCTCTGAAAAACTCTAAAAAGCTCTGAAATGCTTTTAATTTAATTATATCTCGTAGCTCTAGGATCTACCAGCTCGAGGATTCATTAAAGAATGATACTAAGAATAGTGAAGATCGTCTTTGAATGTTTCCTAAAAAGCCTTGAAAAATCTTAAAAACCCGGAAAAATCTATAAAGCCCTAGACTATCTAAAGAGCCTGAAAAACTCTAAAAAGCTTTGAATGCTTCAATTAGATTATATCCCGTAGCATGGGATCTACCAGCTAGAGGATTCATTAAAGAATGATACTAACAAATTCCCTACAATAGTGAAGATCATTTTGAATGTTTCCTAAAAATCCTTGACAACTCTTAAAAGCCCTGAAAACTCTATAAAGCCCTAAACTATCTAAAGAGCTCTGAATAATCAATAGAGCTCTGAAAAACTCTAAAAATCTCTGAAAACTTCTAAAAAGCTCTGAAATGCTTTTAATTTAATTATATCTCGTAGCACTAGGATCTACCAGCTCGAGGATTCATTAAAGAATGATACTAAGAATAGTGAAGATCATCTTTGAATGTTTCCTAAAAAGCCTTGAAAAATCTTAAAAACCCGGAAAACTCTATAAAGCCCTAGACTATCTAAAGAGTTCTGGAAAAACTCTAAAAAGCTCTGAATGCTTCAATTAGATTATATCCGTAGCACTCGGGATCTACCAGCTAGAGGATTCATTAAAGAATGATACTAACAAATTCCCTACAATAGTGAAGATCATTTTGAATGTTTCTTTAAAATCCTTGCCAACTCTTAAAAGCCCTGAAAACTCTATAAAGCCCTAAACTATCTAAAGAGCTCTGAAAAATCAATAGAGCTCTGAAAAACTCTAAAAATCTCTGAAAACTTCTAAAAAGCTCTGAAATGCTTTTAATTTAATTATATCTCGTAGCACTAGGATCTCATTGAGGATTCATTAAAGAATGATACTAAGAATAGTGAAGATCATCTTTGAATGTTTCCTAAAAAGCCTTGAAAACTCTTAAAAACCCGGAAAACTCTATAAAGCCCTAGCCTATCTAAAGAGCTCTGGAAAAACTCTAAAAAGCTCTGGAATGCTTCAATTAGATTATATCCCGTAGCACTGGGATCTACGGCTAGAGGATTCATTAAAGAATGATACTAACAAATTCCCTACAATAGTGAAGATCATCTTTGAATGTTTCCTAAAAAGCCTTGACAACTCTTAAAAGCCCTGAAAACTCTATAAAGCCCTAAACTATCTAAAGAGCTCTGAATAATCAATAGAGCTCTAAAAAACTCGAAAAAGCTCTGAAAATTTCTAAAAAGCTCTAAAATGCTTTTAATTTATTATATCTCGTAGCACTAGGATCTACCAATTTCGAGGATTTGTTAGAGAATGATAATAAGAAATTCCCACAATAGTGAATGTCATCTTTGAATGTTACCTAAAAAGCCTTGAAAATCTTAAAAACCCGGAAAAACTCTATAAAGCCCTAGACTATCTAAAGAGCTCTGGAAAAACTCTAAAAAGCTTTGAAATCCTTCAATTAGATTATATCCCGTAGGAATCGGGATCTACCATCTAGAGGATTCATTAAATAATGATACTAACAAATTCCCTACAATAGTGAAGATCATCTTTGAATGTTTCCTAAAAAGCCTTGACAACTCTTAAAAGCCCTGAAAAGTCTATAAAGCCCTAAACTATCTAAAGAGCTCTGAAAAATCAATAGAGCTCTGCAAACTCTAAAAAGCTCTGAAAACTTCTAAAAAGCTCTGAAATGCTTTTAATTTAATTATATCTCGTAGCTCTAGGATCTACCAGCTCGAGGATTCATTAAAGAATGATACTAAGAATAGTGAAGATCGTCTTTGAATGTTTCCTAAAAAGCCTTGAAAAATCTTAAAAAACCGGAAAAATCTATAAAGCCCTAGACTATCTAAAGAGCTCTGGAAAAACTCTAAAAAGCTCGGGAATGCTTCAATTAGATTATATCCCGTAGCACTGGGATCTACCAGCTAGAGGATTCATTAAAGAATGATACTAACAAATTCCCTACAATAGTGAAGATCATTTTGAATATTTCCTAAAAATCCTTGACAACTCTTAAAAGCCCTGAAAACTCTATAAAGCCCTAACCTATCTAAAGAGCTCTGAAAAATCAATAGAGCTCTGAAAAACTCTAAAAAGCCCAGAAAACATCTAAAAAGCTCTGAAATGCTTTAATTTAATTATATCTCGTAGCACTAGGATCTACCAGCTCGAGGATTCATTAAAGAATGATACTAAGAATAGTGAAGATCATATTTGAATGTTTCCTAAAAAGCCTTGAAAAATCTTAAAAACCCGAAAAACTCTATAAAGCCCTAGACTATCTAAAGAGCTCTGGAAAAACTCTAAAAAAGCTCTGGAATGCTTCAATTAGATTATATCCCGTAACACTGGGATCTACCAGCTAGAGGATTCATTAAAGAATGATACTAACAAATTCCCTACAATAGTGAAGATCATTTTGAATGTTTCTTAAAAATCCTTGCCAACTCTTAAAAGCCCTGAAAACTCTATAAAGCCCTAAACTATCTAAAGAGCTCTGAAAAATCAATAGAGCTCTGAAAAACTCTAAAAATCTCTGAAAAATTCTAAAAAGCTCTAAAATGCTTTTAATTTAATTATATCTCGTAACACTAGGATCTACCAGCTCGAGGATTCATTAAAGAATGATACTAAGAATAGTGAAGATCATCTTTGAATATTTCCTAAAAAGCCTTGAAAAATCTTAAAAACCCGGAAAAATCTATAAAGCCCTTGACTATCTAAAGAGCTCTGGAAAAACTCTAAAAAGCTCTGGAATTCTTCAATTAGATTATATCCCGTAGCACTGGGATCTACCAGCTAGAGGATTCATTAAGGAATGATACTAACAAATTCCCTACAATAGTGAAGATCATATTTGAATGTTTCCTAAAAAGCCTTGACAACTCTTAAAAGCCATGAAAACTCTATAAAGCCCTAAACTATTTAAAGTGCTGAAAAATCAATAGAGCTCTGAAAAACTCGAAAAGCTCTGAAAACTTCTTAAAAGCTCTAAAATGCTTTTAATTTAATTATATCTCGTAGCACTAGGATCTACGAGCTCGAGGATTCGTTAAAGAATGATACTAAGAAATTCCCTACAATAGTGAAGATCATCTTTGAATGTTTCTTAAAAAGCCTTGAAAACTCTTAAAAACCCGGAAAACTCTATAAAGCCCTAGCCTATCTAAAGAGCTCTGGAAAAACTCTAAAAAGCTCTGGAATGCTTCAATTAGATTATATCCCGTAGCACTGGGATCTACCAGCTAGAGGATTCATTAAAGAATGATACTAACAAATTCCCTACAATAGTGAAGATCATCTTTGAATGTTTCCTAAAAAGCCTTGACAACTCTTAAAAGCCCTGAAAACTCTATAAAGCCCTAAACTATCTAAAGAGCAATGGCTAAACGCGGTTGCTATCTAAGTAATGGCCAGGGTTTCTATTATGATGAAAGACCTTTTTTTATCAAAAGTTTGGAATTTCCTAATGTGGATTATTTCAGATTCAAGTAGTGTGTAATTGAGGGGTTTAGACCCCTTTTTGTATTGTGTCTTGTTGTACACTTTCGTTATTCATTAATACATTTTGGACTTATCAAAAAAAAAATCTAAAGAGCTCTGAAAAATCAATATAACTTTGAAAAACTCGAAAAAGCTCTGAAAACTTCTAAAAAGCCATGAAATGCTTTTAATTTAATTATATCTCGAAGCACTAGGATCTACCAGCTCGAGGATTCGTTAAAGAATGATACTAAGAAATTCCCTACAATAGTGAAGATCATCTTTGAATGTTTCCTAAAAAGCCTTGAAAACTCTTAAAAACCCGGAAAACTCTATAAAGCCCTAGACTATCTAAAGAGCTCTGGAAAAACTCTAAAAAGCTCTGAAATCCTTCAATTAGATTATATCCCGTAGCACTGGGATCTACCAGCTAGAGAATTCATTAAAGAATGATACTAACAAATTCCCTACAATAGTGAAGATCATCTTTGAATGTTTCCTAAAAAGCCTTGACAACTCTTAAAAGCCCTGAAAACTCTATAAAGCCCTAAACTATCTAAAGAGCTCTGAAAAATCAATAGAGCTCTGAAAAACTCTAAAAAGCTCTGAAAACTTCTAAAAAGCTCTGAAATGCTTTTAATTTAATTATATCTCGTAGCACTAGGATCTACTAGCTCGAGGATTCATTAAAGAATGATACTAAGAATAGTGAAGATCATCTTTGAATGTTTCCTAAAAAGCCTTGAAAAATCTTAAAAAACCGGAAAACTCTATAAAGCCCTAGACTATCTAAAGAGCTCTGGAAAAAACTCTAAAAAGCTCTGAAATCCTTCAATTAGATTATATTCTGTAGCACTGGGATCTACCAGATAGAGGATTCATTAAAGAATGATACTAACAAATTCCCTACAATAGTGAAGATCATCTTTGAATGTTTCCTAAAAAGCCTTGACAACTCTTAAAAACCCTGAAAACTCTATAAAGCCCTAATTTTTTTTTTTTTGGTAAGTCTTAGTTTATTGAAACCTAAAAAATGTAATTACAAAATAGGAGGCTCTAGGCCTCCCACCCCCATAAACCAAAGGGGCACACTAAGAAACATAAAAAAATAAAAAACTTATAAAAAGCTTTCTAACACAAACAGACCCAAAGAGAAAAACAAAAAACTAATATCGTTTGCGTCCAACTCTAAAATTCCTCTTCTTAATGCTAGCAATCGTTTTTGACAAATCAAACTCCTGAACTTGCAGGTTGTATTCATCATCAAAAAACTCTTCATATTCATCGTCTTCTTCTTCAGAAGCATAATTTCCACCAGGAATAAGCTTAATAGGAGATTGAGCTTTTTTCTTAGTCGACATTCTATCCAATAAATCCTTTTTTTCCTTGAATTTTTTTTTTCTAAACTCTCGATCTCTAATGAAATTAGCCCGCACTTGATCGTTTTCAATAATGCTCGCCTCGTCTAGTTCATTACTAGACAAAATATTTCTCATATCAAAAACAACATCATCCAACCTCTCCCTTTTATTTTTTAATTCTTCCATTCTTTCTAGGAAAGCTTTCTTTTTATCTGTTTCAACATGGGCATCTGGTTTATCGTCAGAAATTGCACCCCATTCTTTTGAATTCTTAACTTCGGCTGCCATATTAGCAGCTAGCAGCTCCGCATTTGCATCCTCCGAAGAGCTTAGAGATTCAAACGAATTCTCACAATGTATATCTGAATGACTGAATAATGCATCATCAAACGGAGTAAACGTAACTTTTGTAGGCGATTTTGTACCCTTTACATGCTTCCACTCATCTTTAGAAACGTTTAAAAGCGTCTCTTTGTTTTGCTGATCCACCTCCTCCGCAGCTGTAGTTGTAACAGCAGATTCTTCTTTCCTAACTTCAACACCCTCTGGAATAAAAGGAATAGTAGGCGCTTGCTTACCTTTCTCTTGACGTTTTTTAGATGTATTTGGCATATCACTTGCAGCAGACTTAGTCACGGACTTACCTTCTTCAGTTTTGCCTTCCTTTTCCGTACCCGAAATAGACAAGGATGTAGCACCCTTTCGTACATCAATATCCTTTTGCTCAGCTATAATGTTTTTTCATCTAATAAGCTTCATCTGAGCTTCACGAAATTCAGCTGAAGCTTTCTCAAGCTCAAGCTCCAATTCCAGCTTTTTAGCATCACCAAGAGCAGTTTGAAGCTGCTCAGAAGTACTCTTATCCGCATCATTATCACCTTTTCCTTGATTTGCATTTCCCGTATCACCATCAGCACCTTTGGGATGCCACTTCTGAACATTCTTCACAGCATTTTTCTTGTTCTTCTTTCTACAATCAGTATCAACATGACCAACAATTTTGCAATAAGAACAAAACTTGGGTATTTTTTGTAGCTCCACAAACTGATCAAAACTTCTACCCCCCACTATTACATGAATTGAATCTGGAATTTTCTTTGAAAAATCAATATTAACCAAAACAGCTGCATAACACCCATATTCGTGATTCAATGTCTTTTTGTCTACCATAACTGGGTTGCCTAGAGTTTTTTCAAGAGATAAGAGAACTTTTTCCGTCCATAGCTCTACATATAAAGCAGGAAAATTAACCCACACATCAGCATGTGAGGAACTCTCTTTATCCGGATCGAACCATAGAAACCAATCTTGAAGATGTAGCTCTTGTTGATTGACCTTCCAGATTTTCTCACGCACTTTTAGTTTGTTCTCTTCAGATGAGAACTTGATGATAAAAAAACCCTTGCTCATAGGCGTGAATTTTACCATAGCTGGACCGAAACCCTACTGATTTTCCAAAGATCTTGTAACATCAGTGAACTTTGCAACCCTAAAATCCAATCTTCCAATAAGACTGAAATTCCAGGCTGCACACCCTTCTTGGAAAAAATCTAACAGAAGATCCACAGAGGGCTTATCATCATTAAAAATTGGATTTGGCAAACTGCCAATATCAATTATAGTATGGTTCAGAGTTTGCTTACCTTTAACCATGTCTGCAAAGGATGTATTCATCTTAATAGGATTAGACGAAACTGGATCTTGCTGTTCTCCCATTATAGACCATAAAAAAATGATCCAACAATAGAGAAAACGATAGTAAATGAAAACCCCTAACAGGCGCTCAGATTCAGAATAACAAAGAAAGAAAACGCAACGAATTTTTTCAAATCTTAAAAAAAAACCATCGCGTTTGCTACAGTGAAAAAAATATATCTAAAGAGCTCTGATTAGATATAAATAAAAATATCTAAAAATATCTAAAGAGCTATAAATCCCTAAACTATCTAAAGAGCTCTGAAAAATCAATAGAGCTCTGAAAAACCCGAAAAAGCTCTGAAAACTTCTAAAAAGCCCTGAAATGCTTTTAATTTAATTATATCTCGTAGCACTAGGATCTACCAGCTCGAGGATTTGTTAAAGAATGATACTAAGAAATTCCCTACAACAGTGAAGATCATCTTTGAATGTTTATTAAAAAGCCTTGAAAAATCTTAAAAACCCGGAAAACTCTATAAAGCCCTAGACTATCTAAAGAGCTCTGAAAAACTCTAAAAAGCTCTGGAATGCTTCAATTAGATTATATCCCGTAGCACTGGGATCTACCAGCTAGAGGATTCATTAAAGAATGATACTAACAAATTCCCTACAATAGTGAAGATCATCTTTGAATGTTTCTTAAAAAGCCTTGACAACTCTTAAAAACCCTGAAAACTTTATAAAGCCCTAACCTATCTAAAGAGCTCTGAAAAATCAATAGATCTCTGAAAAACTCGAAAAAACTCTGAAAACTTCTAAAAAGCTCTGAAATGCTTTTAATTTAATAATATCTCGTAGCAGTAGGATCTACCAGCTCGAGGATTCATTAAAGAATGATACTAAGAATAGTGAAGATCATCTTTGAATGTTACCTAAAAAGCCTTGAAAAATCTTAAAAACCCGGAAAACTCTATAAAACAGCAACTGCTCATGTGATTTAATACCAGAACACAGTAACACCACCATAAGCTAACAGTATCTCCTCTTTCACCCACCAGTTACCACAAAACAGCAGCAGCACCACAGCATAACCCTCCACCTTCAATGTCATATCACCACACAATATGTCTCACTCTGTAGCTGTAACTCATCACAACTACAGCTTCCAGTTCAATTCCCCACTCCTTGGAAAACCACAAGTCCCAGGCCTCATCATCAGCTGCTCTTGCACCCACCTGAACCTCAATACCAACAGCATAAGCTGTAGCATCACTTAGCTGAAATCTCATGACCTTCAACCCTGTAATTGCCTGCAACTTCTTCTCAGGGTTCTTGCTCAACACCACTGCCACATACTGCAACCTCCATTTCTGCTTTGAATGGCCATTGCAACCTGTAACCTAACATACATCTAGGTCTTCAATCTCAGCAACCACCAACCCTATCTTAGCAACATCTCCCTTAATTGCTGATACCATCACCCCATTCGAATTCGAATTCAACCATTAACCCTTCTTTATGAATCGATCCACAGAAACCCATGGTAGCAGCAACAATCTCTTCTCCGATTTGAATCCCTACCATCATCAACATCTCAGCTCGACCACAGACCCATCTGCTCTGCTCTACTAAATCTCGACCGCAACATCCATGGTTATATCTTGATTCGATTGAGCAACAACAAAACCCTGAGTTAGGTTCTTCTTCTTTCAATCTTGAACTCATCAGCAAATCCATTTCCAAAATCAACGACAAACCCCAACATTTCCATCTCAGTCTCGGTCCGTTAACAACATCAAATTCCTCCCTGTATCTTCAAATCTTCAATTGCAGAGATTCAAACATGAACTCTGTGTAATTCTCTATTCCCCGAGTTCGATCTCTTCTCTCCACAGTAACAGCAGCCATGGCTGCTTCTTCTTTCTGTTTCAGTAGCAAACAATGATGGAGAATCGATTCTAGGGTTGGGATTATAACATCCGGATCCGGGTTTGGGTCCGGGTTCAGGTTTGGGCATAGACCAAGGATACAGACCACCCATTTGGATGTCTTATAACAAGCAGTCTTCTTTGGATAAGGGCTATCCAGTTAGGTCGCCCCTCAATAGTTAACTAGACTGTCTTTAGTGCTCCTCCAATTGAGTTGTGCCGTAACCTTGACTGTGCTCCAGATAGTGTTTGCCCAGTGAAATGACAAATTTACCCTTTTGCTCAAATTGGGTGATTTATTCTTCTTTTCCTCCGTGCGACTCCGAGTACCTAATAACTCAAAAACACACGTAAAATACATAATTTACAAGAAAAATAGCAAAGAAAGCATAAACTCTAAGATAGTAAATACGGTGTATTCTACACCTATCAACTAACAAATTCCCTACAATAGTGAAGATCATCTTTGAATGTTTCCTAAAAAGCCTTGACAACTCTTAAAAGCCATGAAAACTCTATAAAGCCCTAAACTATCTAAAGAGCTCTGAAAAATCAATAGAGCTCTGAAAAACTCGAAAAAGCTCTGAAAACTTCTAAAAAGCCCTTAAACACTTTTAATTGAATTATATCTCGTAGCACTAGGATCTACCAGCTCGAGGATTTGTTAAAGAATGATACTAAGAATAGTGAAGATCATCTTTGAATGTTTCCTAAAAAGCCTTGAAAAATCTTAAAAACCCGGAAAACTCTATAAATCCCTAGACTATCTAAAGAGCTCTGGAAAAACTCTAAAAAGCTCTGAAATCCTTCAATTAGATTATATCCCGTAGCACTGAGATCTACCAGCTAGAGGATTCATTAAAGAATGATACTAACAAATTCCCTACAATAGTGAAGATCATCTTTGAATGTTTCCTAAAAAGCCTTGACAACTCTTAAAAGCCCTGAAAACTCTATAAAGCCCTAAACTATCTAAAGAGCTCTGAAAAATCAATAGAGCTCTGAAAAACTCGAAAAAGCTCTGAAAACTTCTAAAAAGCTCTGAAATGCTTTTAATTTAATTATATCTCGTAGCACTAGGATCTACCAGCTCGAGGATTCATTAAAGAATGATACTAAGAATAGTGAAGATCATCTTTGAATGTTTCCTAAAAAGCCTTGAAAACTCTTAAAAACCCGGAAAACTCTATAAAGCCCTAGCCTATCTAAAGAGCTCTGGAAAAACTCTAAAAAGCTCTGGAATGCTTCAATTAGATTATATCCCGTAGCACTGGGATCTACCAGCTAGAGGATTCATTAAAGAATGATACTAACAAATTCCCTACAATAGTGAAGATCATCTTTGAATGTTTCCTAAAAAGCCTTGACAACTCTTAAAAGCCCTGAAAACTCTATAAAGCCCTAAACTATTTAAAGTGCTCGAAAAATCAATAGAGCTCTGAAAAACTCGAAAAAGATCTGAAAACTTCTAAAATGCTTTTAATTTAATTATATCTCGTAGCACTAGGATCTACCAGCTCGAGGATTCGTTAAAGATCGATACTAAGAAATTCCCTACAATATTAAAGATCATCTTTGAATGTTTCCTAAAAAGCCTTGAAAACTCTTAAAAACCCGGAAACTCTATAAAGCCCTAGCCTATCTAAAGAGCTCTGGAAAAACTCTAAAAAGCTCGGGAATGCTTCAATTAGATTATATCCCGTAGCACTGGGATCTACCAGCTATAGGATTCATTAAAGAATGATACTAACAAATTCCCTACAATAGTGAAGATCATCTTTGAATGTTTCCTAAAAAGCCTTGACAACTCTTAAAAACCCTGAAAACTCTATAAAGCCCTAAACTATCTAAAGAGCTCTGAAAAATCAATAGAGCTCTGAAAAACTCTAAAAAGCTCTGAAAACTTCTAAAAAGCTCTGAAATGCTTTTAATTTAATTATATCTCGTAGAACTAGGATCTACCAGCTCGAGGATTCATTTAAGAATGATACTAAGAATAGTGAAGATCATCTTTGAATGTTTCCTAAAAAGCCTTGAAAAATCTTAAAAACCCGGAAAAATCTATAAAGCCCTAGCCTATCTAAAGAGCTCTGGAAAAACTCTAAAAAGCTCTGGAATGCTTCAATTAGATTATATCCCGTAGGACTGGGATCTACCAGCTAGAGGATTCATTAAAGAATGATACTAACAAATTCCCTACAATAGTGAAGATCATCTTTGCATGTTTCCTAAAATGCCTTGACAACTCTTAAAAGCCCTGAAAACTCTATAAAGCCCTAAACTATCTAAAGAGCTCTGAAAAATCAATAGAGCTCTAAAAAACTCGAAAAATCTCTGAAAATTTCTCAAAAGCCCTGAAATGCTTTTAATTTATTATATCTCGTAGCACTAGGATCTACCAGCTCGAGGATTTGTTAGAGAATGATACTAAGAATAGTGAAGATCATCTTTGAATGTTTCCTAAAAAGCCTTGAAAACTCTTAAAAACCCGGAAAACACTATAAAGCCCTAGACTATCTAAAGAGCTCTGGAAAAACTCTAAAAAGCTCTGAAATCCTTCAATTAGATTATATTCCGTAGCACTGGGATCTACTAGCTAGAGGATTCATTAAAGAATGATACTAACAAATTCCCTACAATAGTGAAGATCATCTTTGAATGTTTCCTAAAAAAGCCTTGACAACTCTTAAAAGCCCTGAAAAGTGTAAAAAGCCCTAAACTATCTAAAGAGCTCTGAAAAAATCAATAGAGCTTTGAAAAACTCTAAAAATCTCTGAAAACTTCTAAAAAGCTCTGAAATGCTTTTAATTTAATTATATCTCGTAGCACTAGGATCTACCAGCTCGAGGATTCATTAAAGAATGATACTAAGAATAGTGAAGATCATCTTTGAATGTTTCCTAAAAAGCCTTGAAAAATCTTAAAAACCCGGAAAAATCTATAAAGCCCTAGACTATCTAAAGAGCTCTGGAAAAACTCTAAAAAGCTTTGAAATCCTTCAATTAGATTATATCCCGTAGCACCGGGATCTACCAGCTAGAGGATTCATTAAAGAATGATACTAACAAATTCCCTACAATAGTGAAGATCATCTTTGAATGTTTCCTAAAAAGCCTTGACAACTCTTAAAAGCCCTGAAAAGTGTAAAAAGCCCTAAACTATCTAAAGAGCTCTGAAAAATCAATAGAGCTCTGAAAAACTCTAAAAATCTCTGAAAACTTCTAAAAAGCTCTGAAATGCTATTAATTTAATTATATCTCGTAGCACTAGGATCTACCAGCTCGAGGATTCATTAAAGAATGATACTAAGAATAGTGAAGATCATCTTTGAATGTTTCCTAAAAAGCCTTGAAAAATCTTAAAAAACCGGAAAACTCTATAAAGCCCTAGACTATCTAAAAAGCTCTGAAATCCTTCAATTAGATTATATCCCGTAGCACTGAGATCTACCAGCTAGAGGATTCATTAAAGAATGATACTAACAAATTCCCTACAATAGTGAAGATCATCTTTGAATGTTTCCTAAAAAGCCTTGACAACTCTTAAAAGCCCTGAAAAGTGTAAAAAGCCCTAAACTATCTAAAGAGCTCTGAAAAATCAATAGAGCTCGAAAAACTCTAAAAATCTCGCGAAAACTTCTAAAAGCTCTGAAATGCTATTAATTTAATTATATCTCGTAGCACTAGGATCTACCAGCTCGAGGATTCATTAAAGAATGATACTAAGAATAGTGAAGATCATCTTTGAATGTTTCCTAAAAAGCCTTGAAAAATCTTAAAAACCCGAAAAACTCTATAAAGCCCTAGACTATCTAAAGAGCTCTGGAAAAGCTCTAGAATGCTTCAATTAGATTATATCCCGTAGCACTGGGATCTACCAGCTAGAGGATTCATTAAAGAATGATATTAACAAATTCCCTACAATAGTGAAGATCATCTTTGAATGTTTCCTAAAAAGCCTTGACAACTCTTAAAAGCCCTGAAAAGTCTATAAAGCCCTAAACTATCTAAAGAGCTCTGAAAAATCAATAGAGCTCTGAAAAACTCGAAAAAGCTCTGAAAACTTCTAAAGAGCCCTGAAATGCTTTTAATTTAATTATATCTCGATGCACTAGGAAGAGTTCTCATTTTTTAGAATTTTTTTTTTGGAGCTTTGATAGGTTTTCTCTCTCCTAGGCATTTTTTTCCTCTCCAAATTTTAGAACGCCTAGATTCGTTTTTGTTCATGTTTTTTTATTATCTAAATCAATTTCGATTGGTTTCTGATGATTCAATCTTACGATTCTTCAACTTCAGTGGCAGGAAATTCGATTATCAAATAGATCTGAGGTGCTACAACGTTTTTCTTCTTCTTTGTTCTTCTGAATCTCATCGTCTTTTGGGGTTTTTTCATTTACCAGCGTTTTCTCTATTGTTTGCTCATTTTTGGATGATCTACAATGGGAGAACAACAACAGCCGGTTTCGTCTAATACATCATTTGCAGACATGGTTAAAGGTAAACAAAATCTGAATCATACTATAATAGATATTGGCAGTCCACAAATCCTAGTTTCAACGATGATAAACCCTCTCGGGAACTTCCTTTAGATTTTTTTTCAAGAGGGGTGCGGCCTGGAATTTCAGTCTTATTGGAAGATTGGATTTTAGGGTTGCAAAGTTTAATGATGTTACAAGATCCCTAGAAAATCAATGGGGTTTTGATCCAGCGATGGTAAAATTCACCCCTATGAATAAGGGCTTTTTTATTATCAAGTTTTCATCAAGAGAACAAGCTAAAAGTTGTGAGAAAACTTGGAAAGTCAATCAACAAGAGTTACATCTTCGTGGATTGGTTTCCATGGTTTGATCCGGATAAAGAGAGTTATTCTCATGCTTTGTTTGGGTCAATTTTCCTGCTTTGTATGTAGAGCTATGGACGGAAAAAGTTCTGTTATCTCTTGGAAAAACTCTTGGCAATCCAGTTATGGTAGATAAGAAGACATTGAATCATGAGTATGGGTGTTATGCAGCTGTTTTGGTTAATATTGATTTTGCAAAAAAAAATCCAGATTCAATTCAGGTAACAGTGGGGGGTAGAAGTTTTGATCAGTTTGTAGAGCTACAAAAAATACCCAAGTTTTGTTCTTATTGC
Organism: Papaver bracteatum; assembly: GCA_023529315.1. Lineage (NCBI taxonomy): Eukaryota > Viridiplantae > Streptophyta > Magnoliopsida > Ranunculales > Papaveraceae > Papaver > Papaver bracteatum. The sequence goes on from JAJJWX010000440.1 coordinate 20,891, forward strand.
AAAATTGTTGGTCATGTTGATACCGATTGTAGAAAGAAGAACAAGAAAAATTCAGTGAAGAATGTTCAGAAGTGGCATCCCAAAGGTGCTGATGGTGATACAGGCAATGCAATGCAAATCAAGGAAAAGATGATGATGATGCAAAGACTAATACTCCTCCGGAAGTTGGTACAGCTGATGGGCAGCCTCAATCGGCTCTTGGTGATACTAAAAAGTTGGAATTGGAGCTTGAAAAAATTTCAGCTGAGTTTCGTGAAGCTCAGATGAAGCTTATTAGGTGCAAAAACGCTATTGCTGAAAAAGAGGCCATTGCTGTTCGAAAGGGTGCTACAGAAAATGAACAAAAAGGTAGAAAGAATTTAACAAGTCGGGCACTTCAAGACTACAAAGTCAAGTGAAAGGATTGATAAAGTATATGAGAAAGGTAAGCAAACTACTATTTTTTCTCAAACTCAACAGAATTTTGAAGAATCCAATGTTCAAAAACTAATACAAAGAAGGGTGATGTGGGGGTGGCTAATTCCAATGAGTGGAAGCATGTAAAGGGCAAGCCTTTTACTTTAACTCCTTTTGTGGAGGGTCCATCTGAATTAATTTGTAAGAATTCGTTTGATTCTCTAAACTCTGAATTGGGGCGTGGAGACAAAGATTTTTTAAAAGAGGGAATATCGGAAAGTGAAAATGCTTTATTGATGCTCGTGTTGAAACAGATGCGGAGCTGGCAGCGCCTAATATGGCAGCAGAAGTTAAGAATTCAAAAGAATGGGGTGCAATTTCGATGATAAACCGGATGCACATGTTGAAACAGATAAAAAGAAAGCTTTCCTAGAGAGAATAGAAGAATTAAAAAAGAAAAGGGAGAGGTTGGATGATTTTGTTTTTGATATGACGAATATTTTGTCCAGTGAGGAACTAGACGAGGCAAGCAATATTGAAAATGATCAGGTGCGGACTAATTTTATTAGAAATCCAGAATTTAGAAAAGATTACTACAAGGAAAAAAAGGAGTTCATGGTAAATAAAAAACCCCAATCTCCTATCATGCTAATACCGGGTGGTAATTATGCTTCAGAGGAAGAAGACGATGAATATGAAGATGAATATGAAGAATATTTTGATGATGATTACAACCTCCAAGTTCGAGAGTTTGATTTGGCAAAAACAATTAGTGAGCATTAAGAAGAGGAATTTTAGAGTTGGTCTAAAACGATATATTAGTTTTTTGTTGTACTCTTTTGTTCCTTTTTGTGTTAGAAAGCTTTTTATAAGCTTCTTGTGTTTTGTGTGTTTTCTAGTGTGCCCCTTTGGTTTATGGGGGTGGGGAGGCCTCGAGCCTCCCATTTTGTAATTCTTGTAATTACCTTTTTTTGGTTCTAATAAACTAAGACTTACCAAAACAAAAAAAAATCGAAGCACTAGGATCTACCAGCTCGAGGATTT
>JAJJWX010000441.1:0-17551 GCA_023529315.1 Papaver bracteatum
GTTGGAAATTTTGGGTATAAAACAGAGGATGATAACACTAAAAGAAATTGTTGTTGTACTCAAAAGCTTTCAAGGCTCGGTGATTTCTTTTAGACGATTATTTCTACCCTCCCAATATAAATTGGCGATTACAAATGTATAAATAATGCCTTCAGGATACAATGAAAGCCCTACAACAGAAATTGGATTCAAGGTTTGCACCCCTTGACCCAACCAAGAACACATGAGAGAGATTTGATGATGCTTTAGATGGAGAGAAAACAGGGTTGAATTCATTCTCAAGAATGGGAGAATTCCTTCACTACTTATAGGGTTATTCATGCCTATTGGAGATGCTCTTCACTTCCAAAAGACACATAAGGTGTCATTGGGAATGGTTGTGTCCTTTATGAACCATCACACCTATTAGAGGTGTCCTTCATCTCCAACTAACATCCATTGTGTTTATCCAACACGAACACTTCCCCATCATAGTGACAAACCAAAAACGAAAACAGTTTTATTTTCTAAGTTATTGAAAATATCCAACAATCTCCCCCCTATTTTCAAAAAACCAAAAACATAAAATAAAATAAAACTTATAAAACCGGAGTGGCTGCATCACTCAAGTGACTGCCTACGTACCCGAGTGGGATCAAGCCAACGTAGTTCAAGCACAATTGGGACTAAGCATCATCGCTGAAATCAATACATAAATGATAGGTACCTTCGGGTTTGAACCTTCACTTAGTGTAATAAACTCAAAGCCTTATCGAGATTCTATGGTGAAACCAGTCTTGAACCAAGTATCCCTTATGATAAAACCTGAGTCTCCACACATATTGATTCCATAAATCATGTGTTCTGTAGCCAAGCACTATAAAGGCCTTGTGCTTATATCCTTATTCATGAGTCTTCTTTAGAGAACGGTCTTCTTCTCTTAGGAAACGCCCACATTTCCATACTCATATAGGTAAGTCTCAAGGTGTTTCTGCGAGACACCTTTTTACTAATCACGAGACTCATTAAGGATTTACATCCATCCTATTTTCTTGCGAGAAAAACCAGCACTAACTTGAAATGGGAAGTTTTATGTTAGTGCTCCATAATCTGACCATAACTTGTTGGTACCACATTGAACCTTATTTATCTTTTTCAAAACATAGGTTGGGTTTCGCTATGGGAGATCAACCTTCCTTCACAGACCTTAGTCCCATTTCTATATACTTCATTGAAATTAATTCCTTTGGGAGACTCTTCATAAGTAGGTCTACCAAGCTTTTCTCCGTTTCAATGGTTAACGCAATTACTCCTTTCTTGAGTAATTGACTTACCGTTCCTTGTCTAATACTTGTATGTCTTGACTTTTCATTATAAGTCTTGTTAAAGACGTTATAGATCATATCCTGATTCACAATTAATCAAGACCTCCTGAGATGGCTTCTTCCAAAATAGGATCTCTACAAGTTAGGTTTTAAGCCATTTCTTCTCATTAATTGCATCTACTCATGCAATCAATTCTGAAAACATTATTAAAAATGTTCCTATTTGATTTTACAAAATAATTGTAACTTCTCTAGTGATCCTAATTAACATTTGCGGTTAATTCACAAGAAGTCATTATAGACTTGCATACACTAGAGGCATAGAAAATTTGTAGGCAACTTACTTGTTGTTTCAACAAGCACATTATCCCGATGAGTAACTCCTCTACTCATGCCCAATCTTCTACAAATTTATACCCAAAAAACATAGACAATGTCTATTTAACATTCTACATTAAGTAATGCAAATGTTCATAATTTATGCATCGGTAATATCGTAACACCTAATCGTTGGATATTTGGTCGGCCGCCCAATCTTCCAATAGGTTACATATTCACCGGTATTCCACTTTACCTTCAATGTCATTTAAGACATGCCAATTTCCAAGTTTTGGAACCTATAATTCTTCTTGCGAGAATTATTCTCATGCCGTAAAATTGTTCTCTCAACAATTTCATCGATTTAATTACAACATTAGGAAATTTGTATGACAACGTCATATAAATACTCTCCCAATTTTCTGATAATTCTCAAATGCGTAAATGCAACTAAGTGTCATGAAACAGGCTTTCGTTTAGAAACTCCTTATGCATCATTTAATTCCTTCACATTAAATGACATACAAGTCCTAATAATGGAAGGATATCTTACGTCTCCTGATTTTAAAAATCTACAGAGATATAAATTTTCTAGTGCATGCATATATACATTGTGACTAGTAGCCTTCACATGATATCTCAATATTCTTTTGTAAGCGACTATACAGTAAAAGATTTCTCATTAAAGCGAGGAACAAAAAGCCTACCAAAATGTCTAGTTTCATGATTCATGACACCCCACTCAAATGACCATATTTTAACTGGACCTGTCCTTGAATGGATGACACAGGTGAGATCATGGATCTTTTGATGTTCCCTAATGACTTAATCTTATATGAGGACCGTCAGTCTACTGGGACGATATGCTTAATTAATGACATCAGTTCATTTCCTCCACTAGTCCATCCCTTATAATTCAAAGAAGGAATCTTCAAATCCGTTACAGTACACGGTACTCATAGTTTTGTTATGGGATTTGGCTCTCTCTTAGACAGATGAACTACTAATACGACGATTACAGATTATTACATGCTTAAGGAATGCACCAAAAGGACCGTCATATGAATATCTCTGATCCATAATTCCTAAAAATGTAAAATCTTCAGACCCCGCACAGTATAACAGTTACTACCATTTGGGCCTGGCTTTCGTTTGACCAATTACAAAACAATTGCCCGTTGGATAACATGATCAGAACAACTCAACTCCTTAAAAAGGAACGATGATACTGTTTTACCATGAGAAAATGCGAATATTCATCTTCAAACATGAAGGATAGCCCATTAATTGTAGTCCTTAGAAAGACGGTTAGTCCTTCTTCAAGACTTTGGGATCAATCTCGATGAATCAATGAGTTTTTGGGATCGAAATTTTACATAAAAGTTCAAAAAATCAATCACCTAATGCAAGAACGATGGATTTCTAATAAATTGAACGACGCTTCAATCATCTTCTCCTTAATCAATGATTTATAATTTGGTCATTACCAAAACAAGGGAAGGATAACTGTGACTCAAGGAACCACACATGAGTAAACTTTCTTATCATATATACGTGATCTGATGTATCCACCATGAAACAGATTACATGCTTATATAAAATTTATCATTCAAGTATCACCAAAAATTAATAAATCAAATTCTATGATACTAACCTTTTCTTAGCGGTTGGCTTCCATTTTTAATTTAAGATGTTCGGACCAATGAACACGAAAATCCTTCTAACCGCTGATGGCGGGGATGAGTTACAGCGACATTATTTTTTTCTCGCATTCTTTCTTTTCCCCTTTTGTTCTTCTAGGTTTATTTCCTCTTTTCTTATCCGAATTTAATCGTCTAAAACTTTTGGAAATTTTGGGTATAAAACAGAGGATGATAACACTAAAAGAAATTGTTGTTGTACTCAAAAGCTTTCAAGGCTCGGGTGATTTCTTTTAGACGATTATTTCTACCCTCAATATAAATTGGCGATTGCAACGGTATGCGAAATAATGCCTTCGAGGATACAATGAAAGCCCTACAACAGAAATTGGATTCAAGGTTTGCACCCCTTGACCCAACCAAGAACACATGAGAGAGATTTCGATGATGCTTTAGATGGAGAGAAAACAGGTTGAATTCATTCTCAAGAATGGGAGAATTCCTTCACTACTTATAGGGTTATTCATGCCTATTGGAGATGCCTCTTCACTTCCAAAAGACACATAAGGTGTCTCATGGGGAATGGTTGTGTCCTTTATGAACCATCACACCTATTAGAGGTGTCCCTTCATCTCCAACTAACATCCATTGTGTTTATCCAACACAGAACACTTCCCCGTCATAGTGACAAACCAAAAACGAAAACAGTTTTATTTTCTAAGTTATTGAAAATATCCAACAGTTTCTAGCACCTCTTTCGGCTTTGGACTTGAGTCCTTTGGTCTGGCAGTGACCTTTCCATGTGCATCTTTTGCTTTTTCCATAACACAGATTTGCGAACATAAAGGAAAATACACGACTAACGGTGAGAGTCTCTGTTATGATGAGTACAAGTCCATATGAACCACATATAGCTTAAGGTATGTTTCTTGATTGAGTAGATCTAGAGAAAACGACTATCGAGAAAAAGAAAATCATGTGACATGTCTAGGTCAGATAATCTTGTTATTTCTTCTTTGTTTTCACCACATATTTTTATGCAAAAGATATTCGATTCAAGTGAAACTGGTTCCTTGTAAAAACATACACGGTTTTGAAAAGGTATGAAAGTTTACCCTTTAACGCAGAAAAACTCTGAAAATGTACTTTTAAAAGAGAAAAAAAAAATCTAAATGCTTTTAAAGTGAAGATCCATATGTTAGGCTCGCATTTAAAGAAATGTTCTAAATGATTTCAAAGTGAAGATCCACATGTTAGGCTCGCTTGTAAAAATAGATGTGAATTTTATCCAAGATTATGCTCACTTTTCATGATGAAAACTCAAAGTAAAATCCACTTTGAATTTGCTTAGCTTATATACTATAACAATATTACCTCTTCTTTTTTTTTGAAAACAAAAACAAAGCAGGAGAAAACAAGAGGGTAATTACAAAATCACAAGGAAAAATAAAATATTTTAGCCTAAAAACCATGGTATTGAGTATATATCAATTTTCAGTAGGCTCTTGAATGTTTTACAAGTGATTTAGTTAGGTCACATTCTCTATATAATAATAGAGTTTTTTCGAGCGTTCTCATTCACTAGAGCTTCTGGTTGATTCTCGCTTCTGATTGATTCTCGCTTCTGGTTGATTCTGGCCCCACCAAATTTTTGAAAATGATTTTTTTTTACGTAACCCAATATAAAACACGAAAAATATTTTATGGCCCACGAGATTTCTTTTTATGAAATACGAATATTTTATTGCCTAAAACAATTATCTCAAAAAATATTGTGTTGCCAAACATACATTAAATAAATCGCACAATCACAAGCACATCGTAAAAATCGAAAAATTAAATTAATCATGCATCAATCACACTAAAGAATAAAAATTGAAAAAAAATGTTCAATGTCCGATTACAGTTCTAAGAATCAGTTGTCTTCTGAAGCACAACTTCATTCTATCAATTAAAACTAAAAAAATAAGACAACACTTCTGATGAGAATTAGAAAAAGAAAAGAAAATAAAATAAAATTGGTTATGGGTACTAACCTTCGAGTCCGACGTTGTGTCTTCCTTGCAAAAAAAAAAAAGTTGTGATCCCGTCCAAAAGAAAAAATTTACAAAATTGTAAAAAAATTGAGGCAAGAATTGAAATCTAAAGCAAACCAGTATACAAACACGAGCATACTAAAAAATTCAAGCGAAAACAAAATAATAAACCTCATTTTCGTATTACTTCTCTAAATTTTATTCATACCATAATTAAAAATAAAATAAGCCTAAAATAAAAAAATAATAATTAGATGAATCCGATTTTTAATTTTGTTTATTTTTTTTGAAAATTATAATTTTGTTATGTCTAAGTATGTAATGTATTTTTTATACAAAAATATTTGCAATCACTAATTACGGTGATATGAGAATGATGTAACTACCCAAAATTACGTACTATCTTTTAGTGTTGTTTCCTAATCGAAGATATTTCTTTTTGGAAATTTCGTGGATGGTCTCTATATAAAACACTCGAGCAAAGATAAGCACTCATCATTTTTATTTCTATGGTTTTTTTAGCAATATATAGGTTAATGGTGATTTTTGGTCTGCAGATGATGGTATACCTCTTCTCGCTATATTGACATAAATGAACGCATACACAATGTCGCGTATTGGTAAGGTGATAAATTTTTATATTTTACTCTATGGTATTTATGATTTATAATTATGATTTTTTGTTTATATTCGTTCTGGATTATTATTATTTTGTGTATATGTGTATTGTTTTGTTCTGCATATGTTTGTTTGTCTGTTTTTTTTTTGGCGAAAAAGGTTACGTATTTTGCAGGTTTTCGTGATCAACAACTGTGATAGTAAGATTTCATGGATATTGGATCAGTTATTCGAAGCTTTGTGGCCAAAATAATAATAGGATGCAAGGTATAAAATCGTGATATCCTTTCTGTTGTAATTCTTTTTTATACAGTAAAACCTCCATATATTAATACACTTGGGGTATCATAAATATATTAATATATGGAGGTTATTAATATAGGGAGGTGTACCTAAAAGATGTGAAAAATGCGTCTACTTCAACGTATCTAAATCCTATTAGATAATGTAATACATCTTTATAGTTCAAATACACAAGTACATGTACATATCTCAGAACTTTTAATGTTATAATGAACTTTTTGATGTATTGCACAATTGTAAATAGTACTAGGTATATAGAAAGATAGTTCATCAATCTATAACAACCCATAAAATACGGTAACAACCCTAAAAATTACCTCTTCTTCTCAAAGAAATATAGATAAGTATTTTATTTCATCATGAATTTCAATATACCAAGATATATATTTCTCTAATATAGTGTTGATTATTAATATATGGAGGTAAATTCCTTAAGGCGGGACTGAAAAAAAATATTAATATTAAAATATGGAGGTTATTACTATTTGTAACTGGCCCAAGTTGGGACCATAATTTTTTATTAATATATAGAGGTTATTAATATATGGAGTATCAATATACAGAGGTTTTACTGTACTATGTAATTGTGATCAATAGTTGCCGCAGTCAGATTTCATGGATATTGAAATCGGTTACTTGGAAGCTTATTGGCTATAATAACGAACTCATGCAAAGTATAAAATTTAAAACCCTGTTTTTTTATTTAATGATTTCCTTTACTGTCAAAAATCGTGAAATTTTAATTGCATGATATTAAGCAGAATTTTGGAAGAAAAAAATAAGATCATTAAAAGTATTATTTTTCTTAATATCATATTCCATAAAAAAAAAAATTTGTTTCTATTCTTAAAAATATTTCAAAGAATAAATATGGATACCAAAAATAATTGTGGCTTCCCAAAATTATTAGAGTAAATTTAAGACTGTCCGTTGATATTATTTTCAAAATATCAGTTTCCTTTTCCATTTATAGAATCGTCTTTTGTTTGACTATGGAAAGCTCCAGGTCCGTCCCTGAGATTTTGCTGCCCCGAGGCAAGAGAAAAAATTGTTTCCCCATAGTGTTGCGCTAAAACCTTGCGGAAGCGATTTGCACAACTACAAACGGTACTCCATAATATTGCCAAGAACACAAACTAAAGAAGAAAAGAGACGAGAATTTACGTGGTTCGGCAAGTTGCCTACATCCACGGTAAGAACAAGAGATTCATATATTATCACAAGGGAGAATACATATAAACCTTAAGAGAGAAAGAAGAATTTTTGGTGATGTTCATTTTCTTTCTCTAATGTCCTATTTATACTAGTTAGCTAAGCCTCCAAGTGCCAACTCCAAATTGAGTTCTACTTCCTTAGCCTACAATCTTGAACTAGCCTACAATTGGACTTCCTTAGTTTTCAAACTAGGACTCAAAGACTTACCTTGTTTGAATGAATGAATTTACAAGTGTGAAAGGGAAATCTATGGAACTCTTCCACCAACCAATTTTTTTCACATGGTTTTATTCCCACCTACCTACTAGCCACCATCCAAACATGGTTATTAGAGTTCCAAACAAAATTGGACTCTCAACAACCCCTTATTCTAGAATCATCTAGAATTGTAGGCACCGTCCAATAATTCTCCACCTCGGATCATGCATTCATGCATGAGACGATCAATACAAGAAATCTCCTTCGTCTTCCAGCGTCTATTGCGCCATAGGCTGCCTACGTATCCTCTGCAAGGAATCAAACCGACCGTAGTTCACATAATGGCCTTGTAATAAGGACTCCACCAGGTTCCTAAGAACCTCTACCCCAAAGGGTATCACCAAACCGGAAGAATGTGGATAAATTTCGAGCAATGACGAAACTTGACCCCGGATACTACTTTAGTTAACATATCAGCTGGATTGTCTTTGGTATCGATCTTCATAAGTAGAATGTCTTCTTCTTCCAGAATTTCTCTAACAAAGTGAAATCGAACATCTATATGTTTGGTTCTGGCATGATGAACTTGATTCTTAGCCAAGTAAATTGCACTAAGACTATCACAATGCACATGTAGTTGTTCCTGCACAACACCCAAGTCATCTAGCAAACCTTGTAACCATATAGCCTCCTTAAATGCCTCTGTCACTGCCTTATACTCCGATTCAGTAGTTGAGAGAGCCACAGTAGACTGCAAAATCGATCTCCAACTAACCGGTGCTCCATCCAAGGTAAATACATACCCTGTAGTTGAACGCCTTTTGTCCAAATCACCAGCATAGTCATAATCCACATAACCAACACACAGCTGATTGTTCCCATCTTTCTTCACAAACTCCAAGCCAACATCAATAGTACCATAAAGATACCTCAAAATCCATTTCACAGCTTGCCAATGTCCTTTACCAGGATTATGCATATAACGACTGATCATACTTACTGCATGTGAAATATCCGGCCTTGTACATACCATCGCATATATCAAGCTACCAACAACACTAGCATATGGGACTTGGGCCATATACTCACGCTCTTCTTCAGTAGTAGGAGACATATCAGAACTCAACTTAAAATGAGGACCAAGGGAGTACTTACAGATTTAGTTCCTTCATGAGATACCAAATTTCTGTAACACTTTCTTCAAGTATGCCTTATGAGATAAACAAACTTTACCCTTCTCTCTGTCACGTTGAATCTCCATGACAAGAATCTTCTTAGCTTCTCTTATATCTTTCATCTCGAACTCAGTTGACAATTTCTGCTTCAAATTATCAATCTCTTTCTTGTTATTCGATGTTATCAGCATATCATCGACATACAAGAGCAAATATATGAAAGACCCATCACGTAGATTCTTGAAGTATACACAATGGTCATAGTGACTTCTTGTGTATGTCTGGCCAATTATAAACTGATCAAATCGCTTGTACCACTGTCTTGGAGACTACTTCATCCCATACAACGATTTTTTCATGTTGCATACACAATCTTCTTTTCCAGCAACTTTGAACCCACTCGGCTGAGTCATATAGATCTCCTCTTCTAGATCACCATGTAAGAACTCCGTCTTGACATCTATTTGAACTAGATATAAATAATACTGTGCTACCAAAGCCAACAAAATTCGGATTGATGAGTGTTTCACAACTAGAGAGAACACCTCATTGTAGTCAATCCCTTCTCTTTGGGCATAACCTTTTGCAACTAACCTTGCCTTGCAGCGTACTTGATTCACCTGAGATCCTTCTTTCTTAGCATATACCCATTTGCACCCAATGGCCTTATTACCGTTCGGAAGCTTCGTAAGAACCCATGTGCCATTCTTTTAAAGAGACTCCATCTCATCCTGCATAGCAGCTTCCCATTCTTGACGCTCTACACTGTGTATAGATTCAAAATAGGTATTTGGAATGCCTTCTTCAATAACTGGTAATGCATAAGCTATAAAATCATTCATCTAACCAAGTTTTCTGGTTTGTCTTCTCGGTTTGCTGGTTGTTATGGTCTCAGTGACCGTAGCTTCTGTATCATCTACTGCTTCACGTTCCTCTTCATCCAGATCGTCACTATCATTTGGAACTTCAGTATTTTCCTCCCTTGTACATGCCATGCCTTCGGAAGTATTCGTAACAGATACATACTTAGCTGGAATTAGTGGAGTTGCATCAATCTCCACCTGCTGCAAAGGTTCACTGGTACCGGTGCTTCTGTTCTCCACCTGCCGAAAACCCCAATACTTCACCATAGAAGCTTCATCAAATGTAACGTCTCTACTCATGACTATCTTCTTCTCAACTGGATTCCAAATTTTGAACCCTTTAACTCCTTTCTTCACGCCCATAAAGATCCCTTTAACAGCATGGCTATCAAGCTTGTTTTCACTAACATGATACCAAACAGGGAAACCAAAGATATGAATTGAGTCATAAGCTGGTTTACCATACCATTTCTCCATCGGAGTTTTACCTTCTAACACAGTTGATGGCAACCTATTAATGAGGAAGCACGCATATGTAACTGCCTCAGCCCAAAACGCTTTACCCAATCCATCATTAGATAACATACATCATACCTTCTCCAGCAAAGTACGATTCATGCGTTCATCTACCCCATTTTGTTGCGGTGTCTTCTTAACTGTGAAGTGCCTCTGTATTCCCTCATCCTGACATACTTGTAAGAATGGATCACTTTTGTACTCTCCACCATTGTCTGAACGTAGTACCTTGATCTTTTTTCCAGTTTGAGTCTCAGTTTCCTTTTTTCCACCTCACAAAGACTTCTAGGACTTCATCCTTATGCCTCATGGTGTACACCCATACGCGCCTAGAAAAATCTTCAATAAAAGACACGAACCAATGTTTCCCTCCCAATGATGCATTCTTGGAGGGACCACAAACATCTGAGTGAACATAATCAAGAACTCCACTATTGTTGTGGATTGTTGTGCCAAAGCTTGTTCTTGTCTTCTTGCCTTACACACAATGTTCACAAAACTCTAATTTACAGGAAATAAAACCTTTCAATAATTCTTGTCGAATTAAAGAATGTAACGACTTATCACCAGGATGTGCAAGCCGTGATATGCCATAACTTCGTGGTCTCCATAGTGCTAGTCTCGATGTGTTGAAATAGACACATCTCCCATTATTGTACTCCAGTTAAGTAGTACAAGTTATAATGCCTTGTGCCCTTCATGATTACCAACGATCCAGCGATCACCTTTAGAATGCCATTTTTAGCGACTAACTTGTAGCCTTTAGCTTCCAAAGTTTCGAGCGAAATCAAATTCTTCTTCACAGCAGGCACGAACCTTACTTCCTTCAGCTCCCAAACCATACCATCATGCATCTTGAATCGAATACTACCAATCCCAATCACCCTACAGGTGTGATTATTCCCATACGTACTTCTCCATCAAACTCTTCAAAGTCTCGAGAACCAGTCCCAATGAGGACAAATATGATAAGTAGCAAATGAATCTAATACCCACGTACCGTCAGTTATGATAAAAGTTGATGGTATCACATTCAGCGAGAAATCTGAAGCTTCATCTGAATCTTCACTTGCCTTAGCAATGTTCACCTCGGTGTTGTCCCTTTATCGATCCTTACGCTTGGTACAATCCTTAGCCCAATGGCCAAAGTCATGACACCATGCACATTCATCCTTCTGCAGACGCGCTCTTGACTTTGAACGCCCTTTAACTTTGCCACGATCACCAGTCTTCTTTCTTTTGTCTGTTGAACGACCTATTGCAAGAATCAAGTCACTGTTAGCTTCACTTGACAGGTCTTCACGGTCTATCTTCCTGAATTCCTCACTACACAATGTTGTAGTTACCTCGGCGTATGTCATATTATCCTTTCCGTGCATTAAAGCTTTAATCACGGGTTCATACCTTTCAGGAAGAGAGTTTATCAGACACAAAGCTTGTTCCTCGTCGTTGATCTTCTCATCGTAGTTAACCAGCTCAGCAAGAAGTTTATTATATGAATCTAGGTGCTCAGTTAGGGTTGCACCTCTCTTCATGTAATAGCGATACAAACTCCTTTTAAGATGTATCCTATTTGCCATGTTCTTCACAAGGTATTCCTTTTCTAGATTTTCCCAGAGATCCTTTGTTGAAGTCTCGTGCTGATAATTAACTCTTAATACTGTTGCTAAACACCCTCGAATCGAACCAAGACATAATTTATTCATCTTGTTCCACTGCTTGTCAGACATCTCCGTTGGCCGACCTTATAGAGCTTCTTCTAGGTCAAGATGAACAAGAGCATCCATTACGTCCGTTCTCCATAAACCAAAGTTATTGGTTCCGCTGAACTTTTCAACCTTCAGTTGTGATCTATGAGAATGAAGTATTTCTTCTTTTGTTTCTTTATCTTTATTTGTGGACTCTGAATGTTCACTACACCATATGGACCAATTTGAGACATATTGATTTTTTGGTTCGAGACACATATAAAGGTCTTTTATGCTTCCACTCTTATAAGAGTCTCAAATCAACTATATGAGTTGCTTTAATTCTGATTTTTCAACTACTCTTATATGTGTCTCGAAATATTGCATACGTGTCTCGAAATATTACATACTTGTAAATTTATAATTTTCTAACTTTAATACATATTTAATTTATTATTATTAGTATTATTATTCCCCCAAAACCAAACTTTTTCACCAAAAATTCATTCTCTCACATTAATTTCCCCCTCAATTTTCCCTCCACAGGTTTATCTCACACCAAAATCATTTGAATTAAAATTCAATGATCAATCATTCACTTCCCCCCATTTATTTCTAGTTTCCCACCATTTATTTCCAATTCCCTCCCATTATTAACACCAAAGAAAAAATATCTCCTACTAAAATATTTCTTTTAAGACAAAAAGAAAAGAAAAAAATGTTTCTTTACTTATATCTTTCCTTCTCTTTTTTTCTTCTTCTTTTATCTTCGGTTTCTTCTCTAGACCTTCTTTCTCTTCCTCTCCAGTAGCTACTACTAACCAAAAAAATCAGAGGAAACCGAAAATTTAGAGAGCGATTGAGAGACAGTCAGAGATCAACTACTCTAGATTGATTGAAAAACTAGAAATTTATTTTGATTTTTTAAACCTAAAGTGATTGAAAACCCACAAAAAAATAGAAATTGATTTTCAACTCTTAGAAGAAGAAGATTGAAGTCGAAGAATCAATTTCCTATAAGTTCTATCGGTATTAAAAAACCTATTAGAGAAATCAAAAAAAATTTGATTTGTTGACCCTATTTTTTTACCCAAAGAACCTTAGAAATTTGATTTCTTTCTTATCTTCTGTTTGACACTTTCAGAAGAAGATTGAAGTACATGAATCTTCAAGATTTCAGGTATAATTTCTAAACTGTTACTTGTTTGTTTTTCTTTACATATTTTGGTTCATTGTGATTTAATAATGGATCTGTCAGCTTTTTTTTCCGGTGGTTATATCATGTTGATCTTTAATAAGGGTTATGATTTTTATCATGTTTTGATGTATCATGTTAGAGGATTGTTGTATCATGTTTTGTCAAGTATTTGTTTTGATTTGATTTTTGTGGATCTGTGATTTTTGGTGGATTTGATTGGTGTATCCAAGGCCAAACAAAGGAATTGCTTCTAAATTCGTTGATGTTGTGGAGAAGTTGATAGTGAAGCTCATGTATGATTCTAAAAGAATCATCACTACTGGCGAATTAGTTGATCTTTGGATATCATTTGGTATATTAACTGACTTCCTGTTTTTGATTTCATTTGTTTTGGTTACTTATACTTCCATAATTTTAATCGAGGCTAAAACTCACTCCTAATATCCCTTTATGTATCTGGTGCAGGAAGAGCATTTTAAAGGAGCAAAATTCATGAAGGTATACTAATGTCAAATGATGCTACAACTTCAGTTTTGCTTTAGATGGGTAGAACTGGTGGTTCGTTCTGTTTTGGTAAACTCCCCTTTTTATTGGTAAGACCTAGCTAATTAGGTTGATGGGTAGATGGAAAAGCAGCATAATATTCAGCAACTTATTTTTGGTATCTGGATTGCATATATACAATGCTAATTACTACTACGTATTTTTTGGAACTAGAAACTTCACTAAGGATGGTTTCATGCATGATCCTATACCAATCACCATAGCATATGAAGGATTTCTCTCACAAGTGGTATTTTCCAGGTCAATTCTATCCTACAATTGTGTTCTTGCAATCTGGTTCCTATAAACTTGTTCAATCTACATCATGATATAGTGCACCCAACAAGTGTACAACAAGATGTGTATTGTAGGATGAAGGGAAAGGTGATACATAATCATCTAGTGGAGAAAGCTCCTGGTTAAAGTAGCTGTAAGGGAGACCCTGCTCATGGTTTACAGATTGTTGGAACTACTCATTGAGGTCTCTTTTTGTGGTACAGGAATGCATTTTATATCGTGTAGCGATCCGTAGCTTCAAACTATATAATTTGTAGCTATTATAATATCTCGAAACATAATCATCAAGCATATGGTTTTGTCTTATCTCCAAAGTGTTTAATTATCTTATTTTGATGCAAGGTTTGAAGATTTTGATTCCAGTGTGATATGTCAGCCATATGTAAAGAGGCGGGAAAAAGACATCTCGAGAATATGAATTGATTGCTAAAAGTTAAAATAGTAGGTATTACATTATAATACTTATGTTTTCCTTCGTAAATTTTTGCATTGGCCTTGATCAAAGCAATGTAGCATCGATAATTATGTGATGCTTTTACAATTCAGAAATTGAACTTAACAATTAGGATGATACGCACTTCTTCATCCTAGAGTCAGAATGTAGTAGCGAGTTAAGGTGTAAACTGTATTAAATGGATTTGGAAGTTATGTATCTTGGCATTGTTCTTGAATTAGATTAGCTTACACGACTTCATTATTTCAGGTGTAAAGGCATCCGTCAAGTGGGTTCTCTTCGACGAATGACGCCATGACAAACGATGCACACCGCTCTCGTGAGAGGTATGCAATTCGTGTTCTCATTGTTAATCCATGACTTTATCTTGGGTAAGTTTTTTTTTCTAATTGTGTTATGCTTCGTTGTTGTGTGTGTCTTTAGTGATCGAGATGTACACGATTTCATTTTTCTCCTCTTGATGCTACTCATGTCATTAAACGCATGTAAACATGTTATAGGGTCCGAAAGGTACGTCTTACTTTCTTGGTTATTTCATATATCCATTATCTTTTAGTACAATATTTTAAATGTTGTATTTTTCTAACCGTAGTCTTTACCCAGTAGGATGTCCCTGTATCACATATGTATAGGTCTCCATTTTTGCTTAATTCTCGTTGAAAATTATATTATTTGGTCAGTAAACATTGACATAAATTATAATTTTTTGTAAGTAGTTCTGACTAGAAACCAGTTTGTAGGGAACATATTCAACATGCCAAAATGGACATTGGTGTAACCAGTTTTGCTCCCCCTCTCGACAACATAGTTACTTTTCAGATTGTTGCCTTAGTAGGTGTGTTCCCTAGTACACTTTGATGCTATTTTTAATAACATAGATATTCATCAATTGTTGACACACGATCATCATATATTGTCTCAACTAATTAGTCTCGTATGAGTTTGTGGATGCATACTAGCATGTTTGTCGCCTTAGTAGAAAGGTTCCTAGGCACACTTTGATGCTATTTTTAATAACATAGTTATTCATCGAATTGTTGACACATGATCATCATATATTGTCTCAAATAATTAGTCTCTTATGAGTTTGGTGGGATGCATACTAGCATGTTTGTCAAGTGTTCCTTGATATGTCAAATTTAAAATTTACTATCTCGGTCACATCTTTGTTCGGTCCTTCGCTTATGTAAACTAACTCCTATAAATGTTCCATTTACATCGATGCCATTATAAGGAAATCAAGAAGATAATTGGATAAGCATAAAGCGATTTGAGTGAACAAGTTGTAGGTAATTTCTTATTTCTTAAGTTCTTGTAGAAAATGTATCCACTGCCTATGCCTAATTGTAGAGACGGACTTGTTATCCATAGTTTATTTGTTAACATTCAACTTGTATTGTAAGGATGGATCCACATATGATCTTGCAATTCCATTTGTGATAATAAAATTGATTTTTTTTTTTGATGGGATAATAAAATTGATTGAATAATGGTTTCATATATGATTGGGAGTGCCTAGATACCTAATTTTGGTGCAGAAATTTAGAAATAAGATTTTATTTTATTTTTAAATCTGATTTTATTTTTTGAGACGCATATAAGAGTAGCTTAATTTTTTTCCGTCGCTTTAAATGGTAGAATAAATAAATTTGTTCGCTTATTAAATCGTCGGTAAACATTTATGAGACACATACAAACGTCTCAAAAATTAATTACGAGACGCTTATAAGTGTCTTTAAATCCGTCTCAAAGCATTCCCTACGCCAAAATTGAGACACTTATATGTGTCTCAAAAAATCAAGGCAACACCTATATATGTCTCAAAACCGTCGATTTGGTGTAGTGGTTCTCCTTCATGATCGTTTGGATCAACTGGTTTATCCCCGTCAACCATTGTTCTCAAACAACCAAATATAGATAAAAAAACAGAACCTTTGAGATTAGTATTACCTCAAGAAATCTTCATAAAAAATACCTTCACTTCAATCGCAACTGAGTACCGTATCCAAGAGCAACCTTTGCTCTCGATACCAATTGTTACGCTAAAACCTTGCATGGAAGCGTTTTTGTCACAGCTACAAACGGTACTCCATAATATTGCCAAGAACACAAACTAAAGAAGAAAATAGACGAATTTACGTGGTTCTAAGTAAGTTTCCTACATCCACGGGAAGAACAAGAGATTCATATATTATCACAAGGAGAATACATATAAACCTTAAGAGAGAAAGAAGAATTTTTTGGTGATGTTCATTTGCTTTCTAATGGCCTATTTATACTAGTTGGCTAAGCCTCAAGTGCCAACTCCAAATTGAGTTCCTACTTAGCCTACAATCTAGAACTAGCCTCCAATTGGACTTCCTTAGTTTTCAAACTAGGACTCAAAGACCTACCTTGTTTGAATGCATGAATTTACAAGTGTGAAAGGGAAAGCTATGGAACTCTTCCACCAACCAATATTTTTCACATGGTTTTATTCCCACCTACCTACTAGCCACCATCCAAACATGGTTATTAGAGTTCCAAACAAAATTGGACTCTCAACAACCCCTATATTCTAGAATCATCTAGAATTTAGGCACCGATCCAACGCATAGAATGCGTCTCACTATTTTGTAAGAGTTAAAGCATGGACAAGTTCACATTAAAACTCGGTTCATAATCATATTTAAGTTAAAATTTCTCTTCTATTTTGCAATTTCAAGTGATAGTTGTTAACTGGGTTATTATTCACTGGGTCTCCTATAGTGAGGGTATGACATCAACAATATCCTGATGTAGTTGTGAATTTTAAACGTTTCTTCACCATAATAGGCGCCGCTAAATTTGCTTGCGAAGAAAACCTTGGCAAGCATTCCCTATCCCCGCCGATGCGGTGGCTTGCTTGGTAGAGGTTATGCAAAGTTTGACCATCTTTTTTTATGAGCATGGACGTTGGAGCACGGCATGGAACATGTGCTTGAGTTATCAAGTAGAGCTACTTACATGTCTTTTATCCACCAAAACCTCAACAATACAAACGGCGTCACCCCATTTTCTGGATTAGTAGAATGATATTTTTATTTGATATCCATGTGTTGTTGTGCACTAAATTCCCAACACATGCATACTTAAAATTTGTAAGACTTGTACCCTCTTTAAAAAGTTTCTAACTTAGATTCTCCAACAATGTGTATTTAAAAGCT
>JAJJWX010000442.1:0-12133 GCA_023529315.1 Papaver bracteatum
AGACACGCTAGAGCTTCTCAATCCCAAAGAAGACTTTAAACCAGTGGTCGAAGAGATTTCTCCTAATTAGGTTACTCTCCTCTCCGACAAAGGCCACACCAAAAAACAATAAAAGAGGAAGTGTGTTGTTACGAAGGATTAGTTTGCTAGAAAGGAAAAATTCAAGTATTTATAGACAAGGTAGTTCGGACACCAAGGAATTTCCAAAAACGAAAACATTATCAAGATATTCATTAAAACACAAATTCGGTTTCCATAATTCCTAGAAATGCTCTGTCCAAAAATAATGATCGAAATATCTCAGAAAATACAATTAGTAAATGCACATTACTAATGCTTATTTTTCCAGCAAAATCAAGTCAATTACCTTATTTAAAAGATTCTTAACTTACTTATGTTTCGTTCCTGGGATTCTCTTCCCTTAGCTATTAAGGAATAACTTTGAACAATTAAAGAAATAAACATTCACATCACGTTTTTAAAGTATGTCGACATCTTAACTTTGTAAGTTCTCTTTCACACTTACAACCTTTAAACCGATTTGTCACACTTCCAAACAAGTTTAGAATTGGTTCATCTGACTCTCAAGAACTATGCGATTAATCAAATAACATTCAATCACAATCATGGGTTTAACGGTTATACCAAAACAAGTTTCAGTTCTACCTCCATGTAAGTATGTGCATAGTCACACTAGCTTTCCAAAATTCGGTTGACTAGGTACTAAGATCGGTTCCCCACATACATATGGTATCTAACTTATATGTGTTGTACATGTCCATAGGATCGGTTCCCCTTTCTATTACAAACCTTACTGCAGCCCATACAAGGATCAGTTCCACTTTGTGATGTACTGCACCTCTTACTAGGATCGGTTCCCCTTTCCCATATTTGGTCAGACATAAAATTACAAACCTGATCATACCATCTCAGTTGATTACTTAAGATCGGTTTCACTAATAAAAGTCATACCAATACATAAGTTAGGCCTTTGTGAATAGTTCTACCAAGAACATAAATAAGTTATGATCGGTTATACTCAATTACACATATTGGTTGTTCATAAGATATGCAATGAATAACAAAACCAATAACACCTGGAAATTTCTTTTTCGGTTCACAAACAAGTTTATGAACTTACTTCCTTAGAATACATGTAAAACATTGTTCCCTATATTGAAATCCTCACCTCATACCCATACATAATCATAATAGCATTCAAATGGTTATGGTGATGTCTTATCTACAAAGTTTAATGGTTAAGAAATAAACCTCGTATTGTATTCCTTAATACTATGTCTATCTAGAGTTCAAATATGCTTCACATTTTTGTTTTCAATACGCACGACTTGAAAGATACGTTAGGAATAAAACAGTTCAAGTCAAATATCAGTAACCTCAAGTGGAAGGATGATTGTTGTCGTTGTAGCTCCTTGTTTATTCACATCTTTAAGACTTCACAATACTTGTAATGTCTCATATCCTAATACTTTCAATCTAACATATACGAAGTTGACTCTAGTACATAATTAAGTGACTCTTAACATGAGTTTTGATTCACTAAAATATGACAACCAAACTTGACATACCAACGCTTGGTGGGTTCAACCGATCCATGCTCTAACAGACAACAAGACCAGTGTATCCCGAAAGTATTTACTAGGAGTCTATCGAAAAGGCCCGGAGGCAGAATAACCAGCGTATTTCACGGGGATGTCCTAGGAATTTTTCGGAAACCTTAGTAAGTTGAGTCAGATCCTAGAGCAAACATGACCAGTATATCTCGCGATGATGTACTAGAAATCAATATTTAATCTTAAATAGGGTGAATCGTGCTTACAGGAGAGATGCATATCTCCGCTCTAGGTCATAAGTCCATCGGGGAAATTTTTATGCATCTACCGAGCCTACTTGACTAGAAGTATCTCGTCCAGGATGTATACTAGGAATCATGGAATCACAATCTGTTGCGTCTCGCGAAGACATGCTAGAATTTTGGGATATTATAGTTCATAAGTCTGTTGGGGACGTTTTACGCTCTACGGAACCTGCGTGACCAGTAGTATCTCGTGGGGATGTGTGCTAGGAATCACAGAATCACGACTAGTAGTGTCTCGCGGACGTATACTAGAAATTATGGCCATGAGTGTCTTGCGGACCAAGGCCTTAATCTCTCCCGTGAGAATTGAATTTTGTCTATGGTCTTGAAATAACACTTTTGCCCCTTATCCAGATTTTACCATCTACATTAAGTCCCATACTCAGAGTATATCCTTGATGGTTCTGTGATGAGTATATATATGGTTACGAATCATTCAGGTGAAAAATTGCAATCCACTTGCGGAGTCCCCGAATTGATGCTTAGTCTTTGCTTGCTCTAGAATTCGAATCAACTTATGGACTTGGGAGCTTTATGGTATTTTGTGTTAGGAGAGGTTACTAGAGTGACAATTGAGCCTTGATGAAGTAATTTCCGTCTTGAGAGACCACACTTTCAAATTAGGGATTACTTGGACAAAACCCTAATTTCCTCTCTTTGTGCATCCTTGAGCTTTCGAGTTTGTGCAAGTGAGTATTTGGTGAAGAAAGGGATTTGAGCGGCTTCCTGGCTGTTCGTGAGGTTGTAAAAATCCTATGAGAATAAATTCGCACTTACTTTTGAAGTTACGGAGTCCATATCCCATGTAAATTCTGAATTCAGGCTTGTACTAATTTCTCTTTTTGTCCGCGTCTGACTCTTTCAGACACTCTGGAGATGCTTGAAGAGGCTTGGTAGGCATGCATATTTCCTAAGGGGTTAGCACCTTGTATGACGAGAGCTCTTTCAATCCCTTATACTAATCAGACACCCCTTTTCCGATACAAATGCCTATCTTTGAAACCAAGTGTATTTTCGTCAAAAACCAATATGATCTTGATTTTATTTGGCATGGGAGAGAATATGAGATTCCCTAGGAATGATCATGGCTTGCGAGAGAGAGAGAGGCATATGTGTGGTCTTTTGCTGGAAATTATGAACTCGAACTTCCTGTTTAAGTTAAATTCCCTTTATGTTCCTCTGAAATTTCGTCTTTCTTCTTTCTGTTTCAATTCTGTAATTCTTTGATCGATTAAAGAACTTAATATGCATGTGCATAAATCCATTGAGATGAGTGTGTGAGCACTTGGTTAGTCACTGGATACTTCAGGGAATCCATCTTTGAAAAAATAATGGGAATTAGTCATTTGTATCCCAAAATAATAGGCCGACTTAGACATATAACCCGTTACGTTAAATTTTTTTGGATTTTCCTCACCGTCGGTAGATTACGGCACAACAAAAGAGACGTTTCAAGAAAAAACAAAAAAGTATCTCCCGGGAAAGAGAACGTTTGCAACTCCCTCTTTGTTTGGGGCAGTTATATTCATCAACCGCTTCAATTCCTTCATCTTCAACCTTAATTCATTGTTTTCAACTTTATTTGTTTTAATCATTATCTTTATTTTTATTTAGGTTTACACATACGGATCAAGTTTATAACTTAAGATCCGGGCAGAGTAATTTAGGTTTCTATATTTATGTATTATAAATAAAATCAGATGACAACATCTTGTCAATCTGTGTTCTCTTACACTCTTGTAGTGGTTTATTATAGCCTATTTTGGTGGCGCTTCATTGTTATCGAACACAATACAAGGACGATCCACCTTCGACAAAGTATTGATCAATTCATCAGACAAGATCAACAAATATCGAAGTCGATCAGAGCAATTTGGGTATATCACTTCTTTTCTATAGAAGCATCTAAGTTCTACGGTGAACATCAAGTACAATGGTTTGACACCATTGTTGATCAACAAAAATGGTTAAATACCATTAAAATTACATTAAATTCCTTGTCAGATTATGGATATTTAGTATTTTTTTCATTATTCGTTTCTTTAAGTTTCGAGTTATGTAAACGTTGTATTATCCCTCTTAATCTGACTATTGATGTAATCGATACTATTGTAAGCAATTTCATATGAATGAAATTTTGAGGCACTAGCCTCTTCCATCAAAAAATAAAGTAGATTACGCCCTGGGTTGCACGGACGCTCCGTTTTTGGAGTCGTGTCCGCGTTCGACTCACGTCGGACGCATGACGCGCGTTTGACGCTGACACGACGCGTGTCCGACACACCAAATACGCATCCCGCGCGCGTCCTTTTTGGACACACCGATGACTTGGGTTTGAAGCATTTTTTTCCCATTTTCATTTAAACTTCTTCCTTTATTTTCACTATTATTAACTAAATGAAGAAAGACAAACATTTAGATCAATCATTTAAGTCTTTATTAGGGTTTTGTAATTGGAAATACATCACATATACCCTTGGCTGAGCATGTGTTGTTCTAAGAATGCAGTTTGATTGCGCCATGTGTTTAATAATGATTGATTGCTTGACCTTCGGCGTGTATAAACAAACGATCTTTCCTTTTCTTTTGAAATTTATACACATGTAGTGTTATTTTCTAATTTTTATGATCGAAACACTTGACTTTGTTGTATAAATACATAATTGTATATATAAATAAAATATGTATATACGTGTCCGCGTCCTAGTTTTTTGAGAATTTTATAGGGTCCGCGTCTGCGTCGTGTCGTGTCCCCGTCTACGCGTCCGCGTGCAACCCAGATTACGGTAGAACTTAGTTACATAGTGGGACCAAGGAGGGGTGTAGTCAACTTGTACAGTTGGTCGAACAGGTGGAAAGATATTATTAGTCTAAAAGACGCATGTACCCTTAAATGGAAATTTTTTTTATGAAGGATAGAACTTTAGGATTTGACGATACAAATCTGGGTTAGAGTAGATAGCAGGAGAAGGGAGAGTGAGAAGTGATTACAGAAGATTTCAGGCATAAATTTAGGTTATATCCCAAATCTCTTTCGATATTTATCCTTATCACGATATTTCCCGCCGAAAATTGGTTAGGTTTTTCTCGGATTTTGTTAGTCTATCAGTTGTATATAAAGAACCAAGGATCTAAGTTCTTTTTTTTCTATCCTTGAACCAGTTGATAGAGTATAGCTTCTGGTGAAAACTTAAGTAATTTCTAGAGAGTAATTTCTGTTTTTGAAGAAATGGGGAAAAAGATAATGGTTGATGAAGAACTAATGAATAAGAAAACTGATGCAACCTCTAAGAGGTATAATTCTTCTAACCCTTAACTATGTTTATTTATTTTGTTGCTGTAGATGTTCAATGTTTGTTCTTATTTGGTTGTTTCTTTTGCTCGATTTAAATTAGGTTTTTTTTTTTAATCGATCAGTTCAGGTTATTGGGTTAAATGGTTTTATTTTCCAATTATATTTAGATTTTTTTGGTTGAGATTATATATTTTCTGAGTCGATTGAATTTTGTCGTTAGATTAATAGGTTCCTGAAATTGAATTTTCCCTCGTATTGTTTGTTTAGATCTTGACATTAAAATCTGGGTGGAACTTTTGGTGTAATTTTCATGCTCAATACTCCCTTGTACATGAGTGCCATGTACATAGCCTGCTTATAAGAAATGATTTTGGTTACGAAGTTATATTCTCATACTGTGTGGTTATAGTAGAAGGGATTTTGTTTCTGGATTAATGAGTTCCTGATAAAATCTTCTTTTTCTTATCACTTATCGTATTGTCTCTTGATTTATGGGTGTTTCTGAGATTACACTTATTTTTCTATAGCATTACACTTTAGTTTCTGATAATGTAGAGATGTTTATTTTGGTGGTATTGGTATGTCGCGTCATGCTTAATAATGGGGTTCCTTGTGATATGTTGAAATGTTTGATAGTGATTATAATGATTTGAGTTTTGTGATGATATTCATGCAACTGCTGTTGTTTAATTAATGTAATCCTTTCACATAGCATATTCCTTTCTTACTATCCTCATTCCTTGTATTTGTGAAGTGCTCTGCATTTTTTTGGTGTCTCGCCCCAGTTTCTGCTGAAGCTTTAGGTTCTGGCACTGTTTAGGAGAGTTTTTTTGTAGCTGATGATAGATTTGAAGAGGGGTTGGAATTTCCTGACAAGACCGCTTTTAAGAAACATCTCAGAAAATATTATGTATCCAATAGGACAGTGTGCAGGTTCACGAAGAGTGATAATATTAGAATCAAGGTTGTGTGCAAAGGCTTTGGAGAGCCCATTCTCTGTCATTGGTATATATCTGCAAGGAGAACCCTCAGGGAGGCGACTTCGAGCATAAGAGACTTCCACTTGCACCACACTTGTATTGGAGATCCTTATGGGAGGAACTCATATGCAAATCCTGAATTTATAGCTCAACACGTGATCAACAAGCTAAGGGAATCACATGGCAAGATTGTACCTAAACCTTCTGAGATTGCTGCCGAGTTTTGGACAAGCCACAACACCTTGATCCCATATCATGTTGCATGGAAGGCTAGAAACAATGTGTTAGAGAGGATAAATGGAAGATTTGATGAGAGTTTCAGACTAATACCAAGTCTATGTGAAATGATCAAAAGGACTAATCCCGGATCAGTTGCTACTTTCACCTATGAAAGGTAATATCTTTATTTGTTCGTAAAAATTGATTAGTTTGAGTTCTAGTTTTTATAACTTTCCTTGTTTTTTTGTGCAGGAAAGACAATTGCTTTGATTCTGTGACCATATCTTTTGATGCCCCTATGAGGGGTTTTATAAATAGTTATAGAAATGTGGTTGGTCTGGATGGATGACACCTGAAGGGAAAGTATGGTGGCTGCCTACTATCTGCCACTTCTCTAGATGGTCAGAATGGACTAATTCCTTTAGGGATCATGGTTTGTAGAAATGAGTGCGCGGAGAACTGGTTCTTGTTCTTGAATAATCTCAAGCCTAGATTGGCTGATCATCCCGTTGAGCCAATCAACTTCATATATGATAGACAGAAGGGTTTGAGAGATGCTGTTCAGAAATTGTTCCCTACTTCACCACATAGGTTCTGCTTCGGGTTACAAACTAACCACTAACCTGATCATTTATTGGTACAAAATATATAAAGTATGTTCTATACTAACCCTCTAATTCATGACAGACACATGTATGCAAACTTCAAAACACACTAAAAGGGATCTAAACTGCACACTCTTTTATGGAATGCTGCTAGAGCTTATAAGCCTAAACACTTTCAGGTTTGTGTTAGTCTCAGAAAGTAAAGTGCTTGAAACACTGAATATCTTTCAATTGTAGGCACACATGGATAGTATGATGTCAGAGAATGTTAGTGCTTGTGAGTGCTTGATGGGCGAGGATCCTAAAAGCTGGTGCAGGGCCTTTTTTGACCGCAAGAGCGCTTGTGAACACTTGAGTAACAACTTTTCTGAAAGTTTCAATAACATGATAACCAACATTAGGGATAAAACCGTCTGCAAACTAGTTTTGATGTATGGACAGCTGGTGATGGGGATGTTTTACAAGAGAAAAAATACTTGTGTTGGATGGGATTCCGGGGATTTGGTTCCTACTGCCAAAAAAATACTGAAGAAGATGTTTAAGAAAACAGGGGAATATAAGGTAGAAGGAGTGGTTGTTGGAAAGCTTTATGAAGTGACGAGCATACATAATACGTTTTCATTGTTGACCTTGAGAAACATACTTGCAACTGTATGCAATGGCAACTTAGGGGTTTCAGACCCTGTTCAAAACCCATACGTAGTTTGAACAATTACTAATTGTTTTTTGACATATTTTTAACGGTATTGTACAGCCCTAATTGATAACTTATATGGTACCATTGGAAGGGCCTGAAGACTGGAAGGAGGTTCTTTTCTAACTCTCAAGTATTCATCAAGTGTTCATATTTACTTGGTTTTAATTGAATCTGATCTATCTGTCAAATATGAACTTAGACAACCTTCTAGATTACAATATTAGGTTTACCTTAAATATCTGTGTGTATCTACTTAAAGTATAATTGTGATACATGAATTCAAAGTACTGTGTCTATTACTTGGGTAGATTATCATACACCTATTACTTCTAGTTTTTTGATCTCTTACGCAATATTAACTTTCTTTGTTCTTCTCTTATACAGCCAAGAACAACAATTGTTCCTCCTTTGCTCATTAGGAAACCATGTAGGCTTAGGAAGAACAGAAGGAAGGCCTATAATGAGACCCTATCCGAGAAGAAAGTCAGGTGCTGCAGCAAATGCAAGATTCCTGGGCACAACAAAACAACTTGTCCTGGTGGTGCAATTGGCTCTAATCCAAAGAAAAATAGGTCTAGATCTGAAGAAGGGGGACTGACGTTTCAATCCCAATCATCATCACAAGCTGGAAGTGCTGTGGTTCTATGCCTGCAATGAAGAAGCCAAGAAAAGCTATGACTCGGCAGTAGTGTGCTCCGAAGATTTACTTAAAACTAGTTTTGGTTAGGATGTCTTTGTTTGCTTTCACTTTTCAAATGAGACCTATAAAATTTTCTGCATTTGATGTTTATCTGGTTATGTTTTAGTTAAGTTTTATTTTGTTTGGATATTAGCTATCTCCCAGAGATATTGTTTTTGGATGCTTTTGAGTATTGGATCTTTGATTCAATGTTAGTAATAAATGGTAGTGTTTATGTCATTAGCTTGCCTTGCTCTGTTTTTACGATTTTATGGTTCTTCTGTCTGATTTCTAACAGGTGAAGAAGACAAAGTTTGAAGATGAAATCTCTGCAGTAGAACTTTAATGTATCATATGGAGACGGAGAAAAGCAATTGTTCTAGTTAGTTTAACTAAAGGGTATATTGGTCATCTAAGGTCAACCTAAATTTGACACATGTCAGTTAACACCAGTTAACTTGTAACTGGATTGAATTCTTTGTAACGGGACAACTTTATAAGTTTTAAAAAAAGCGGGATTATTTTGTAAACAACTTAAGAAAATGGGACATATCTGTAAATGACCCAAAAATAATCAAAACTCTACCATAAGGGAATTTAGGTAAAAATACCTTTGAGCTTGCTTTGGTTGAAAAGTGATGAGCAAAAATGGGTTAATAGAGGTGCAAGGGACCTGCCAAGTAAATAGGGAGAGGCTCGGCTCCCTGTTATAAGAAGAAAAATCCAATTTTCATCCATCTTTCCAAAATTAGGGTTATTTCGTCAAAACCCTAATTCTCTTTTAAGTTTTCTCTTTCAAAAAATTTCGAGAGAATATATGACTTCCCAATACTCTATAGAAGCATCCTTTCTCGTGTGAGGACTTGCATCTTTTACTTTTTGGACAAAACCCTTTCTTTGTCGGACTCTTGAAATTAGGGTTATTTTGTCAAAACCCTAATTCTCTTTTCAAATTTCTCTTGTGGAAAATTCTGAGGGAATGGATGACGTCCCATTGGTCTTGGAAAGTGTTTACACGAGTAGGGAGGGTCTTGGCCATGGTTTGGAGGAATTTTTGAAGAAGGAAAAGCCTCGGTTTCCTTATTTGACCCAAATTGCCTTAATATCCTCTTTTTGCTCTAATTCTTTTTCTTCTTGCTTTAAGGCTTCCTTTTTGAAATCAAATTTAAAAGAGAAGTATTTTTACATGTGGTAATGTATAGAAACTAGTCCACCTCCTCCCACGAATTCTACTTGCACTGAAATTCCTTGTTTGCGCAGAATTTTTATTTATGTTCGAAGTATAACTAGTCGTGTTTTGTCGCTCCCTTAGTTTACTTCTTCTGATTCCTCTCTTGTTTGTAGCGTACTCTTTATAGTGAGAACGATTTCTACCTTGGTAGAGTGGGTATGAGCGGGCTTCAACAATTTCATAGGACTTTCATAAAGAGATTCAGGTGCAGAGAGACAATGGCCTGGGGTGATTTCACGGGACCCATGTCTTCTTTAACTTCATATGAGATACTTGTTGGAAATTTTGGTGACATGAGGATAATAACTCTGAATGATCTTGCTTTTGATGATCTTATGAATCTGGAAAACCTGACGACCGCACGTGATGAGAATATTCGTTTCGATGTGAGGCAATCACGAGAGTGGCTCGATTCTGTCAGGGTCCATCTAGGTGAATTGAGTTCAGAGAGGTTCTTAATCTGAGGAGCGTATGGAAGATGAAGAGATGGAACATGCTAATTAGGCAGCTTGAGATGTAGAGGCCAAAGTGAAGCAGCTGAACATGAAGTAAAATATTTTATTTAAGGGCCTTTGCTGGATGATTTTCTTCAGGGTTGATATTTTCTCTCTCTGAACCTTTCCAGTATGTATCTGTTAAGGGAAGGGGACCCTCATGAGTTCGAACATGATGCAAAACCTAGATTACTTCATCGAGTATGCGAGTAGGTTGACCCCAACTATCGAACATAAAAGACCTGGCTTTCATTTATTAAAGTAAAATTAGGATTTGGAGCTTGTTTTTCTGGTGATAAATCCACATGAAGTTAAAATCGGAATCCAGATCTATTTAGCATCAATTCCTTCAAGTGTTTTGGTGATATTTCTTGAATCGTGTATTGAAACATCATGTCCTTTTAACACATGGTAGGAGAGACGTAGATGAATATTTTTTATCAGGGGTGAATTGTCGAATTATCAACCCATTTTTGCTAGTTTTTCGAGTTGGCTAGATGAAGTATGAAGTGGTTTGAGAAAAAATAAGCCACATACGCATTTTGACCCACCACAAACCCTAGTTTGTCTCAGCCGTGAATCTTGAGCAGAGAAACGATTCTAATGCATTGGGGTAATACCGGTACATACTTCCTTTTTGAAATCCTTATACAAGGTTTTGTAAAACCTAACTTGCTTGATCATGATGGAAACCCTAGATGGGTGAGTCCTTCTCTGGATGCGACAAAACCTGATTTTGACTTGTATAAGTATTTCGGCATCTCTGTCATGGGATTGAGTTTATTCTCGTGGGATAACATCCCACAATTCTTTATTTGATATCAAGGGTTGAAGTGTTTGTGCCTGAGGGTCGTCCATGGGAGCTGAGACTCGGACAGGATATATGATTCTCGTCTATACACCTCTAGTGAGAAGTCTCTAACTTGAAGTGTTCTGAATTCTACCAATTTGTTTTGCACCAAAATCGCTGGGTTAATGGTGTAAGAGTCATTCATCTAGGAGTTGGATGTTTTAATCCCCCCATGTTAGTCACAAAGATGCATGATGCACATTTCTTCGTCAGTCCCCAGTTTGTTGTATGAACAGGTATATTCATTGACTCGGGATGCTTTGAAAATGATATAAGACCCTTGTAGCATATGAGATTGATTCTTCAAGGTGGGCAAGCGATACTCTATGGGTTGGATACATTCATGGAGAATCATATCGAGGTAATGGCCGCATGTGTCTTCCTGCATAATATGAAGCTGTTGTTCTGAGGCCTCTATTAGGTGTCTTGACAAGGATTCATGTGAATTTATGTAGACGAATCATCTATCGAGATCTTTCTTTTTCTGGGATATGGTGAACCAAAATTAAGAACCGTGTATGCCTTCTAGGACTAGAAGAACTATGGACGGTACCAAAGTCCAATCCCCAAGTGTCAATCAATATATATCAACCAAAGATTGGATTTACCAATTGATTGATCTACGTACAACCTGTGATATTTCAATTATATAAAAAAATATAATGTGCAAAATAAATTACACAGACACTAGAAATTTTGTTATCGAGGAAACCCGAAAATACATAAAACCCCCGGGACTTAGTCCAGATTTGAACATCACACTGTATTAAGTCGATATATACACTAGCCTACTAGAAGTTAACTTCAGGATGGAATGTAGTTGAGCCCTAACCAAGTCTCACACTCATTAAGGTACAGTCGTGTTCCTTACATCTTTGAATCCCAGCAGGACTCTACGCACCTGATTCCCTTAGCTGATCTCAGCCACAACTAAGAGTTGTTACGACCCAAAGTCGAAGACTTATAAACAAATCTGTCTCACACAGCTACGTCTATTCTAGTAGATAAATTTTTCTCCCACAGAAGTACCTATGAAG
This sequence comes from Papaver bracteatum, assembly GCA_023529315.1. NCBI lineage: Eukaryota > Viridiplantae > Streptophyta > Magnoliopsida > Ranunculales > Papaveraceae > Papaver > Papaver bracteatum. The sequence continues at coordinate 11,967 of JAJJWX010000442.1, forward strand.
TTTTGTTCTGTATTTTGATAAATCAAGGTAAATAGGAACCAATTGATAATCCGGTCTTATATTCCCGAAGAACAGCCTAAAAATATTAATCACTAATAGGTGTTGTAAAACACCTAATTTTGTATCTATTATTTATGCTTTCTTTGCTATTTATTTTGTGAAATATG
>JAJJWX010000443.1:0-330468 GCA_023529315.1 Papaver bracteatum
GATGATTTATTTGATGTTGGAGAGAGCGAAAATGTATTCTTGGTGCATATAGGGTGAGAGATACCCTCCTTATATAGGTTATGTAACCGAACGGATATTTTTTTTGTTTGAACTACTAACATTCGGAGGATAAGTCAACATAATTATCTACCGAATATAAGATGGCCTAAAATTCCGAAACCAGGAAAAATGAAGATTTTCTTGGTTTTGAACTTCAAATAATATGGCTAAAACAAATTTACAAAACCTCCGAATTGTCTGGCTAACCCTCTCTTCTGCCTGTGGAACCACCCAGAGCCATGGCGGGGCTGGTTTTTAACCTCTACCATTCGGAGGATAAGTCAGCGTCATTATCTACTGAATATAAGATGGCCTAAAATTACGAAACCAGGAAAAATGAAGATTTTTTTGGTTTTGAACTTCAAATAATCGGGCGATTTTTTTATTTACAAAACCTCCGAATTGTCTGTCTAACCCTCTTTGTTGCCTGTGGAACCACCCAGAGCCATTGCGGGGCTGGTTTTTAACTTCTACCATTCGGAGGATAAGTCAGCGTCATTATCTACCGAATATAAGATGGCATAAAATTCCGAAACCAGGAAAAATGAAGATTTTCTTGGTTTTGAACTTCAAATAATCGGGCTAAAACAAATTTACAAAACCTCCGAATTGTCTAGCTAACCCTCTCTTCTGCCTGTGGAACCACCCAGAGCCATGGAGGGGCTGGTTTTTAACCTCTACCATGTGGAACCACCCAGATCCATGGAGGGGCTGGTTTTTAACCTCTACCATTCGGAGGATAAGTCAGCGTCATTATCTACCGAATATAAGATGGCCTAAAATTCCGAAACCAGGAAAAATGAAGATTTTTTTGGTTTTGAACTTCAAATAATCGGGCGATTTTTTTTTTTTTACAAAACCTCCGAATTGTCTGGATAACCCTCTCTGCTTCCTGTGGAACCACCTAGAGCCATGGCGGGGCTGGTTTTTAACTTCTACCATTCGTAGGATAAGTCAGCGTCATTATCTACCGAATATAAGATGGCCTAAAATTCCGAAACCAGGAAAAATGAAGATTTTCTTGGTTTTGAACTTCAAATAATCGGGCTAAAACAAATTTACAAAACCTCTGAATTTTCTGGCTAACCCTCTCTCCTTCCTGTGGAACCACCCAGAGCCATGGCGGGGCTGGTTTTTAACTTCTAACATTCGGAGGATAAGTCAGCGTCATTATCTACCGAATATAAGATGGCCTATAAAAATCCGAAACCAGGAAAAATGAAGATTTTCTTGGTTTTGAACTTCAAATAATCGGGCTAAAAAAAAATACAAAACCTCTGAATTGTCTGTCTAACCCTCTCTGCTGCCTGTGGAACCACCCAGAGCCATGGCGGGGCTGGTTTTTAACTTCTAACATTCGGAGGATAAGTCAACGTCATTATCTACCGAATATAAGATGGCCTAAAATTCTGAAACCAGGAAAAATGAAGATTTTCTTGGTTTTGAACTTCAAATAATCGGGCGAAATTGTTTTTACAAAACCTCTGAATGCCTCATCATTCCAAAGCTACAAAAAAACTAACCATTCAGAATCCATCAAACAAACCATCCACATACCATAACGTGTTTTAAGAAGTTCAATTCCGATCCTAACCTTAAAAACAAAACCAAATTAAGAAGCATTCCATAAATTAAGATTGTCATTCATTGTTTCTTTGATTTTACTTTACGACCGAGACTACCTCCAAGTACACCACGACCACGAGTTTGAGGTCCTTCATCTTCAACACCTTCCGTTCGACCGCTCGTAGAAGCTCGAGTTCTTTTACCCTAATTTGATACTTCCATCTTATCCATATGCTTCTTCGTGGATTTCTCCTCAAATTCTGTTGCATATTCTTCATTGTCGATATTGTCAATTAGGTCTCTAGCCTTTTGTATCTTCTCCACTGGCATGGGATCTCCTTTCTTAATGCAAGCAGTTAACATTTTGGAAAAACAACTGAACCTATTAACCTATTTTTAAACATAATGACATACCATCAAACGGTTATTACATAAGATTTTTAGCAATAAAATCAAGAAAGTTAGAAGAATACGCACCAGTCTATCGTAACCACTTGGTTTGTCTTTGATGATACAATTATAACTAGACCCCGCCGAAGAATACTTGGATTTAACTTCACGGATAACCAAAGGATGTGATACGCTCCTATACCAAATCATATATCCTGGATAATTTTCATCACCTCGGGGGGCTGGTCTTCCATTGTTGATAATGAACTCAGTCCTCTTATCCCATTTATGAAGAACAGTAGGTGGGCCTTTGTGAACGATCGTCATTTTTTCACCACTAGAAGAGCACAACCCCATCTCCAATTTGTAGTAATCCCTCATTTCCTCCATTGGTTGATGTTGTATATACCCATGTTGTCGCATCACCCTAGAGGGGTTGTACATCACATAACATGTGGGGTGCCACAACGGTCCAAAATAAAGGGACAAATCCGACCGAACATTTATATGCCCACTAGCACGATCTTCCTTGTATGGATCAAAGCATACGTCTGAAGCCTTCAATTGGTCCATAACCTCCCTCATACGGATCAACTGCTGCTCTTTTGTCCTAGAACGGTTATCTTCGAAGATATATTTTTTTCCTCTAGCAGTACCTTTGTGCCACTTCGGGTCTTCTCCGGCCAACTTCAGGATAATGAAGTGGTCATAGATCCAGGCCTATATGGATAACAATTAGAGTTCAGTAGACCATATTTTATTTTCTACATATTCGGTGGTAATTGACAAACTATAATACCCGGTTCTATAAATTCGGAATCAAACCTAAGTTTCAGGTTCCCGAAAACTCAACCTTCGGAGGCAACATATGTGAATCTACAACCGAATATACATCATTTGGAGTTCAGTAACCATTGGTTTTTTGCCTATATATTCGGTAATAATTTTCCAACATCAAGTTCCGATTATATATCTTCGGGAGTAAAACTAATTGGCTTATGTCCGATTAAAATACATTCGGACGTAAAATGGGATCATGTACTAACGAATATCTATTATTTGAAGTTCAGTAACCTATAGTATTTTGGCCTATATATTCGGTACTAATATGGCAAGAGTAAATTCCGATTATACAAAATCGGAAGTAAAACTATGTAATTTGTTCCGAATACACAACAGTCGGGGGTTAAGAAAATATGTATCCTACTGAATATGCATCATTTGGATTTCATCGTATGTATTGTCTACCGAATAACTATAGATTGACTAATAGAGTTCAAAAATAACCTGCAATAGAGCGACATTCCCGGAAACTTGGCTAATTCCTCGCCTCGACGCCTTTCTCAACTCTTCCATCAAGAATGCTAGGCATGCCGTTCCCCAAGAGTAGTCACCGACTTCATGTAGGGGATCCAAAAGTTGTAGAAGGTTGGCATCGATCCGATTGCTAGAAGTATTGGGGAAAATGACACATCCCAATACACAAATGAGATACGTTGTGGACGCGTGATTCACTTTCTCATAAGTTAACGTTTCCTTTTGTTCTTTATCCAAGGTGCCTCGGAACATATCCATCAAAACGGTAATGTTGAACTATCTTGTTCGGGAACTTGCATGCCTCCTAAACTATTCTTTGGTCGTCTCTTCATCCCAACCTAAGCACTTTTTAGTAAGAACATAAAGTTGTTCCCAACTTAACTGCTTTGTGTAGTTCAACTTCACAGCTGTGCCTTGGTCAGGAAGGTTAAGAATATGCACAAAATCATCCGGGGTAATCGTCATCTCCCCAAACAGCATATGGAAGGTATCGGTCTCAGGATACATTCTCTCCACGAACGCCGATATAGCAACACGATCATGTTCCAAAAATGAATTCTCCGCATCATTAGATAACCCCGAGTTGGTTACAATTCTCTTGAACCTTTCACATTCACCGAAAAAAGGCCAGTCAAGCATTTTTGTTGGTGCAGCGGTGGGTTTGAGTAGACGAACCGCATCTTGATGATACTATTAAACACACAAAAATTGTTTAAAGTACATACAAAAACCCTTGATACAACTATTAAGATAAAACACATACACAGTACATTAATAAAAAAAAAACGATTATTATTACCTCGGTTTCGTATATTTCTTTGGCCCAAGAGTCTTTGTATCCAAAAAGAAATTTTCCTCCATCCGCAGGTAGCCCAAGGATTTCTCCAGGTGGAATATTCTTCACCTTCAAGTGATGAGGGACAATATGTGATGCTTTCTTAGCAATATCCTTATTTCCACCGACTGCTCCTTTGTTAGCTTTTTTGGCTTTTTTGGTACCACTTGGTTGTCCTTCTTCTTGAACTCTGGGCAGTGGATCAATTGGTTCAATTTCAGGGTGGGATGTAAGTTGTGGAGCACTTGGTTCTACACCTTGTTGACTTCCTTGTTCAATGCCATGTTGACCAATTGGTTCTACACCTTCTTGAGTGGGTTGTTGAGCACTTTCTTGCACACCTTGTTGACTTCCTTGTGGTTCTACACTTTTTTGATCACTTGAATTAGCATTGGCACTCCTTTCTCTCCTAGCACTAGCTGACACTTTCTTACTCCCTGCTCGACGAGGCCCTAAGTCTCCTGTTTTTGGGGCTTGCTTAGCTCGACTTGGTCTAAAAAACAAAAAAAGAATCAATGTTTACAAACCACACAATAGGAAGCCATAATATACAAACAAAACCCGAATGTAAACATTCGGAAGCAACAATACAAATTTTCAACCGGAAGAGAATTAAATTAATTTCAAACCGAATATGCATCAATTGGAGTTCATAAACTGTAAATTTTTCATCATGTAAAATCGGAGGTATAAAACATTATATTCTCTTCCGAATATATCTTGGCCCCAAAATGGGATTTTTCATAAATCAATTTTTTTAATTATATTTCATCATATCTAGAAATTCGGTAGTAAGTGTACTACCGATTATTGTATGTCTACTTAAAGAGATTCGGAAGACCACAAATTCATTAACTATCGATTTTTTCCATTATCGTACATATGAACATATGGCCAAACAAATTCGGAAGAAAAACAAAACATATATATATAACTTCCGATTTATGTCGATGTTCTTCAGGAATGAAGAACACGACTTCATTCGGAAGTAAATTAACAGGTTTGACTACCGAATCTGGGTAAATTGCAGAAAACCCTAGATTCTTTTTTTCTCAATTCGGCGAATTAAAGAGAAATATACCCTAAAATTGATAAAGTCTTACCTAATTGGGGCCATTTGAAGTTGCCAGAGTGTTACACTATCAGAAACGCCACCGCCAACTAAATCCGCGGATTCGTCTTAGTCGTGTTCTTCGCGTTCTTCGTCATTTTCACCAACAATCTCTTTGTTTCTTGCTAAAATCCCTATATTTGGAACAAAACCCCGATGAACGTTTTTGGTTTTAGGTCTGTGGGATGCATTACCTGTCTCCATTGTTTTATAAAAAAAAATTCCTCCAAAATCGGGAGAGAATAGGAAGAGAGGAAGAAGAAGAGTTGAAATGGAAAGAGGGACAAAAAATTTCGGAGGAATACTGCTACAATCGGGAGACAATACATTTGTGTTTTTAAATATTTTTACTACAAGGACATTTATGGAACTTCAATAGAAAAAAGGTTACCCCGTAACCAAAGCCTTTGGCTGAGTATAACATGTTGGCCCCTAAATCTTTTTGGGTGGCCCCTAAATAAGCCAGGTTATTTTGTGTTCTAACATCCTAATATGGATAGGGGGAAACCTAACCTATAGAAAAAGTCAAATATACCCCTTCCAATAAACATAATCTAACTATTATTAAAAAAATATAAAATCTTCTTCTTCTTCTTCTTCTTCTTCTTCTTCTTCTTCTTCTTCTTCTTCTTCTTCTTCTTCATTTCATCATGATTTCATCATAATGAAAATGATGATCATAATTTTATCATGATGAAATCATTAAAAAACTTAAATCTATAATTTTTCTTTCTTCTTGTTCTTATTTTTCTTCTCCATCACATCGTGATTCTTCATCACATCATGATGAAGATGATGATCATCAAAAACCAAAATCTATTATTTTCTTCTTATCTTCTTTTTCATTTTTTCCATTGCTTAGAAATGATGAAAATAATCAAAACTAAGAAAATCCACCATTTATTTTTGCTTTTAGATGATTAAAAAATATGATTTTATGAATTTCGGGTTAAAAAAACAAAAGCTTCGGAAGATGCTTACGGCTGAGAGTTCTTAGATTCCCAGCCGAAAGTACATGTTTCGGCTCTTTTTTCCAACCGAAATTAGTTTTCTAATTTTTTTTGGATTCCAGAACCAGTTACAGCTGGGAAAACACAGCCTCAACTCGTTTCGAAAACAAAAATTATCACAAAAATGATTTCGGCTAAGAGTTCTTTATTTCCCCGCCGTAAATAAAAATATGGCTTGGAACGCCATCATTTCCCAACCATTTTTTTCGTTCTACGGTTGGGTCGAAAAATTATCTCAGCTGAATAAGTATCTATTGCGGCTGGGATTTGATGTTTTCCCAGCCGTAATTGGTTCTGGAAACCAAAAAAAATATCGAAAAAACTTTTGGTTGGAAAACCAAGCCGAAACATGCTCTCGGTTGGGTTGACAAACTATCTCAGCCGTAATCTTGATTCACGGTTGGGAATCTAAGAACTCCCAGCCGTAAATACTTTGACAAACTGTTTATTTTTTTTTACCTGAAATTCGTCGAATTGGATTTTTATAACAATTTAAAACAAAAATAAATGATGGATTTTTTTAGTTTCTTCTTTCTATGATGATCGTCATCTTTATCATGATTTTTAAATGAGAAGGAGAAGGAGAAGAAAATAGTTTTGGGCTTTCTTGATGATCATCATCTTCATCATGATGAAATTATGCTCATCATCTTTTCACAATTTATGAATGAGAAGAGAAGGATGGGGAGAAGATAATAGATTTAGTTGTTAAGTTTTTTATGATCTTCATCATGATTGTAAATGAGAAGGAGAAGGAGAAGATTAAAGATTTTTTATGAATAGTGAAATTCGGATAGGGGTATAGTAGACATTAGGAATATGATATGATAAGGGTAACCTCATTTACTATTTCATGACCCTAAATAGCCCCAAAATACCATTGACTTTCATAGCCCCAATAGGATTCAAAATTAAAGCTTTTTTTTTTAAATTATTTTTCGGGCACCAAGACATTTTTGGGGGACCCTTATCCATTTAGGTCACCATTGTGATGAGCTAAGGGGTGTCCTAGTTATAGTAAAATCCAAGTTACCGTTTACTTAAATTAATTTATAAGCTTAATTCAAAACGAACAACGTAAACTTAATAACTTAATTGTAACTACAATTTTTTCTACTAACCAATTATCATTTAAAACTATCCTCTTGTTTTTTCTTTCCCTTTGATAATCATTTTAAGTCGAGATTCTAAAAATGTGTACATCAAAAGGTACTTTTCAATTAACCCATGTTTCTTTATATATTCGTGATTGATAAATTGAGTAGTAATCATAAAAATTGTAGTTCCACATATAAGTTCGGTTAGGAATTTTGTGAAAAACTCTAGTCGAACTAGTCGAACCAGTCGAACCTGACGGAATCGAGTAATAATCATAAAATTGCTGGGAAAACTTTCTAGTTTCCTAGAAGAACTTTCAATATGTTCGGCTATTTAGAATAAAAAAATAATCCTAGACGAAGCTTCTAGTTTCCTAGCCGAAATTTCTGTGAATGTACGTTTTAGTTTTATCTTAAGTTCGGGAAGGAACATGGTGATCTCGACATTGCCGAACATAACTCTGTTAAACAAAAAATGGAAATTATCCGCGTTGTTCTTAAGTTTCCCAAGACGAATCTAGTGTACTTATGTTTTTCTAGCAGAACCTAGTCCAAAAATCCATTAAAAAGGATGTTTGGCTACTTGTACTTCTATTTTCCTAGCCGAGCCGTTAACTACTTTACGGATCTATCCTTTAAAAGTTTTTATTTTCACAAATTACTCATTACTAGATCGTTATGAAGATTAAGGATTCACTTTCTTAAAAATTGGGCTTCAAATCATTCGTTGTGAATACAAGAATCTCAAAACTTAGTATTTGAAAAAAAAAACTCAAAAACTCTTGTTCTCCTCCTGAAAAGGACAATGTACCAATTAAACCACCAACTATTTCGTTTGGAAACCTGTATCGACAAAACCTAATCCATCTGCAAGTAGACCAACTTAATGATCCTTGGAAAAATATATAGAGTTTATATCTCTACCCTTGAAAATCAGAAAGTCAAGACAACAAATTATGTGAACCCGATTGTATATAAGAGTTCTTGGACGATCTCAAAAATCAATATCCAATATCAATCTAGTCGTATCCAAATAATTGAATCCTAATTCATCCAAGTATGAAACTTGTTATCTATTTTTTAAGATACGAATTCTACAAGAACGAGTCTTGTAATCGATCACATGATTAAGATGGTCTTATCTACTAGAATTGATTATGTACTACTTGTGTTATTCCTATTATAAAGATAAACAGTATAACGTGAAAAGGGAAAAAACAAAAGACACTAAAAGTTTTGTTAACGAGGAAAACTGCAACTGCAGAAAAACTTAAGGAACTTGTCCAGATTTGAACACCAAACTGTATAAATCTGCTACAGACACTAGATTACTATCATACTTTGGACTAGAATGTAGCTGAGACCTAATTCAGCTGCAATCGTGCTCCTTGCGTCTCTTGAGACTCTTAGGATACTTTTGATACCAATCTTCCTCTAACATATAAGACTATTTTATTTCCCTTTAGGTCGATACATCCAATCTTGGAAATATGTTTGCAATAAACAAATTTAGCAACCTTCACATTTCCGGACACTTACACTCGTTTAGCTAAGAATCCTGGATTACTAACCACCTATCAAGAACAATCTTAAACCGATCAATTAATAAGAGTTTTAATATCTATATTGAGTAATCAGAAATTCCGAGACGAATATATAGAACTTTGCGGTTTTTATCAATCTCATTCCTGAAAGAGATTACTAAAACCTCGATAATAGAAAGAACAACATCATGATACACGAACTATCAAGGTAAAGCGAGTCGGACCAGCTGGCTTCACGAATCCCTAAGTGAAGTTTTTAAGTCATAAACCTAATAATGTTTCTTAGAGAACCTAGGTTCATAGAGGAAGACTCTAGCAACCAACTAGGATACAAAAATGTTAGGGATTAAATTTCATGGTTGTTTGAGTCTCTTTATTTATATATTTTCAATACTAGGGTTGCTTAAAATTCAAGCTAAGATAACTTGAGATTCAAGAAAACATTTTTTATGTTTAGATAAAACTCTTTCTAGGAGTTCATGTAAGCATGTTAGAAGTTTGTGTTAAAATCACATAGAAGAATATACATTATGGTCCAGAGTACTGGAACCTTGTACATTGATAGCTCTTGGAAAATATTCCTTGTGAACTAGTAAGAAAATTCGTGTTCATTCACTTCTTAAGACTTGAGTGGCAATGCGCATACATAAGGTATTTGAATGATCAAAAATATCTTAGAGGTGTATATTAGAGTCATAAGATGCCAAACGTATTTTAGAAAATAGTCTAAATATATATGCTTAAGTTTGTACTAGGTAGGTATGCGAAAGGTTACGCGTACATGTGGACCAGTTCATAAATTCAGATGGCCAAGATACGTGTACGTGTATGCATACCCTAAGGTAAATCACGAACTTGTGCCCCTGAGGTATGCGTACTGGGTATGCGTACCTAACCCCTTTACACAAACGTAGAACTAAGCGTATGTGTACTGGATACGCGTACATACCTCTATTCCAAACTCATAATATAATGATATGCGTATCCAGAATTTCAGTAGTTTTGAAAACTCTTTTTAATCAATATTAAGCTTTCCCCATTGCCATAGATGATAAACACTTTTGTTTGGACACTTTTCAAATTATTAACTTGAATCAAAATATTTCATGAACAATAACTTATTCTTAACTAAGTTTTTCAAGTATGTGAACAACTATTGCTTGGATCATATTTTGAGATGTTTAACAGGACAAGCTTGACTCGAAATTTCTTTTTTGAAATTTCTTCTAGAAATCACATGAGGTAGTCTCATATAGATAGAATGATAATACTTGTGAGTAAATATAATGGTTCACTCTTTACATACCTCTTTGTTGATGAAGTTCTCCTAACGTAATCATTTGATTTCCTGTTTTCAATCTTCAAGGGTTATTCAGTGATGTGTGACACTTAATTACCATATTCTAACCTAGTCCGAGACTTAAATTAAGTATACTAGATATCAAGCTATATTTTTTCCTACTAACATTGACAACAAAGCTTGAGATAGCAAAGCTTGCGAGTTCGACCGAGCAGTGCTCTAACAACTTCATCTCTTTCAAATGATCTTTAATCTTAATTTTCTCACACTAATACTAAATCAAATATATAATCTAATCTTAAAAATATAATATATTATCTTAACTAACTTAATCATTAATGAAAAATTTAAAAAATATATTGATAAAGGGTGTTTAATTTTACTTCATAATGACCTAGTAAAATAGGGAGAATGATCCCCACAAAAAATTCATGGTGCCCAAAAAGTCGTTCTCGTTTTTAATATATGCATGACCTAGACTTTCCCCATAAAACATATGATAAGCCTCCTCTCCTATAAATACCCAACTCAGTCCCCTTATAAGTTCACACAACATATGGTCAATGGGGCCTACCTTTTTTTTTTTCTTGAAACAAACTTAAGATAAAAGAAGTTATCTTCTCAGAGAATTCTGAGGAGCATTGTTTGGGGCATACATATTACAATACAACATAGGTAAAAAAGCATGATCATCACCAGAGGATGAAGCAAAAACATTGGCAATGGATTGGAGTTTAGTTTTCCATTCGTTCCTTCGGGAATTACAATGCAGTTGACGAAAATGATTAAAAAATTCAACATTATTTTCAAATTGTGTAATATGGTAGTTCGTTGAGGGAACCTCCATTTAGTCTCCAGAGTCTTGAGGAGATTATGATCAACTATCTCAATGTTACATATCCTGTGCTTGTTTATTTGATGACATTTGAGAGCTTCGATGATTCCCATAGCTGCACCTTGTTCCAGCGAGCTCACTGCGCAGTGGCAGGCCCATCTTCCTTTGGTTGCTCATTTCTCATCTATCAAAACATTTATCAAAACAGTCGTGTGAGGTCGTTCTTGCCAACCGGTGTAGCAGTGCATGGTTAATTTGTTCCTTTGTTGCATAATATGTAACTAGTTGAGCTGGTTCTGATTTGGTGTTTTGTTGTATGATTGCTCAGGGTGTATTTCATTGCTGGTTTGGATATGATTTTACACAAGGTGTATTGTGACCGCAGGTGGTTGAAGCTTTTGTTGGAAGCTTTTAAGGCACCTTTATTTCCAGATGTACCACGTTGTAAGAGCGTATAGATGATTCCAATGAATCCCAGCTAACGGGCTATCAACATTGTTGGATATCCATGACTCAACCCAGTTCTGAACAATGATATTATTAGTATCTATTCTACAATGGAATCCAAACCAGACATCTCGACTATAAGGGCAATTAGACAAAGCATGGATATCAGTTTCGATATGGTGTCCACACAAAGTACAAGAAGTATCAATAGTGGTAACCCATCTTCCTATTTTACTGCTTACCGGCAGAATATCACTATAACATTTCCAGGCAAAGACACGGATTCTAGGTAGGACGTCTAGAAACCAAATTTTATTCCATATTGGATTTTGTGTAGGGAATGATGGTTGGTCTAAGAGAGTTGCTATTTCCCGTATCATATATTCATATACCGATTTGGTCATCAGCATTGCATTCCGAGAGTGTTAGAAATCAGATATTCGTACACCGATTTAAGAATTCCAACAATAGGATTATTGTGTAATTTTGGTATGTGTTATATACTTTTCTTATGGGGGATACTATAAAATTTTCATAAAGATCCAACCATATGAAGTAATCTAAAGTACGTGATATTTCTAGTTGTATCACAGAAACGTTAATTGGCACAGTCATATGGCTTCATAAGTATCCTTTTTATTTATACGTTGGATTACCTTGAGTTTTTATTATGTTTGGTGAAGCATTTTAATGAATCTTCTTTAAAATTTTCATCATCATCGGATATGGTCACAATTGTATGCTAATCACTATAGTAGGATGACGAAATTTCTAATTTTAGGGTTAACAATATGTTTTGGGTTCATATGCTAATAGTTTCAAGTTTATTATATATGAGCCTAAATAAATCATATATAATGGACTATATAAGCTTATACTCTTTAACCATGGTCTTGCTAGCCCAACAGACCGGGCTTTGACCAAATAGTTGACCATACTTTGACTAAACCAATTCAACTCGAATCTGACCTTTTGGACTTAGAAGTACTTGAGCATAATTAAATGGTATTTTATGTGGAAGGTTGTGTGTACAGGTACAATACTTCCATCATAAATAAAATAAAATAATACCTATGACGATGCACTGTTCATGGAGGAAGATGTAGCTTCTACGTTTCTAAGGCGACATATTAACTTTTTAGACTATGTAATGCTCTGAATGTTCAGTGGGATGGATTCCACTTCTTAGACTATAAAAGAGTCAACTACTTCAACAAACATATGTTGCAAATTAACTCCTCATCTTTTGTGGAAAGAAATTTACAAAAGGTGACATGACTCAGGAAACCTTTAAATTTTTATCTTTTCAACTTCATTTATTTATACTGAAGTACACTTCCTTTAGTAATTTATTCAACCTTATGTAAATGGTTTGGAGGCATGTAAGATTCTCTTAAACAATGGTATGTATACCTATTGGGATAAAAAAAAATCTCAACTTAATTAAGGTAACCGAGGCTAGGATAAATAAGGAAAGAACCTGAAGAACAGAGGGTTAGATGTGCTAAATAATACCCACGTTGTTATACTTGAACATGTGAAATATACATATAAATTATGGTAGAATATATAAATATTTTCTTGAATAGTGCCAGAGATGTAATTCTGGCTCAAGTAGTAATGATACAAAGTTAGGGCTGTCAACGACACTTAACGAAATGGATAGTGGCTCAGCCGCTACCGTTACGTTTAAAATTAACGGATATCGGATATCCGTTAAGTTCCGATGAAAATATGAAATTCAATTCTGATTCCGTTACGTTGGACTTATCATATATCATGTATTTTTTCGATAAAATCCGGTATGTCACAGAACAGAAAACACAAAATACCTGTAATGCAACTTCCATACAAAACAAGCTCTAAATCCAAGAAAATCAATCTAAATCCATGCCACACAAAATAAAAACATACAGATGTTCCATATGGACTAAATTACATGTTCAGATGTTCTTGCATAATAAAAAACAATTAAAGAAACTTCATGTTCTTGCAAAAGAAAAGACTAAGAAAATCCATCTCCATGTGTTACAGCCTGTAGTGCAACTTCCAACTGCAAATGCATTCCTCCCTAGTCCTTATTGAATCCTTATTTCTTACTCCTTAGTCCTTAACTTCTGCATTTTCAAAGGAAAATCAAAAGTGTTAGTTAAGATGGCAATGTCAGTGCTATAAATAGAAAAGCAAATGAAAGATTAAGATGAAAGGAAAGTTACCAGTATTACAACTATCACTATCACTAAGACTGAGATTTGGCAGCCAATCACCCATGCAAAGCAATGCTTGAACAAGTTATGGAGATAATGAACTCCTATAAGATGTGAGAACCCTAACACCAACACTAAACATTGATTTTGATGCTACACTTGTCACTGGAACAACCAATACATCTATTTCTATCTTTGAGAGAGTTGGGAACTTAGGAGCATGATTCTTCCACCAACTTAAGATATCAAACCTCAATTCTTTAGTAGATGTTCCTTTAGGAAGAACTAGTTCTTCTAAGTATATCTCCAACTCTGACTTTTGAACCCCAAACATATTGTTTTCCATCAATAAAATCATCAATAAACAAACTCCACCCATCTATCCTTATACCTAGGATCTAAAACAACTCTAATGCCCATTAAAGTGTTACTTTCTTTCCAATAGCTATCAAATTTTTACCTCATATTCTTTCCCATGTTTCTAATATACCCATGCTCACTTGATTCCCATCCCTTAATGCATTTGTTCACTTCTTGCACCCCATTATAATACAAATTTTTCGTGGGATACTTAATCCCGGAAAATTTGGTTGAAATCACATCAAATAATTCCAAACATTCACATATATGTATTCCTTGTTGCTACTCATGAGAAGTTGGTAGTATTTTGAAGTCATTATCCAACTAAGCTATCCTAAAAAAAGCGTGTCTCAAAGAAATTGCATCCTTGAGCATCTTAAAGGTGGAGTTCCACCTGGTATCCACATCTAAACCAACATACCTTGAATCAGGGAGCTTAACCTGGGCAATGCGCATTCAAATCTCTTTTATATCATGACTTGACTTGACATATTTCACACACTCTCTAACTGCATATATAAATGGAGCAGCTACTTTCATTCTATACAATATAATCAAACACAATACATGATTACTAGACCTCATTTGGAAAAAATCTCCATTAAGAACTAGAAAATCTTTGCTATCAAGCCATGACTTCATATTTGCCATCATAACATCATTGTATCTAGAATTGTCCGCATATAAAGCAAAACGTTTATTATCTATGTTCCAATCTAGAGTTATTGATTTCACTATAGATGCTAGAACTTCTCAAGTATGTGATGATGACACTAAAATGTATGCTAGTGTTTTCTTAATCGGTTTCCACTCATCATCTATGTAATGCATTGTCACACAAAAATAACCATTTTTTGTATTCTTACATGCCCACATATTTGTTGTTAAACTACATTTAGATATAATTGTGTCAAATTGTTCTTTTAATTGCAGTTTGAAGTCGTCTGTTAGTTTCATGATATCATCCCTAACTGTATTCCTAGTGTAAATCTTAGCAGCATGATTCAAAGACTTAACAAACTTTCTAAAATATGGATGCTCAACTATAGTGATTGGAAAACCATGCCTAGAAATCATCTTGGCAACAAGTATCCTAGTAGCATCAGCATTATACTTCCAATTAGCTAACTTAGTTTGTGCATTACTTATTTTAATCGAAGTAATATTTATTTGTCCACGCTTATTCTTTGGCTTTTCTCTGCAGGTAGCTAAATGGGAATTAAAGCGGCTGGTTCCTTAGTTACTTGGTGCTTCAAATATTCTCTTACAATGTTTGCATTCAGCTACAATTATCCCAACCTCCTTCTCTTTTACTTTCTTCTTTACAATTGACCTTTCAAAATCAATCCATACATCAGACCTTACTGAACGTAGTTTTTTATTTTCTTCAGCTATCACTAGATCTTCCTATACTTCTATTTATAATTCTTTTCTGAGACAAATCGCATCTCTAACAACAGTAGGTGTTGAGTTAATTCCCGAACCTTGAAATTTTGGTAATTGTGATGCAACTGAAAGTGAGAGATTGTTTGAGGAACCAACATGGTTTGATGCTCTTTCACTTAGGGACATGATTAATTTCACAAATATGTAATTGAGATGCCCTAATTTTGGAAACCCTAAATTGAAAATTGATTATTTAAGATCGAAATTGAACTCAAAACAAAGAGAAGAAGAAAACCCTAATTTAATCACACATGATTGGAAAAAAGGAGAAGATGAATATCATTGAATTGAGAAGAGAATGAGTAAAACCTAATTTTTCTTCTCTCTTTTTATCTCTTTTCTGTCGACTGAATGAGAACTTGAGAAGAAAATGATTTTTTATGTGAAGGATATATTAGCTAGGTATAGGAATTTACACGTGCAGTACACACGTTACCAGGTAATGGATATAAGGCTAACATAAAATCCCTTAACCGGTATCGTTATGTCGAGAGAGAAATATCCGAGATGTTATCGGATCTGTATATCCGATTACCGATATGTCGTATGTTAACCTAACGAATTCCGGATATTCAAAAACGGCTAGCGGATATCCATTGACAGGCCTATACAAAGTAAATGTATCTACTGGGCATGAGATAGAGATGTAATCTGACTATTTATATGATAATTGCATACTTGGTATAAACATTTTCTAAGAATGGTACAAGCAACAAAATGCAAGTATCATATAGTAGGATCCAACTACAAGATATATATATATATATATGTTAAAATAAGGTCATACCCATGCTTGTCAACTTCAGTGGCAATAAGAATTTTTCCCAGTTAATATACTTACCCAATTTGATAGTTTTATTATCTTTATTCAACTGAATTTTCTATGATTTGATCCTGGACTACTGATTGTGTGTGATCGTTTGATAAACCTTTTTTTTTTCTAAAAGATAAAATAAAGAATTTTCTTTGTGAGGAATTAAATCGGAGCAACTACAATGTGGTTGGGCCACATCAAAAAATATGTGGCTCATCCAATATTTTGGACACCTCATGGAAATTGTCAGTTTTCTTATTTTTTCAAGAGATTTAGAGGGGGCTATTTTTCTAGATAATTAATCTTTCATATCTTTTTGAGAGAATTGTATGATTTCCATGGGATTGAAATACTCTAAAGCACTTGAGATATACTCAGAAGTATTTGAGGTATAATGATCATTCGTACATTGTATGATGAAAAATATATCATCTTCATGAACCGTAACACTTTAAAGTGAATGAGAGAAATTTTCTTTTGTTACGTAATAAGGTCATGCAACTTTTTACACGAAGATCTTAAGAAAATATATTAAACTGGTTGATGAATTGTTTCCTTGTATAATACCATGATATGATTGGATCATTACATGTAACAGTTGAGCGAATAAATGCTCAATCTTTGTTGCTTAATTGGTATAAATATTAAAAGTTACATGATCCCTGTAAGAAATAAGAGCTAATCACACTCTTTCAAGTTCCTACGAAATATGTACAAAAGTACGAAAACTCACTGTGAGAATGGGAGTGCATGTACAAATTTCCTTTAATGAATGTGAAATGAATCACATTTTAAAGAAAATAATGAGCCAATTAATCTAGTGAACTGTAAATCACTATACTTGGATAATTGAATTCATATCTTCTAGAGAATTTTTCGGTTGAACTCACAAAGCATTGGTATGTCAAGTTTGGTTTGTCATATTTTAGTATCAAAACTCAATTAGAGTCGCTTGATTAAATGTACTAGAGTCAACTTCCTTTAGGTTGGACTAGAAAGTCTAGAAATATTGAGTCATACAAGTATTAGCTTGAAGACATGAATATCGTGAAGACGTATCGACTATAATGAAGACATCATCCTTACACTTGAGGTTAGTGATATTGACTTTACTTGTTTCCATTCCTATCGTTACTTTCAAGTCGTTTAAGATTGAAAACATAACATGCGAGGTTATATTTAACACTCTAGTATTAGACTTGGTCATTTTATTATGATTAAAGTGTCAAGGAAGAATATTTAATTATGAAGTATAACATTTATCTTTTGAACTTCGTACATGCGACATCGACATAATCTATGTAACTTGCTACTTGATTGTGTATTGGATATAGGTGTGATTTCATCCTAGGAAACTATGTTTGATTAAATATATTTAAAGGAAGTACATATATGAAACTTTTTTCGTAATCGAAAAGAAATTAATAGGCGTTTTGGTTCGATTTTTCCCTTGTCAAGGTTTTAATGAGACACGTATGCGATTCCAACACTGTTTAAAGTTTTATTAATGTTGTACTCTTTTTCCTTAGTTTATGTTTTGTCTCTATGGGTTTTTCATAGCAAGTTTTTAATGAGGAAATAGACTTAGATACAGTGGTCATCGTGGAGAGAAACCTGAAGAATTATATCTTAAGCATTATATGAAGCACTACTATTGAACCACACAAGGGGGAGTGTTGAGGGCCTTTGTCCCATGTGAGCTGCCCATCTATATGTAACCAAGGTTTGCACCCTAACCTATATATAGAGGTTTATACCTATGTAATACGTATCTTATATCTAATGAATAAGATCTCGTCTCTTTTCTATCTCCGGTGCTTCCATTTTACTACAACATTTGACTCTTTATTGTCAAAAACAAATTTCTAGCTAATTACATTTTGTCCTGCAAAGAAGTCTAGATACATTCTGTTCTGCAAAGAAATCTAAATATCGGCAAAACGTACATTATCAAATTTAGCAAAGCTTGAAATAAATTGGTGTGTATGTAGGAATCAGGAAATAATTTATGCCTGGTTGGAGAATTCACTTTGTCAATTCTGCAGGGAGAACAGTTCTTTCTAAATCTACAATTTCAACTATTCTTATTTATTTCATGGGTTACTGCTTACTGCCTAAGGGTGTAACACAAGTAATCGAAAGGATTCAACGGAGTTTCTGGTGGGGGCATTCGCCGGAGGAGAAAAAATTACACTTCATAAATTGGAATAAAATGAAACTTAGAAAGGAGTTTGGAGGTCTTGACATTAAAAACATTGAGCTGATGAATATTCCACTCATATGCAAGCTTGTTTGGAGATTCTTGGAAAATGAAGAGGCTATGTAGGTTAAACTTATGAGTGCTAAATATATTCCTCAAGACTATTTCTGGACGGTTGAGAAACCATAAAAATGTTCAGCTACTTGGAGTAGTATGTTGGATGTCAGACAGTTACTTGAAAATAATATATTCTAGCAGGTTTCAGATGGAAAAAAGATCAATATTTCGGGTGATCCATGGCTTCACCAGCAATTAGATCATCTAATAGTTCGGCCTTCATTTTTACCTAAAAGCATCAATAAAGTTTCTGACTTGATTGATTCAAATACAAGATCATGGAAAACTAATCTTCTTAACGAAATTTTCCCTCCGGAAACGGCTCAATTTATTAATTCTATCTACTTAAGTGCAGAAGAAATTTCAGAAGATACTTTAACTTGGTCATGTATGCCATCTGGTAAATTCTCAACTAAATCCTTTTATCATATGTTGATTAATAATGCTGCTTCATCTTCCAACATAAGTGTTTTTTCCATGGAAGAAATTCTGGTCATTCAAGCACATTATGCCAAAAATACATATTTTTATTTGGAAGGTCATTCACAATGGTATCGAAGTTAAAAGCAATATACACAGGTTTGTTTCTACTATTGAAACTGCTTGTTCATTTTGTCATCAAGAAGAGGAAACTACTTCCCACCTCCTTGTTGATTATCCAAGATCGAGAATTGTCTTTGAGAAACCTGGTTTAAACTTCAGTGATGTCTTGCCTGTGAAATATTTACATATTCTCATATCTGTCTGGATGGATGCTGATATTCGCAATGACTTTATAAAGAATCTATGCATAATGTTGGCGAACTGGGGAAGTGTGATGGGTTTATGGAAATGTTTTAGGAAAGAAGTTGGTTAATTGAAAGAGGAGGCTTTGATTAATTTTGAAATGAAAATATTACAAGATGTTTTAGTGTAGCAACTTTGGCTCACTATGTTTACAAAGAGACACTTTGGCTCTTTCTAACTAGCTCTCACTCTTTACTAACTCTCACTCATTCTTACTCTTGTTTTTACACTTGGTTTTTGGATGGATCAAAATGATCCCATCTACTGCCTAATTATAGGCTTTGTCCACCGCCCATATATTTCTCTAGATGGTTCTTTCTATCTAGATATTTCTTTACATTCAATCATTGACCGACTAGATAAGAAGAATCAAAAGAATGAAATTCTCTAGGAAATGCACGTGACTAAAAAGAGTTAGAAAACTCTAGAGAAGGAATTCTCTAGACAATAGCCTAAGATGCTGGGCCGGATTAATCTTAGATTGTTTTGGGCTTTCCATGGAGCCGTGAACATCACAAATTAACTTTATATTTTTAACACATAATGTGGAATTTATGGAAACTGAGAAACGGCATTATATTCTCTAATTCTAATTTCTCAGAAGACTTGGTTCTCAAAAATGCTTTACAGGACTTTGATTTATGCATAGAAAATGGTGAGAATGAAAGAAGTATGGATGCTCAAGCTTCTCATAATCATATTTGGTCACCCGCTCAATATCCTTACCTGAAAATTAATGTGGACGCGGCTTTTGTGCCAAATAATGGAGCAGCAGGAGCTATAGCTCACGATAACATTGGAAGATTTATGGGTTGCGGAACTAAAACATTTGATTCAACTTCCTCATTACTGGCTGAATCTATAGCTTGCAGATTTGGAATGGAATTGGCTAAGAAATTTGGGTTTGAGAAAATTGTGATCGAAGGGGATGCGACAAATGTTACTTCTGCAGTTCTGGGTGAGATAGCAGATATTCCTTGGAGCATTAGGTCGGTAATTTTAGAGATTAGAGATTCTATATCTTCCTTTGATGATGTAAAGTTTGTGTCTGTTTCAAAGAGCTAGCGCACACAATATGACTCATCTTTTATGTCAATATGCTGTGCATAATTCTGTGAATAGGTGGTGGGAAAGTGATTATCCACCTCTTTGTATCTCCAACCTCATTATTTGAGGTAGTTTAATAAAATGGTCTCTTTATAGGCCTTTTCCCTTCAAAAAAACAAAGAACAGAAAAAAGGAAATAAATTTATAAAATGGTTCATTTTTGTTGAGCCAGATGAATTGAACAACTGACGCTTTGGCCGAGGGATTAAGGCGTGTGCCTGCTAAGTACATGGGGTTTCCCCGCGAGAGTTTGAATCTCTCAGGCGTCGAATTTCTTTTTCGTTTTACTTTTTTGCTTTTCATTTTATGTTTTTTTGTTTCCACTTTCCACCAATTTTTTTTTTCCCACTTTCCACCAAAATAATGCTGAAGCTGCACAGAGTCAGAGTTCTGATCATCATGTTTTGGACGGAACTTCTAGGAGTCATTGCTGTATCTTGTTTTTATTCTTGAGAAAGAAAGAAAAAACTGTTGGAACCAAATGAATTGCTTGTGTTGTGATGCCACTTTCTCTTAACTTAGTGTATTGTATAGCCCCCCATCCGACCAACATCCTTTCCGTCCGGCCTCCCATTTCTCCAAGGGTGCCTTATGTGTGCATTAATTGCTAGCAATAATATTTTAGGAAAAATATCCTGTAAGTAAAAAATCTGCCTTGTATATTAGATTCTTCATTTACTTCTGACATCTCAAATTATATTCCATTTAAGGTTCATAATTCTATTTTTGTTAGGTTCTTTTGATTTATATAAGTTATCTAAATCTCATCTGTATATTGTATCAGGAACTTGGATTTCTTTGCGCCAATGATGGTTTCAGTAGGGTTTATTACTTGTGTTGTGGCAGTTCTTCTTGTTCTTTGTACTACTTGTGGCGCCGGTTCTGTAAATTATAACACCGGAGCTAGTGTTGTTGAAGGTAAATTAAACGTTCATTTGGTTCCACATTCGCATGATGATGTCGGATGGTTGAAGACTATTGATCAATATTATGTCGGATCAAATAACACTATTCAGGTTAAGTATAATCTAATTAGAACGAGAATTAATTAAATTTTCACAAAAAAAAAAATTGAATTGATTTTTTTAAGAGGGCAATGGACTGATTTTCACATTTTGGAATTGGGTTTTGCTTCTTGTTCTGTTTAGGATGCATGTATTGAGAATATATTGGACTCGGTGGTTGAATCTTTGCTTAGAAACCCTGATAGAAAATTCGTATTCGCCGAACAGGTAAAGAAGAATTTGATTTATTATAACATTTACTTCATTTTGCAAAACTACTGATATCTCTATCATGTTTTTGTTGTGGTGAATTATTTGAAACTAGGCTTTTTTCCAAAGATGGTGGGGCGAGCAAAATGAGCATATACAAATGGCAGTCAAGAAACTTGTAGAGACCAGCCAACTTGAATTTGTGTAAGGAATAACAATCTTTATATGTATACCTTCGTCTTTATTTGTTATTGTCCATTAAGGATCTGAATATGACACGGGACGAGTAAATTTCTTATTGTGACTCAGAAATGGTGGATGGTGTATGCATGATGAAGCGACGACACATTACTTAGATATGATAGATCAAACAACACTAGGACATAGAATGATCAAGCAACAATTCGGTGTTGTTCCGCGTGCCGGATGGCAAATTGACCCCTTTGGTCACTCTTCGGTTCAAGCTTACCTTCTTGGCTCTGAGCTTGGTTTCGATTCACTGCACTTCTGGAGAATGGATTATGAAGACCGAGAAAAACGCTACAACGATAAATCACTAGAAGTTATATGGCGTGGTTCTAAGACTTTTGGTTCCTCTGCTCAGGTTAGTGTCACACCGAATTGCTAATATGGTTCCTCCTGCATTGTTCTTGCATCTGTGTTAACATTTTACCGTCTCGTGACTCTCCAATGCAGATTTTCACCAATATTTTTCCTGTCAATTATGCTCCTCCTCCTGGTTTCCACTTTGAAGTGAAAGATGAGAACTATTTGCCTCTGCAGGTACAAACTTTGAAAACTATTCTTGGTTGATCATTTTTTGTGTGTGTCTGTGTGTTGAATTGTTTTACCTTTCATATAATTCAGGACAACCCTCTACTGTTTGATATGAATATTGAAGAACGAGTGAACGATTTCATTATGGCTACAATCAGTCAGGTAAACACTACTACTTCTAACGGAACTTATGTCAAGTATTATTAATATATTCTTTTGATACGAACAGGAAAATATCACAAGAACAAACCATATAATGTGGGCAATGGGTGATGATTTCGTATACCAGTATGCCGAATCTTGGTTCAAGCAAATAGACAAATTGATCCATTACGTTAACAAGGTGTGCTCACCTCTTTTTAACCATTTTAGCATAAAAAAGACTCAGAATCTTCCTTGTGCTTATGCTATTGAAACTAGAGTTATAACTAGTACTTCAACAGGATGGTAGAATTAATGCATTGTATTCAACTCCATCGATTTATACTGACGCTAAGAACGCAGAAAATGAAACGTGGCCTTTGAAAACCGATGATTTCTTCCCGTGAGCATTGCTATTCTTACCTTGTTTTCCTCTTGAATCTAGTTTCAGTTTTTTCCTTGATCAAATTTTCTTGCATTCATATTTTCATTCATGATGCTGCAGGTATGCAGAAAGACCACATTCATATTGGACTGGTTATTTCACAAGTCGCCCATCATTCAAGCGATATGTTCGTGCATTGAGTGGATATTATCTGGTAATTGGTCTAATGAACCTTAATTTGTGTGTTATTAAAGTACAAATTCAAATCCATGAGATATTATTCAGATCTTAGTATCTTACAAGTAATAATAAGATTATAGGCAGCAAGGCAGCTGGAATTTCTAGCTGGAAGGAAGGCGAATGGTCCAAATACATTCAGTTTAGGTGATGCTATAGGAATTGCACAACACCATGATGCTATTACTGGAACGGCGAAACAACATGTGAACGATGATTATACAAAGCGACTTTTTATTGGTGCTTCTGAGGTTGGTTCTGTCAGTTAAACTCTTCTTGTTCCATTTCCGGTCATTGTCAGTTCTTTGCTACAATGCATGTTTTTTAATTGTGATTTCTTGTGTAGGCGCAAGCTGTTACAAACTTGGCTCTGTCACGCCTAACAAAATCGAGTCAACAAAGTGCAATTCCTGATGTAAAATTTTCCCAAGTAAGAAGAACAATGATCTTTGCATTCGTTTTAGAGAAACGTAGCGCACTTTTTGGTTTGCATTTTGTTAAAATCCTCCATGAATTTGATTAAAGAAGTTTCACAATCTTTATTAATTCGGTGTTCTTTTTTCCGTCCGGTAAACAAATAACAGTGCCCATTGCTAAATATAAGCTACTGTCCACCAACTGAAGAAGAAATCCTGAAAGGAAAGAGCCTGGTATGTAAAAGATTATTTCGTATTTTCAAAAACAAGTCGATGACGGATTCTTTTCATGAATTTAATTTGAAATCCTTATAATCAGGTTGTAGTAGCTTACAATTCTCTTGGATGGAATCGCACAGACATTGTCAGAGTTCCTGTGAGTATATCAAATACATAAATGTGTGTGCATATGACTTTGTTTGTTCTTTTTCTTACATTCTTTCTCATTCTATGAAAATGATGTTATCTTACATCAGGTAAACAATCCAAATCTTTGGGTAAAAGATTCTAAGGGAAACACGATTGAGTCACAGTATGTAGAAATGGACAAGGTCACAAAGAATTTAAGAAGAAATTATACCGAAGTGTATCTTGGAATATCTGTTAGTAAGCAGGAAACTCCAAAGTATTGGCTTTTATTTCAAGTGTCAGTGCCTCCTCTAGGATGGAATACTTACTTCATTAGTAACAAAGATGAAGTACAAACTATGCATCGAAGACGAATGGATTTGAATAAGTCCAATGCGAAGAATGAGACGGTCGAAGTTGGACCAGGGAACTTAAAGATGTCATTCTCATTAAAAACTGGACAACTAAATAGAATGTTGAATTCTAAAACAGGGGTAAATTTCAACTAAATTTCGAAGAAACATCAAAATCATTTTGACAGCTACATTTGATTGAAACGCGTTTTTTTGTGATTCCATTAGGTTGATGTACCGATGCAACAAAATTACCTCTGGTATGCTTCAAGTTCTGGTGACGAGATGGATTCACAAGTAAGTAGAGTAGCTATATTAGCTTTCTATTCACATTCATGAGTTGATCACTTTTTTTTTTTTTACGAACTATGTTGTTGGTTGTAACCTGTTTGCATTTCTTTTAGGCTTCTGGTGCATATGTATTTCGCCCTAACAGTTCCTCTCCATTTCCTGTTTCTAAACCTGTAAGTCATTTACGAAACGGTGCGCAATTAGTTACAAATTCAATTTGTGCACCATCGATAAAATGTAACTAGCTTTATTCGGGTTTGCGTACAGGTAGTACCTATGAAGATTGTGAGAGGACCCCTTGTTCACGAAATTCATCAACAATTCAGCTCCTGGGTATATCAGGTTAGTCGCCATATTGTCTAGTCCTGGTTTGACTATCTTAAATTTGTCAGAACTATCTGACAGTTTCACTTCATTTCTCAGGTGACAAGACTTTACAAAGACAAAGACCACGCTGAAGTTGAGTTCACTGTTGGTCCGATACAAGGATATGATGGCATGGAAGTCATTACTCGAATGACAACCAGTATGGCTACAAAAAAAATGTTTTATACGGATTCTAACGGAAGAGATTTTCTACAACGAGTATATCTCTAAGTCATAAATCTTTACTTCTCATATACTATAAGAGTTTAAATGTGTACTCATGGTTCTGGGCAGGTGCGAGATTACAGAAAAGACTGGTCACTCTCAATTTATGAACCCGTAGCAGGAAATTATTATCCAGTAAGTTCTTGCCTTTTCAGTACAGCATGCATGCTCTCACAAGTTCCGTAATATGTATGTACTGATCTTTTTGCTCTTCACAGCTTAATCTTGGAATGTATATTGCGGATAACAAGACAGAATTTTCAGTTTTGGTTGATCGGGCCACTGGCGGTGCTAGTATTCATGACGGAGAATTAGAACTAATGCTTCATAGGTTCTGACATAACCTCTTGTTATCAAATATTACTAGACCTTTTTCATGGTTATTTAATAGATATATATATATATATATATCTGTAGTCTTTGATGGATTGTATGTTTTCAATAAAAGGCGGTTACAATACGATGATGGAAAAGGCGTGGGTGAACCTCTTGATGAACTTGTATGTTTCAACGAAACAAATTGTGAACCACTCACGGTATGTTGATAGTGAACCGTAACTTACTGACTATAGTACGCTAATTCCAGCCCATGCTTTATTACCAACGTATTGTTGTTCAGATACGAGGTAACTATTACATCAACATCAACAAGTTGGGGACAGGACAAAGATGGCGACGAACTACTGGTCAAGAAGTTTATTCCCCGCTTCTTTTGGCTTTCACACATGAGGTATAGCTAACAACGAACTTAAACTGCATATAACGATTTCTGTTTTGCTTTTTTGGATCTTCATTTTTCGATAGCTAAAAAAGATGCACGGTGGTATTGCTAGAGTATTGAAAATTGGAACGCTTCTCATGTCACGAAAGCAACTACTATGGATCCGAGTTACGCTTTACCTCCTAATGTTGCATTGATAACTCTTCAGGTGAGAAATAATGCTCTTTATTCTCCCAACTGTAAATTATCATGCGTATTTCAAATAGTCTCTTTACTCCAATAAAAACTAAACCAGTGATGCCGTTTGCAGGAACTTGATGATGGTGCGGTTTTAGTCAGACTCGCACACCTTTACGAGGTAAAAGAATGCTGCTCCTCCTGTTTCTTGCTAGCTGTTTTATTAAAGTTGGGGTTAGAGAGATTAATCTTCTTGTATATGCTTGTTTCTTATCCTGCATTGATATGTACAGATCCACGAAGATACTGAGTATTCAACTATGGCCAAAGTAGAGCTGAAGAAATTATTCGGCAATAGAATGGTTCGTATACGTACACCATGATCAGTTGTATGCATTTTTATTATTCTCTGTTCACTTTTGTTCTAACGGCATTGGAATTTTGTGCCTAATTCAGATTAAGGAATTGAATGAAACAAGCTTATCGACAAACCAAGAAAAGTCAAAAATGAAACAGAAGATGAAATGGACACTAGACAGTGATAGTAATGATAAAAATGGACAACCAGAAGCTGCCGTGATGAGAGGTGCTCCGGTTGATAAATCAACTCAAGTCGTTGAGTTAGGTCCGATGGAAATTCGCACCTTCTTGATTAGATTTTAGACAGTTATGTGTTGAACGAATCACATTCATGAATGTAATCAGCAGGAACTATTTATAATTTGATTCTTTGACGACAATAGAACCACTTTCTGTCGGATCATCTTTTGTTGAACGTTAATCATAATGTGGACGGTTGGTCATTCTGCCAGACAGTCACCACATGTCAAATTGACCCTACTTAATCAAAATCCAAAATTTTGTATGGCATTAGTGTCGTTTATAGACACCCAATGGCATTACCCTGTAACTTTGAGTCATTGATTTTTCCACCTAATAACTTTATCAATGTAACTTTTTATGTGCGATCAAGAAAAAGGTGTTAGGTCTGTTTCGTGACCAAACATCTGCTTAGGAAATTAAATATATCTTATGGGTGCTTCGTAGACCACAGTTCTTCGTGACCATATATACTGTCGTATCGCGGAGAGATTTGCTTAAAGGCTTGAAATGGACATTAAATTTGCATTGTGATCCAAAAATTACTTCGATTTGGCATTGTGACTCAAAACATACTATGTGAAATCTATCACCGAGTAAAAAAAAAAAAAGAAAGACTCCAAGTCTATCGGAGGTAAATAATCAACCTCAGTTATTCAAAAATTACATTATACTCCAATGAAAATTTGCTTTGAAAATTTCATTTGTACTTTGGCACCCAAGTTTGACCAGAGGGGTACACTATCACTATCAGGCTTACGCAAATCCAAAGTTAGCCAAGATCATCTGCATCCCTAGATAACACAAACTGCCAGGATAAACAACTAAACCATCCACTAAAGTATGGATTCACCATTGGCCCAAGCCAACACCCATTAAATCATATTTCTTTCGTATCAAACCACAACATGGAATCGAAGTATATACATTGATTTCAGACGTTTAGCACAAGCTAAATCATTACAGTTGATTAGTAGTTCAATCGAGCAGCCCTAGTGGATCTAATTAAAAATAATCAATTCCTATCAGAATTTTCCTTTTTATAAATCGAAAAAGTAATTTCTTACTTATCAACAATTTCGATTAACACATTAGAGAAATTAAAAGATAAATTTTTCATATTCTGCTGAGGACCAAAGCTAAACATGGCAAATCTTATGGTATTAAGAATCGAATTGTACCATAACTTACTCACAGAAATGAACCGTGACAAATCTGGACCTGGTAATATGGTGACCATGTTCCAAATACTAATTCCTCATGCAGATACAGAGGAGATGGAGAACTGTATTCCCATGAGGAATTTGTACCCGAGAACATCGTTACCAGATTTCCATCTCGAGATCTATCTCAATTCAAATCTGTAAGTAAATTACGGTACAATTACACTGTTAATCAAACAAGACTTGCCATGACTGACTTTGCTCATCATCAGAGTATAAGATTTACTCCTTAATGTGTTAAACGAAGATGATTATGGAGTAAGAAATTACTTTTTCAATTTACAAAAAGTTTAATACCGATAAGAAATTTTATTTTTATAGATTTTTATAGTTTTGATCTATTATCAAAATTAGATTCACTAGGCCACTCAATTGAACAATTAGTTACCTGTAATGGTTTAGTTTGTGTTAAAGATCTGATTTCAGCTGGTCTGGATATCTAAGTATCCAAGTAAATCCAAAACTTGTCAACGTCTCCTTTACTGCAATACATCAACTCAAGCATATATAGTTATTCTTAGCATCCATAAAAACAATCAGTGTGTATGAATGCTAACTCTCGTTGTCATAATCATATGCCAGTGAACAAAACCATACAAACAACGAATAGTAAGGTGTAAAACAAATAAAATGCTAATTATTTCAGATTCCTAAAACCCATGCATACGATCTTTGCTCACATATATGCGTTATCCGTGCACAGAGTGCAGTATACAATATAGAATTTTCTCTTGTCATATACTAGGGTTTAGACCGCCTTAAAAGGTTCGACAGAAACCTAGCAAAGTCTATAGATCTAGTTAATACAACGCACATCTTAATACAATCAAAAGAAAATTTGCCTCGAATCTAAATAGATCCAACAGAAATCCAAAAGCTCTAAAAGAGTCAAGAAACATATAGAATTACACCATCACTGTTAGTAATCCTTATAAAAAAAAAACACGACAACCATTAATGTAGACTAACTACGACCTTAAAGCAAAACTAACCTTTCTTGCTTTCTTTCACAACCATTGGTAAGCCTCTTCCGCCGTCTACAACTTCTTTTCCTTCCTCCTGGTGAAAGGATATATATAACTCTACTGTAAACCTACCCTTTTATTATTTCGGATGATTTTTCTCAACCTATCACAAAAATAGGTAAACTCAGGGTCGGAGTTGCACCCCTGCCCAGCTGACTTCAAAGCCCATTTTAAGCCTTATAAGAAATATTTTTCGACAAACAAGCCCATTTATACATTTTTGCACCCCTAGAATTTTTTGTTGCACCCACAGTAAATTTTTGCACCCTTCTTATAATTCTTGGCTTTTTTTTTTTTGCTAAGTCCAATAGTTTATTAAGCAAAAAAACGTAATTATAAGAATTACAAACAGGAGGCACAA
Organism: Papaver bracteatum; assembly: GCA_023529315.1. Classification (NCBI taxonomy): domain Eukaryota; kingdom Viridiplantae; phylum Streptophyta; class Magnoliopsida; order Ranunculales; family Papaveraceae; genus Papaver; species Papaver bracteatum. The sequence goes on from JAJJWX010000443.1 coordinate 29,410, forward strand.
GGCCTCCCCACCCCTATAAACCAAAGGGGTGAAAATAAATAGCCAAAGTAAAAGCCACAAGAATCTAGAAAAATTATAACTGAAAAAATAACCAAACACAAAAGAAGAAAAAAAGACTAGAAGCCTAATTTGCTCCACTCTTTTAAGAGTCAACGAAGACCAGCAACCCCTCCTCTCAAAAAATTATAATTCTTGGCTCTGGCGCCCCCTGGTAAACTAATTCAAATTTCTTAAGGGAGTCCACTAACTTGAGACGGATACCCAACCTCATATATTAGATACCCATGTCCCGATTCAGGCTTATTTTCGGGTAGAGTATTTGGACAATGTTTGATGGTTACGATAGAATGATGGGAAAGGCGTCGGTGATTCTCTAGATGAAGTTATACGTTTCACCAATTTTTTTATTTTTTTATTTTTTTTGAAGCAGAAAGTAATGGACTGCAGGAGAAACAGTTACATAGGGTTCTATCCTTTACAAGTTGAGATTGTATCTCTCTAGGAATAGAACTAGACCAACAGTTACTTAGTCTATTGACTCTAGCAAGCTTGGACAGAATGTCCACTATCTTATTCTTCTCTTTGGGAATGTACTTGCATTTCCAAGAGGTATTACTACTAAAAAAACCTTGAATATCTTTTATTAAATTAAGAAGACGCCAGTCTATAGCAGAGTTCTTAATCACAGCATCAACCACAGTTTTTGCGTCAAGCTCAAAATGCACCTTTATTAACCGCAGCTCTTGTGCCCAATTCACTGCCTCCCAAAGTCCCATGCATTCGGCCTGCTCCGCATTCCGTACTTCGGCTATATGGATGCATTTAGCTGCTTGTTGCCAACCTGCAAAATTACGGATTATCAGTCCTATACCACCAGAATTGTTTAAATAAGAACCATCACAATTAATTGTAACAAAGCCTCGAGGAAGGGGATCCCAATGAAGGTTAGTATGACAGACTTGAAGACTGTGAGATGTATCTCTATTGTATTTGAAGATGTGATCTTCAATAAAGCTTCTACTTTTTTTGATAGTCCTTTCTGGTTGAGGAAATGTGTTATTGAAAACCTTATCGCACCGATCAGACCATAAACACCAGGCAATGATTGCTCTAGAACATAACTCCTTGGAAGATATTTTTTTCCATGAAAATCATCAAACCACGAGCAGACCCATTCTAGAAAACTTGTAGTAATGTGTTCAGACCAACCAGTTAACGCAAACCAAACTGCTCTGAGGAGGTTACAGTCTCTCAAAACATGAGCTGAAGTCACTTGTGAGGATTTACAGAAAGGGAAAGTATCACATACACCCGACATCTTAAAACTCAGAACACTTCTTGTAGATAGAAGATCAAAAATTGTCTTCCAAAGAAAATGTCTAATCCTAGGAAGAAGAGGAAGCTTCCAAAGGGTTTTGTAGTTCTTCAGCATTCTGGGAGAAATAGTATTGACTCCATTATGTTCCTCTTGCATTCTTCTATAAGCAGATTTGACAGTGAAGGAACTAGAATTTTCTAACAGCCAAACAAGCATGTCCTCTTGAGAAGCATGAATCTGGATTTTTAATATGAGAGAGATAACTGCAGCATCAAAAAGATCCTGAAAAATGTTTAGGTTCCAGGTCATAGAATCTATATTGAAGAGTTCATATACATACTTGTAGATATGCTGTGAAGAACATCCACTTTTTGGAACTGTAGGGCTGTTGAGCTCCATAACCCATCTGTGTTTCCACAACTGAATCTTTCTACCGTTTCCCACACACCAGCAACTGTGTTTTAAAACAAAAGGGATCTCTGAACTGAAACTACGCCAAGACCACGTAGAACTGCTTTTGTTCTTAATGTTAAACAAATCATTATTAGGATAGTACTTAGCTTGTAGATATCTAGTCATCATCGAGTCTGAGTCTGAGCATTTCTTCCAAGATGATTTCGATAAGAGAGCTCTGTTAAAAATATGTAAATCCCTAAAACCTAACCCTCCTTCTTCTTTGGATTTTTGAGTTGTTTTCCATGGAATGACATGGTTACCCCTACAAGAGCCTTTTTTTCCTCCAATATTTCTTCTGAGAAGAATTTAGCTTGTTGATAGTAGTAGATGGTAATTTGAAACTAGTCATGTGATGTATGGGAATGGCGCCAGAAACATTTTTAACCATTACGGATCGTCCTTCTTCCGAGATATTGGAGCCGCTCCATTTGGATAGTCTGTGATTCATCTTGTCGGAAAGAGAAGCAAACAAAATTCGTTTGTTTCTACCAATGAAAAAAGGCAGCCCTAAATACTTTTCATCTGACAGACTTAAGTATCTTACCTGAAGAGTCCCACTTATAACTTGACAAGTCTCTGGTTCAGTGTTGGAGCTGAAGTAGATAGAAGACTTCGAAAAATTAATTAACAGCCCTGAAAATTGAGAGAATTGAGCTATTACTGTAAGCATCTTATTAACCTGAGACTCATTAGCCTTACAAAATAGTAAACAATCATATGTGAACAGTAAGTGATTGATTTTTGGAGCGGAGCGAGAGATTTTCATACCAGTTAATTGACCAGTTCGTTCACAATGAGCCAAAAACCTAGAGAAAGATTCCATGGCTAGAATAAACAAGTAGGGATACAATGGGTCTCCCTAGCGAATACCGCGAGAAGGTTTGAAGCTGGACGTTGGAGAACCATTCAGCATGATTTCAATATCAGTTGTAGAGATACACTGTGACATTAGTTGCCTGAATTTGTCAGAAAAACCAAACTTCTTGAGGATATCCAGTAAAAAACTCCACTCAAGCCTGTCAAATGCTTTAGACATGTCCATCTTGAGAGCAAGATGACCATTCTTTCCTTCTTTTCTTTTCATATCTTGGAAAATCTCTTGTACTAAACAAACATTCTCTGAAATCAATCTTCCTGGAACATATGCAGATTGCAATGGAGAAATAATTCTGGAAATATACTTTTTCAATCTCAGAGCCAAGATTTTTTAGATAATCTTGTAGATTGTATTACACAATGCAATCGGTCTAAAGTCCTCCGGTTTTTGAGAAACCTGAACTTTGGGAATAAGTGTGATCCTGGTCTTGTTCAATTGCTTGAGAAGAAAGCCTGAATGAAAGAATGATTGAACTAGCATGCAAACATCTTGCTTCACGGTCTGCCACTGGGATTGGTAAAAACCTGGCGGAAAGCCGTCCGGACCAGGTGAAGTCCATGGCTCCATCAACAATATTAATGATGAACCAATATTTATTGTGAACCGCTTACGGTATGTTAATGATGAACCAAGTATACTGTATACATGCAGTCACTTACTGACCATTCCTTTTCAGATATGTGGTAACTATTATATCAACATCAACAAGTTGGAGACAGGACAAAGATTGCGACGAACCATTGGTCGAGAAAAATTCATGGTGAACAAATGTGGTTTCAACGAATGCAAACTGTAAATTAGCATGTACAATTTCAGATATTGTCTCTCTATTCCAATGAAACTTAAACGAGTGATATGTCTGCAGAAACTTGAGGATGGAAAAGTTTTAGTCCTTGAAGGAATGCTAACATTGCATCTAGTCACCTTCTGTTAGGCAGATCAGTAGATTGGACTACTAACATCTTATGGACTTAAACTTTATCTCAGGGCCCAACTATTTGTTTTGTCTTAATTGGGATATTATTCCTTAAGCTGAAGAGTTGTTGGGTGCATTTCCCAACTTGGAGTGGAACCAAATTTGCCTAATTGTGCTCACCTCGTTCGTTTGCATGGAAAACACTTACCTATAGGCTTGCTTTGTAGTCCAAAAATGTGCTTTGTAAAGCAAAATTTTCTCTATGACCAACATTCAGCCTTATGGCTAAAAACGCTCGATGGCTTAAAATGGACACATAATTTGCATTGTGATCCAAAAACTATTTTGATCTGGTACTGCAATAAAAAACTTACCATGTGACTTATAATCTTCTTACGATTTAAAATTGGATCAGCAAAACAAAATTTATATTTGAAAGAACTCCCTTAAGCACAGGTAAAGTTTATAATACGGAAGCACAAATCAGCAGCGGACTACTTAGCTAAAGAAGCAAGGATAAAAAATATGCAGCATATGTCTTCCAAATTGCAACAAAAAATCCAGAAAACTAGCATTCTTTCTAATGTTTTTGATAACAATGATATTTTTAATCTCTTGTATTATATTTGCTAGTTAATAAAATTACTTTTTTATCAAAAAAAAAAAAAAAAATCTTTGTCTAACCTGAAATTATGAGGTAACTCAAAGTATAACTATTACTGTTTGTTTGTTCTCTGTTACTGTTAGTTGTCTTGTCCTACTATTGTTAGGGTTTTGTTAAGTTTAGCATGTGCATCCCTTATAACTGCCATGCTTCTCTTTGTAAGAGTTAAGACAACACATTCAATACTATCTTCTCTCTTTCATGGTATCAGGATCTAGGTTTAGTTCCTTGAGCTGCCACCCATAACCCTTGTCTTCAATATTATCTTTGTTAGAGCATTGCTCGGTCGAACTCGTAAGATTTGCTATCTCAAGTTTTTTTGTCAAGTTTAGTTGATCAAAACTATATACTTGATTTTTATTCTACTTATAGCTATGTCTCGGATTAAGATAGAATGTGTAGTTGAGATTTAGACTTCATGTCATTCACCAATTGAAGAAGGAGATCTACTGAGGAGCTTGGAGGAACTTCATCAACAAAAGGTATGTGGAGACTAAAACTTATCTATCACTCATAAGTCTATTTTATTCTATCTTCTAATGATACTAAGTCGTATAACCATATAGACTTTTACATTACACACATTTGATATTTCGAGTTCAGTATTATCTTGCTTATCTATTCCTCGAAATATGTGTTGGAAGCTTTTTGCTTTAGCTATTTTCATCGTATTCTTGACGATTTTAGTTGGAAACAATTTATTTGTTGGAAACTAAATATTAAGTTAAAAGATGATCATGTGAAAATAACCTTGAACATCTTATATGATTTGTGTGAGACAGTCATTTGATGTTAGCTTGAGAAGTTTCATATTGATCATTCGATCACTTGAAAATTACTTAAAGCTAATGGTATGTTTGAGATTACCAATGTCGTCTTCTAGGGATGTTTCAATGATTGAAATGAGAGTTTAGAACAATTACCCATGTCGGGATACATCATGGTATATATGTGCATATCCAGTATGTGAACTGTATTGTGATAATTCAGGTCCGGAACTCTTATATGCATACCTAGTATGCGAACGGATTTACCAGAGAAGGTCTGGAACTCTTGTTTGAGTACCTAGTATGCGAACGGGTTTACCTGAGTTGGGTCCAGAACAGTTGTTCGTGAATCGTATTTGCGAACAGCTTGACTATGCCAAGGTCCAGAGCTGCTTTTCGCGTACCCAGTTTGCGAACACATTGGTCAAGTTCTAAAATCGGTGATGTATGATTCTCATACTGATAAACTAAAACATTTATGATTTAAGGAATGCAAATAAACTTTGCAAACCGTGGCTTAAAATTCATGAATTGATTCTTATATAAGTACTTTGTACCATTATGAATCAATCAGATTTTGTTTCAATTTATTCATGAATATTTCTATGAGGTAGTGAACAATTGAGAAACTCTATTTGAAACACAATTAGATTTATTTGATTATCTATCATGATTGATTGATCATCATATTTGATCTAGAAGTATTAGATGAATACGGCTAAGACAAAAAAAAATCATATGGCTAACTTTGGTTAACTATTATTGAGCTAACCCAATATACACGTTAAGGTATGGTTTCCCACATCTAAATATAAGCATATTTCATTTGTGTGTAACAAGCTAAGACCATCTAACAGTGGAGATTGATTACTTAATTTCTAAGCAGACTTGGCTTGAATCTTAAGTCAGGAGTTCATCTAACGGTGAATATTGAATGCTTTATTACTAAGCTATCTTAGCTTTGATTGTAAGCAACCCTGATTTGAAAGGCTATATAAGGGATAACTCTAGCAACTGGAAACCTAATCTCGGCACTTTCCTGTGTTCTAGTTGCAAACTAGAGTCGATTCTCCTTTAACCTAGGTTTTACAAAACCATTATCAGGTTAATGACTTGAAGACCTCATTTGGGATTCGTGAATCTAGATCCAACTATTTTCTCTGTAGTTGCGTATTATGATCTTACTTGTTCTATCGTATTGAGTTTTATCTTCTCTAAGATTTACTCGATATTTATTCCCGATAGGTAAGATATAAAAAGTAATCACAACAGTTCTTCGTCTTAGACTCTTGTGATTCCGTAATAACTTCTTCTTTTTATCAGTTAGGTTATTGTGAGGTGACTAATATTTCTAGGATGCTCTTCAGGAGTATAAGACCGGATTATTAGTTAGTTCATGTTCACCTTGATTTTTGTATCAAAAGACAGAACAAAAAGAATAAAGCATAGACATATCTGTGGGAGACAGATTTGTTTATAAGTTTTAGACTTTGGGTTGTAGCAACTCTTGGTTGTGGGTGAGATCATCTAAGGGAATCAAGTGCACATAATTGGTGTGAGACTTTGTTAGGGCTCAACTACATTCCATTCCGAAGTTAACCTCTAGTAGGCCAGTGTCTGTAGAAGCTTAATATAATGTGGTGTTCAAAGCTAGACTAGGTCCCGGGGTTTTTCTGCATTTGTAGTTTCCTCGTTAACAAAATTTCCGGTGACTATGTTATTACTTTTTTTGCATTATATTTGTTTATATAATTGAAATATCATAAGTTGTGTGTAGTTCAATCATCTGATAATTCCGACCTTGTTTGTTGGATATAACTTGGTTGACACTTTGGCATTGGTCTTTGGTACCGCCCAAGTTATTTCTCATATCAATCAGGCTCAAAGATTTATATCTGTTCGATTTGCTGATTGTATTGAGAAAGAGAGATAAAGCTCTTTGATATATATTTCTTAATTGAGTCTCACTTTTAAGTTGGTGCTCTCAGAATTATATTGGAGTTTATTCCATACAGATTGTCGAACGAATTATTGGGTGTGGTTGTTGTACCCCTGCTTTTTCAATCCCTAATCTTCAATATAAATCTATAATTTCTTCACCTGGAAAACATAATCATCAACCGATCATGTCCGACAATAACACTACTTACAAATACAATTTTCCTACTTTCATCCCCTTTTCCAAAGTTTCAAACTATGTTTCTTCTACAGTTGATGATACAAATTACTTAGAGTGGAATTTTCAGACGGAATCCATCCTCATGAGTACATATATGTATGGATTTGTTGATGGATCTATTCCTTTACCTTCTGAAAATATACTTGTTGACGGTGTTCAATAATCAAATCCAAATTCTGCACTCTGGCGGTGGGATAGGATTTTCAACAGCTTTCTTAATGCTACATTCAGTTTCTCTGTTTCGAAATATATTCTTGGACAAACTACATCTCAACAGGTTTGAAACTACTTAGCTAAATCCTTTTCAAATCAGTTTTTTGCTAGAAAATCTATGCTCCGTAATCAACTGTATAATGTTAAACGAGGATCAGATTCAATTACAGAGTACTTACAGAACTTAAAGAAATTCCAGATTCATTATATGCTATTGGATAGAAATTCAATGTTTCTGACTTGGTTATGCACATTTTAAATGGTTTGGGCCGTGACTATGATAATTTTGTTATCTCAGTTCAAAATCAAGATGTAGGTATGTCCTTTAATGAGTTAAATTCCCGTCTTATCCAACATGAACAATGGATTAAGAATCAACACACTGAAACCACTTTGTCTCTTGATAATATCACGTCTTCCGCATTCTTCACAAAGAACACTTTTCATCCAAACAACTCAGGACCTTCCAAAACTTATGTTCCACCTGATTAAACATCCTGTGTCTGTCAAATCTGTAAAAAAATAGGACACTCATCCTACATCCAACCTTACAGACACCAAACCAAATGTTCCTAGAACAAATCGTCAAAAACCTCAAGATAACAGATCAATTCAAGTACCCTCTATGTCTTCAACCCCTAATGTCCATTGGTTGTCTGATACAGCAGCCACCATCCACATGACCAACAATGCAGGTATACTTCAAAATGATTTGCCTTATATTGGTTCAGAAAACGTCTTGGTGGGTAATTGGAAACTTTTTCCTATTGACAAGGTTGGTGATACTACTCTAGCAACATCCGACTCTTAGATTACTCTCAAGGATGTCTTATATGAACCAGAATTGAAGCAGAATCTAGTTTCAGTTGGGAAGCTCACCAGTGATAACTTTTCTTCAGTTGAGTTTTATCTTTGGGTTTACTCCATCAAAGAGTTACACACACAGCAGGTTTTATCTGAAGTTCCAAAAGTTGGTAATCTGTATCCTATGCTCTCGAATCATTATGTTTCTCCTCAAGCAAATGTGACTACGCATGGCACCACTACTCTTTGGCACCAGAGATTAGGACATCCTTCCAATCCTATTCTTAACAAGCTTGTGTCCACCTCTCTTATCAACATCACTCAGGATGATTCAAGTTCTCTTTGTCACTCTTTTCAGCTTGGGAAGAGCAAGAGGTTTCCATCTGCTAATCTGGCAGGACCTCCACTTCACATGTACAACTCATTCATTTTGACATTTGGGGAATATCACCAGTTATATCCAAGCTAGGTTTCAGGTACTACATTCTGTTTGTAGATGATTATAATAAATATCATTAGATTTATCATATGAATACTAGGGATGAGAGTATTACATGTTTTAAGTACTTCAAAACAATTAATGAGATTTTTTTTTTCTCTACAACAATTAAGTCATTTCAATATGATGATGCTTATGAGCTTGTCAAAGGAGACTTTAGATCATTCCTTGATGATTCTAGTATTATGGTATATTGTTCTTGTCCTAAAACTCCTCAACAACATGATTCTGCTGAGAGAAAAATTAGGCATATCACTGAAGTTGGGAACACAATTACTTTTGGTTCATGCATGAATAAGGAGTTTGGATTGAGTCTATCCTCACAACATCTTTTTTGATCAACATGACACCCTCTAAGCTTATTGATACTTCAAGACACCATTTGAAGTACTTTTTGGTAAGCTTCCTAATCATTCTTCTTTGAAAGTGTATGGTTATGCTTGTTTTCCATTTTTTGGATATTATAGAAATGACAAACTTAGTCTAAAGTCTATTTTTTGCACTTTTATTGGGTATAGTCAACTTCATAAAGGTTACAGATGTTATGATAATTCTACTCAGAAGGTGTACATATCCAGGCATGTGATCTTTGATGAAACCACCTTCCCTTTCTGTACTTGTACTAAAAACATACCCTCTATCTCTGAGTCTGTTGTGACTTTCATAAGCCCTACTACTTTCAACTTTCCATCTTTCTCTACTTTACAACCACCATTAACCCCTCTTAAAGAAATATACCCTGATCAGATCATTCTTCAGATGAGTCTGTTATTAACTTACCAGAAGTCACTCCTACACCAGTCATTGAACCTATCAATGACTTACCCACATCACCAGCTATGCTTAACCATGACTCTACTACTGTACCAGTCATGGATACCACTACACATCCAATGACAACAAGATCTCAGTTGGGTGTTCATAAGACCAAATATTTGCCTGACTTTGTGACATACTTTTCCACATGTCATTCTTTACCCATGGCCTTTACTTCTAAAGCCGTCTCTCTTGATGAGCCAAAGAATTTCAAAACTTCTCAAAAGGTTCCAAAATGGGTAGACTCAATGGACAAGGAATATGCAACTCTTCTACTCAACAACACATGGGTTTTAGTACCATATGACCCTTCAATGAGTGTCCTTGGTTGCAAATGGGTATATAAGGTTAAGTTAAGGTCAGATGGAACAACTGAGAGGTTCAAATCCAGGTTTGTGGATAAGGGTTATCATCAAATATACTTGACTACACAGTGACTTTTAGTCATGTAGTTAAATTCACTACTATTAGGACTATTCTCAACGTTGCTCTCACTAATGGGTGGAAAATAAGGCAGTTGGATGTCTCTAATGCCTTTCTACATGGAGACCTATCTGAAGCAATCTACATGGAACAACCACAAGAATATGTTGATAAAGATAAGCCACATCATTTATACAAACTCATCAAGTATCTCTATGATATTAAACAAGCACCAAGAGCTTGGTTTCATAAGTTCAACAGTTTTCTTCTTCAACAGGGATTCACTATGTCCAGTTTCAGACCACTCTCTCTTCATATATACTTCTGTGGAACTGATGCATTTATTCTCTTACCCTATATTGATGATATTATTCTGGTGGCAGTTCAGATGTTCTACTTTCTTCATTCATTATTAAACTGAATACTATCTTTACTATATATGAGAGACTTTGTCGAGCTTCACTATTTTCTTGACATTAAGTCTACAAAAGATGCATATCAACAGTCTTTACTTCTTACTCAATCCAAATATTCCTTGGATTTTCTCACCCAGATAGACATGCTACAGCAAGTCATGCTCCACATCAGTTGCACATGGCCACAAACATGTAGGAGTATTGTGGGTGCTCTACAATAGATTACTCTTACTCGTCCAGATATCACCTTTGGTGTCAATTATGCTTCTCAATTCATGCATGCTCCAACTGACTCACATATGATGATTCTGAAGAGGATATTGTACTACATCAAGTACTCTACTAGATCAGGTATAACTCTCATTGCAGACGACATCACATATTTATCGGGTTATTATGACTCAGACTGGAATGGATTCCCTGACACACGCAAATCTACTGCTAGCTACTGTGTCTTTTTGGGCACCTCTCTCATTTCCTGGAAGTCCAATAAATGGCCCAATGTGTCCAAGTCAAGCACTGAAGCTGAATATAAATCCTTATCTCTTCTGGCAGCTAAAGTAATTTGACTCTCTGAATTGCTTAAAGAACTTTATCTATCTATTTCCTCTCCATTCACTTTGTATTGTGACAACAATGGTGCTCTCAAGCTTCCAACCCTGTCTTCAATGCTCGTACAAAACATATCGAGGTTGACTATCATTATGTGAGAGACCTACTTGATGCTGGGATTGTGCAGTTCACCTACATTCCATCATCTCTCCAACTACCGATATTCTCACCAAGGGTTTGAATCTTCCTCTATTCTCTGGGCTACGTGACAATCCGATGCATTTTACAGCACAAGCATCAGCTTGAGGGGATGTATTGGAGAGTATAACTCGTTTTTATACTTAGTGTAAACAGAGTGTTACTGAGTTCTGTTTCTTTTGTTTGTTCTCTGTTACTGTTAGTTGTCTTGTCCTACTATTGCTAAGGTTCTGTTAAATTTAACTTGTGCATCCCTTTTAAATACCAGGCTTCTATTTGTAAGAGTTAAGACAACACATTCAATACTATCTTCTCTCTTATAGTTTACATTTAGAATCTGCATTGTGACCCAAAATTTACTTTGGATCATGGGGTATATAGTTCAATTAATACCTACTTATCGATTTACTGTATAAGAATTAATAATTACATTCGTTCAAAATGTAAAGATTCCTACAATTCTGCACGTTGCAAACAGGAAAATGGAAATGTTATTATCCTCCGAAAACATCAGTAGTATGAGATATGTGTTAAACTTAAGGTTCAACTCAAAAATAATTGTTATTCTTTATCTCCAAAATGGGAGGTATTTATAACCAACATTACAAGAATTAAATAATTACATTAATTAAATAATGGAGTAGGTAAATGAAGAAAACAAGGAAGTCCATGTTAGGTGAAGGTTGGTGGAGTAGGTGTAGAATACAAGGAAGTCCATGTTAGGTAAAGGTTGGTGGTGTAATTGGAGGAGTGATTGGTGGAATTGGTGGAAGGTGGAAGGTTGATTCAACACTCTCCCTCAAGGTGGTGCATATATGTCACAGATGCCCAACTTGACAAGTGAATCGTTAAATATATTATTTGATACGGACCTTAGTCGAATATCTGCCATTGTTGTGTTGTTCGGACATATGGTACTTCAATAATTTTTCTTCAAGTTTCTCATAAATGAAGTTCCTATCAATTTCACGTGCTTCGTTCGATCATGTTGCATCGGATTCTCTGCAATTTTGATTGTTGATTGATTATCACAAAACAACTTCATAGGTTTTTAGGATGGGAAACCAAGCTCTCCCATAAGCCTTTTCAACCATAACAATTCACAAATGCCTTTTACCATTGCTCTATATTCTTCTTCTTCAAGATGGATAAGGAAACAACATGTTGTTTCTTAGATTTCCATGTCACTAAATTTCCTCCAACAAAGGTAACATACCCGGATGTTGATCTTCTCCTGTCACCTTTACCTCCCGGTCTGAAAGTCATTGTAATTTGATACATCAAGATGTCCATGTTTTGAAAACATCAAACCTCTGCCTGGTGCGGACTTCAAATATCTTAGTATCACAGTTATCGCATCCATGTGTTGTCAATCCCGGATTATGCATAAATCTGCTTACAACACTTACAAAGATAAGCAATATCTGGCCTTGTATGAGAAAGATAAATCAAGCGACCAACTAACCTCTGATATTTTCCTTTGTCTGTTGGTATTTGATCAGAACATTCTTCAAGACCATGATTTTGTTCCATAGGAGACCCAATTGGCGTACAACCAGTCATACCAGTTTCCTTCAACAAATCAATCACATATTTTCGCTGACACAAGAAAATTCCCTTTCTGCATCGATTAACTTCAATACCCAAGAAGTACTTAAGTCCACCCAAATCTTTCATATCAAACTCAGAATACAAGCAATTTTTCAGATTACTCATCTCTTCAGGGTCATTTCCTGTTACCACCATATCATCTACATAGATAATAAGAGCAGTTACCTTGTCACCTACTCTTTTAAGGAACAAGGTATGATCAGCATTACTCTGTATATACCCAAACTTCTTCATTGCAATGCGAAATCTACCAAACCATGCTCTGGGAGATTGTTTCAAACCATATAAAGCCTTATTTAACTTACACACAACATTAGCATTGTTTGGAGCATTATAACCTGGAGGTAGTGTCATGTAGACTTCTTCTTGCAAGTCACCATGTAAAAAAGCATTTTTTACATCATACTGTTGTAGAGGCCAGCCTAGATTTGCTGCCAAAGAAAATAATACTCGAATAGTGTTGATTTTTGCAACAGGAGCAAACGTCTCCTGATAATCAATACCATAAGTCTGGGTAAACCCTTTAGCCACAAGTCTTGCTTTATACCTGTCAATAGAGCCATCTGGATTATGCTTGATAGTATATACCCACCTGCAGCCAACTGGTTTCTTTCCTTTTGGTAGTGAGACTATATCCCATGTACCATTTTCTTCATGTGCCACCATCTCCTCTTTCATAGGACCAGCCCATTTCGGATTAGATAGTGCTTCTTCTACTGTTCGGGGAATAGTAACATCTGCCATTTGACTGACAAACGCTTTTCCTTCCTTTGATAATCTATGAGTTGACACGTAATTCGCAATAGGGTATTTCACCTTCCTTAATGCTTCAGGTGAAAAACGATCTGGTGGAACTCCACGATTACTCCTTGGTGGCAACTGGTACCTGTCGGTGTCAGGTAGTTCACAAGTATCATTAGTATTAATCGAACAATCTATGCTTACCTCAGGGACATCGGTACCGGCTGGAGGACAATTATATGTAGGTACTGTTGATGAAGAGAGAGATGGATCTTCAAGAGCAGGGGTGTCAATTTCTTCGAAAACAGGAATATCGAACTCTTGAACCGGCTCCATGACTTGTATGTCATCAATTCTTAAACTACTGACAGTTGGATGTGTACTTATGCTTGTTTCATTTGCTGTCATATTTATTTCACTATTAGTCGGAAACAAATCCATCCAATTCAACTCTTCAATAACACTCTCTCCCTGAAGAGGAGAATCAGATACATCGGATGAGTAAAACATTTCGTGCTCAGAAAAGGTGACATCCATAGTAACATAAAATTTATGACTTTGAGGATGATAACACCTATAACCCTTCTGGAATGGATGATAACCAATAAAAACACATTTGATAGCACAAGGATCTAACTATGTACGTAGATGTTTCTGCAGATGTACAAAAACAACACAACCGAATACTCGTGGAGGAAGCTTAAGATGAGAAGGTATTGTTACAAACGAAGCCAATTTGTCCAAAGGTGTCTGAAATTTTAAAACACTTGTTGGTACTCGATTAAGAAGATATACTGCACTAGTAATAGCTTCTTCCCAGAATTTTGGCTTCATATTTGACCCAATCAAGCATGCCCTCGTAATTTCAAGTAACTGGCGATTTTTTCTTTCCAGCCACACCATTTTTTGTGGCGTAGATGGGCAACTAGTTTCATGAATAATTCCATGTTCTCTAAAGTATCCTTGTAATACTTCATTAACATACTCACCACCATTATCAGAACGAAGGACCTTTAAGTTAGCCGAAAATTGTGTCTGAATCATTTTATGAAATGCGCGAAAACGATCATCCACATCACTTTTATTCTTCATTAAATAGAGCCAGGTCATACGAGTACAATCATCGATGAAGATAACAAACCACCGAAATCCAGAAGTACTGGTAATACGAGAAGGTCCCCAGACATTAGAATGAACCAAATCGAATGGGACATATCTTCTACTGAAACTATCTGGGTAAGTAGTACGATGACTCTTCGCAAGAATGCAAGTATCACATTTAAAGTCTGACAGTTTGCAAGACTTAAACAAATCAGGAAACAAGTGCTCCAAATATCCAAAAGAAGCATGTCCTAACCGTCGGTGCCACAGTAAGATCTGATTTTTAGATACATAAGAAGACCTTTTAACTGAAAGAGATCTCCCTTCACAAACATCGTCGATGTAATATAAACCATCTCTCTTAGTACCTCGCCCAATTATCTCCCCGTTTCCGAGATCCTGAAGAAGACAGAAAGTGGGGTAGATTAGTACTAAACAATTTAATTGTGCGGTTACTTGCGTTGTAGACAAGAGATTATTTGAAAGATAAGGAACCAATAATGTGTGTTCTAAGGACAAGGAAGGTGTTAAATCAACTCTCCCAGCTCCGGTAATCGGATACGGTACACCATTGGCGTTGGAAATAGTTGTATACGCAGGTAGGAACGGATCTTTCAAAATAGAGGCATCGAACGTCATATGACCCGTAGCACCAGAATCGAGAATCCAGCCATGATCTTTTCCAGAATCAGTAGCAAGTAAAGCGATGTCAACCTTACTTGATTGCTTAAACAAGTTCAGATTAACCAAAGAATGAGATTCCACCACGGAAGAATGAGTATCGGTCGTCGTAGTCATCATTGAAGTACATGTATTTACCCATCTTTGGTCGATCTTTATTTGTATTTTATAGGCGTCCCACCAATGGGGATAGCCAATTTTCTTGAAACATTTCTCCACGAAGTGTGAATTGCCTCCACAGTAAACACAACGTTTAACGGAAGACATTATCACGATTAGAGAAGAAATTATATAAAGTATGAATACAGGTCGCAAGCAGCTTGCGAAAGCTTTTTTTTTTTTTTTTTTTTTTTAAAGTGAGATTAAAAAAAAGGGACAAATGAAACTGATTGTGTATACAACTGTTTATGGGGGGCGAAAAACAAACCAGCTAGATACTATATGAGTAGTCGAATAAGAGGAACAAGTCCTATAACGGTAAAAACGGTAAGAGTTTAAATTCAAATCAAGTTTTCTCTCTTGCACAGAGAAATTAAGTTTGACAAATCAACCAAATATATGAAAACAAACTTAACAAGTGTTTGCTTATAAGAAAAACAAACTCAATAAAAAAAAATCTTGATCAAAGATGATAACTGTTTGTACGAAACAAAAAACAAAGACAACTTACTTAGTCCAAGATAAATGGATTAACAAGTTTAAGTAGGATTTAAAAAGGACAATCATAAACTCAACATAACAAGTTTATCATAAAATCGGTAGTACAACTTACTTGTTTCAATAAGTGTATAAAGAAAAACAAGAACCTTAAGCCAGCGGAAGAAGGATCAATCGAAGTAACGAAGCACTCACTATTACTAAGAAGAACTCAACTCACCATGGAGCTCTGATACCATGTTAAACTTAAGGTTCAACTCAAAAATAATTGTTATTCTTTATCTCCAAAATGGGAGGTATTTATAACCAACATTACAAGAATTAAATAATTACATTAATTAAATAATGGAGTATGTAAATGAAGAAAACAAGGAAGTCCATGTTAGGTGAAGGTTGGTGATGTAGGTGTAGAATACAAGGAAGTCCATGTTAGGTAAAGGTTGGTGGTGTAATTAGAGGAGTGATTGGTGGAATTGGTGGAAGGTGGAAGGTGGAAGGTTGATTCAACAATATGATCATACAAATATCTCAAGATTTGGTTCATGCTGGTAATATCACGGTTACGGATATTAGTATATCTTACAGTTGTTAGTATATATTATAGATATGAAACAATATTCCCTTTTGATATCTTCATTTATGAATTTGATCAAGCTCCAATCTATAAATAGAGGGCTTTAATATCTCACATATGTATAGAATTACTTTAAGTTTATATTGTGCAAACTATTCGTACCAAAGTTAGGCGCCATGGCTACAATTCAAAGTCGCAGTTCTAGATTAGGTTACTTCCTTTTGACTGCTCTTGTCTTTGCTAGTTTGGCCGACCGACTGGAGAGCCCGAAGGGCTCGAAGGGAGGGAGTCCCTTTTATAGTCAGGGTGAACAGCATACACCACCCATCCTTCACTGGTATCTTGGAGTTGAGGCATCTGAGCGTTAAACACCTTGGTCGTAGAAAGATCATGCATTGTTGGCTCTCTCCGTATAGCATCTTTCACTCCCTCGACATTTGCCTGCAAACCAGGCAATGCCTCATCACCACTATTTATTTCTATTACATATCATTCCCACAAATTGAACCAATTCAGATCAAGAAAACTCTCGATTCTACTGAATTACCCAATTCTAAGTATAAATCTTACCATACACAACCAGATACAAAAAACTACCACAAGACAATCAAAAATCTTTACCTGTTTTCCATGCATATAAAGCTTACACCTCTTGCTGCATGGCTCATCACTGGAAATATGATTGGTTGACATGGATGGTCGATTAACCTCATTCAAATACTCCATGTACTCTTGCTCTCTCTTCGACATAGTTGCAGTTTTTGGATCGAGAAATGGAATTCGCACAGTTGGAATGAATAAGTTACAGAAGTGCAGAATGGAACAATAGAAATGCATAACTCCCTTAAAATCTTTTTGATGGGAAGTCCAACAGTTATCGCATCATATCCATCTATTTCTCATCCTAGAGATCAATTTTTTGAGATATCGAAGAATCTTCAAACTAAGCAACGCATGCAAATGCCTATTGAACGCAACCCCAACCCATTGGTCTTGCAGCGGCGGCAACTAACAAATTGCAGAAAGTTAGGAATTGGTCTTCTAAATTGGGTTACCCATATTTCAGATTCAAAATCGATTCCTGACCCACTTACACCAATTAACAAATTATCTAAGAATGGGATCTCATTGAATATCAAAAGCTCAAAACTCCAACACCAGCCCAACAAGACTGCATCCACTCATATAGGAAGGACATACTGCTTTCTAAAATAGAGGGCACATGCAAGCACATGCCACATGTATGCTATCACCGGTGTCCTTCACCAGGTAAGATCAATAAACATTATAGGCTTTGTCCATATCACACCACAGTCTAAGCTTACAAGAATCTTAAAGTACAACTCCCATATTACATCATTCAAGGTGCGTGTTAGATGGACCTTCCTTAAGATAAATATTTTTCGTCATAACAGACACATCACCAACCTTAATCACAAAACCCCAGACCACAACGAATGGATTTATATATTCAACTCTCTTACAAGGCAAAGTTTAGGTCACTCTCACAGTTTAGGGTCTTCCATGCACAAGACCTATAAAGAAAACAATTTGACCACATATATAGAATTTCAGAACTTTTTTTACAATTTTAAACAACCTATCCCTTACTTTTACATCCATTATATATACTATTTGTATATTGGTCTTGGTCTTGTTCCTGGTGTTAAATGTTTTTGTAGATGTGGCTCCTACAGATTTTTAATAGTATAAAGAAACATCAACCTCGGCTATAAATGAAACTCTCTCAGCTGTATACTTTGGCCTCCTTCCCGGTCAAAATCTTATAGCTCTGACAGTGTTGGATACCCTCCCCATCAGCATTATCAACTTCAACAAAATTACAACTTGTACTGTCTGCTAAATGTCAATACCCAATTCAAATTTCAAACCAAATCTGTTTTGAACATCACACATCCACTATCTAAAGATACTCCCACAACATCTATAAACCCTCCTCACAAAACCACCCACAAAACCACCCACTCCCATAACATCATTTACAATTTCATGGAATCTTCTTCAGGAACCAAAGATTCTGAAAACATAGAAAACCTGGTTAAACAATTGAACTCTTCATTAAACATGCCAGAAGACCTATTCCCAAAAGTCATTGTGAACAGGGATAATATTCTACCAAAAAAGAAGATACACTGGAAATGGGTATACATTGGGAGATTATGCAGCAAAGTATCATATGAAACAAGAGAGATTTCAAGATTCATCAACAACAACTGGGAGCTGCATCGAAATGCTGAAGTTTCTCTTTGGAAGAAAAGAAGAAACTACTATCAAATCAGGTTGACTAGTATTGAAGACTATAAGGTATTCGGGAAAGGAGGAACAAGAGGCATATTTGACAAACTCATGGTTCTAACTGAGGTACCATGCTTAGGACCAGACTACGTTGATGAAGCCAATTTCTATAAAGTTTGTATCTGGGATCTGGTTAAAAGAATTCCAACTCATATAATACCTGACATACGCAACTTGATTGGTCCAACCGGAATTTACCAGGGATGTAAGAAAGCTTATGGAAGAGATGATGATGAGAAGAATCTCGAAGTTCAGATTACTTTAGATGTCACTAAGGCTCTTAAGTATGGCATTGATGCGTATGAGGATGCAAACACCTCACACTGGCTCGAATTAGCTTATGCGCTGAATGGCATTGCTTTCTACAAAATTTGCAGAATTTTGGATCATCCAGGTCCATTATGCATTGAGGAAAAAGAAATAACTAAAGGAAATCATGACAATCAGTTTACTCCTAACCAATAAAATCAGTTACCCTCAAACCCCATTTCTACCTCCACTTCCAACAAATCCATTACACCACCTACAAGCCCCAAAAACCCACCCATCATATGACATTACACTGATAAAGATGGAGTGGAAGAATTTGCTATAAAAATGAGGAAAGCTCAACAACTGTCTCTTCTTAAAAACCATTATGAAGAGTTAGATGGACCACCTCAACATTTGATCTTTCAAGTTGGGTTAGATAAACCTATCACAAAAATCATTCCAACTACCAATCCTGAAGCCTTAGCTTGTCAGAAGAAACATAGAAAGTTGATAGAGTATGACAAAAGCAAGGATTGTCAAGGGAAAAAGAAAAACAATATCAAAAATGCTGCCAGAAAGAACTTCACCCCTGTATCCATCTCCCATGGTTTAGAAGATACTCTAGATCCCACAACAATATTCCCAAGAGCAAATACCCCTCATCAACTTTAAAATGCCAATAGTAAGATCCCAAACATGTCCACCCTAGCAGATATTCAAAAGCAGATGATGGAAGATCATAACATTCAAAAGAAAATACTATGGGAAAAAAGAAGAATTGACTTAAAGCTAAAAGTTGTTGATGCAAACCAACATCCCCAATTAGCTAATCCCAAGAGAAAAATCTCCAATTTGTCTACCCAGTCTGAAAGCCTTGCCATGCATGGGGAGGGATATCAATCAACTAAGAGGAGAAATAATCAACCTTACCCAATGGAGGAGGAACAAGTGTCGAACAATACTACTAGAAATATGGAGGGAACCAACAACTCGTCCACTAACCAGGTAATACTCAACAAACTTCAAGTGGTCTTTACTATTCATATTGCTTTAGCTTTAAAGATTGAATCCTGGACCATAGAGAATCATAAGTATAGGAAAACTTATTTAAGTCTAGGATACATCATTCTCACTTTCTCTTATCCTACTATATCATACTTCTGGCAATTTTACTCAATTATAGCTTGGAATTGTCAGGGATTAGGACAACATGCCACTTCTAGACATCTAGATAGAATACTAAACAAGCATAATCCTGAAATATTTTTCCTTTCAGAAACTAAACAACAATCTAAGAATCTTAAAAAAAAAATCTAGGAAACATAGGAGTCACAAATTTCTGGTTTGTTGAACCAAAAGGCAAAGCCAAAACTGCAGGAGGCCTTGTGCTAACCTGGAAAACCAATTTAGATGTCACAATTGAGGATTTCTATGACTATCATATTAATGCAATTATTAAACCTATGGTTGGAGAACCTTGGATGTTTACTGGCTATTATGGTAGCCTCCTTAAAACTAATGATAAGATGCACTCCTGGAAAATGATTGAAAACAACTTTGATACTAACACTTTACCTTGGCTGATCATGAGGGATTGCAATTTTGTTCTGCATGAGCATGAGAAATTTAGTCAACACCCGATAAACCAGACTGAAGCTGATATATTCTTAGGCAAGATGGAAGAAGCTAATTTATCTGATCTAAGCTAAACTGAATGTCCCTTCACCTGGACAAACAAAAGAACTGGTCCTCAACTTACTGAACAAAGATTGGATAGAGGTTTAGCTAATGAATCCTTGCTGGAAAACCAATCCAACACCACCATCTCTAACCTCCCATCTATTGGTTCTGATCATAATCCAATCATTCTCAATACCAATCCCAATTGGAGGTAGGGTCAAATTCCCTTCAGATTTTTTGGCCCTTGGATGAACCATGAAGACTGTAAAACCATTATAAATGATTGTTGGAGGATTATTCATAAAGGCTCCTTAGCTATAAAAATAGCTAGAAATCTAAGGGATATAAAGATCAGGCTAAAGAAATGGAACAAAGAGGTCTATGGCAACATCAAGACAAATCTGGAGGAAAGCATACAACACCTAGACTGGTTAACTAAAAATCAATTTAAGCAAAATAGAGGTGCAGAGCTTAAGGAAGCAAGACTTCAGGTAGAACACTGGCAGCATGTCCAAGAAGCATTCTGGAAGACAAAAAGCAGGGATCAACATATCAAGCTGGGAGATAAAAACACTGGTTACTTTCACATTGCTGCTAAGAAAAGATATAGAAGGAACATGATTGACTCTTTACAAAAACATGATGGCACCTGGTTTCAAGACAATGCTAAAAACACCAACACCTTCACCAATCACTTTTCCAATATGGCCATTGCTGAACCCATTACCATCAATCCCTTCATTCTTCAACTCATACCCACTACTATAACTTCACAGGAGAACCAGATACTCAACAGAACCCCTCAACCCATGAAAACATTCTCTTTAGCATGGATGGAGATAAAGCTCCAGGTCCCAATGGATTCCCCCCAAATTTATTTCAAGCCAATTGGGATATAGTGGGTGAATATATTATTCACATGGTCCATAATTTTTTCACAAAAGGTTATATTCTCAAATAAATGAACTCAACTTTCATATCCCTCATCCCCAAAACTAAAAAACCTACAACACCATCTCAGTTTAGACCCATCTCTTTTTGCAACACAACTTACAAAATCATCTCAAAACTCATAGCTCAGAGATTAAAACCCCTCTTACCCAAACTAATATCCCCATTTCAATCTGCCTTCATCCATGGAAGGTAAATCTCTGACAATATAGCCATATCCCATGAAATCATTCACCATATGAATACCAGAAGAGGGAAAAAAGGTAACAATGGTTTAATGGGTATTAAAATTGACATGGCAAAAGCCTTTGACAGAGTAAACTGGGACTTTCTCCTTCAAGTTCTGTCTCAAATGGGATTCAGCTCCCATTGGTGTAATCTCATTCATCAATGTATCTCCACTACTAGCATGGTTGTTCTTGTTAATGGCTCTCCAGAAAAGTTTTTCAAACCTTCTAGAGGTCTAAGACAAGGAGATCCCCTATCACCATACTTATTTATGTTTTGCATGGAAGCTCTCTCAAGATATCTGATGAATGCAGACATACAATAACAAATACATGGGGATTAAGATCTGCAAGGATACTCCAGCAATCAACCACCTCCTTTTTGCTGATGACTGCATGATTTTCTGCAAGGCTAACCTACAGGAATGCAAAAATCTCATCAAAATATTCCAGGAGTTTGGTCAATCCTCATGAAAGCTCATAAACTTTTCAAAATCTGGCATTTTCTTCAGTAAAAACACTGCCCATGATATTGCTGACAGTATAAGTAATACTATGCAGGTTCAAAGGATTAATATTGTTGACAAATATTTTGGGTCTCCTCTCTTCACTACTAGGAGTAAAATTCAAGTTTTTAAGCCATGTGTGGATAAACTTAAATTCAGATTTGTTGTATGGAAGACAAACCTCTCAACTGCTGGGAAGATGACTATGATCCAATCAGTCACCTCCTCTACCAGTGTCTACCAGATGAATTTCTTTAAAAATTCCAAAAGCTACTTGCAAGGAGATCAATTCCATTCAAAGAGATTTCTTCTGGAATAAAGAACAAGACAAATCAAAATGAGTTTATTACTTTGCTTGGATGCAGTTAACAAACCTAAAGAGCTGGGAGGATTAGGATTCAAAAATATGGAAATGTTCAACTTGGCTATGATCACAAAGATTGCCTGGAGACTTTTATCAGATTCAGACTCTCTATGGAGCAGCTCTATGAAGGCATCTCATTACCCCCACACTGAAGTCATAAGGATAAACACAAAACCAAAGAATACTGATTCTTGGATCTGGAAAGGAATACTGGAAGGCATAGAGTTTATTCAATAATATTATTCTTGGAAGGTGGGTACTGGAGATAAAATCCATATTTGGGAGGACATATGGGTTCAAAATCACTCTTAAAAACTTGTAAAACCACCCCTTTGTCCAGAAAATCTCATATATGTTAACCAACTGTTCAATACCAATGGGTAATGGGACATCACTACCCTAAACCAATGGTTTACACCTATTATCCAAAACCTTATTCTTCAAACACCCCATCACCATTCTGAGAAAGATGAAGTCCAATGGCCCCTCAACCCAAACAAAAAATTCTCTGTCAAATCCCTTTACGACAAGAAGATACATGAGAAATATGTTATGGATGCTCAGAATGCCCCTGGAGTAAAATATGGGCTCTTGATACCAATCTTGCAATACATCTATTCATTTGTAAATGTGCTCATGGTATTTTACCAACCAATGCCAAGACTGCTAGCATTTTGAACTACATTGATCCTTTATTCTCTTACTGCAAGAGTGGAGTAGAAGATATAACACATGTCCTTCTATCTTGCCCTGCTACTACTGAAGTTTGGAGGAAAATATTTGGAGATCAACATAACCTCTTCACCAACATCACTTCATTCCATGACTGGCTCAATAATTGGTTCACTCCTGACAACCTAAATGATAGTTGGAATGAAACCTTTGATATTGTATGCTGGTTCATATGGAAAGCAAGATGCGACTGGGTTTTCAGAAAGCTCACTCCTACAGCACATGGCACTGCCCAATATATCACTCAACACCTATGAAACCACTCCAAAATCCATCATAAACCAGTACACATTCAAAATAACCTTTACTATCAGTTCAGCAACCTCAACTCTACCTAGGAGAGCTATAGTCAAGCCATACAACCATATGATAAATTTGGAATCACTATTAGCATGCACTTTGATCAACCTGATCTAAACCAGTCTACTAATGATAGTCCACCTTATACTAACTACTCTTTTGTTTCCATGACTTATTCAGGTAAATGTATGGGAACAATAAATTTCAAGGACTATACGACTGAAATCGACAGAGCAGATCGGTCAAGAAGAGGAGCTCAACTAGCCCTGAACTGGGGGAAGACGATGCAGCAAGATAATATCAACTTTGCTGCCGAGTCTGAGGATACTCTCTAAGCCATCAAAGATCAATACCAGTGGGAAGTTTAGTAGAGGTTTAAAGGTCGAATCACTAACCATCCTAACGACTACACCAAAAATTAGCCAACTCTTTTTGTTCTGGAGAAACTTTCTAAGATTACTACTCAGCAAAACTATGCCGCAATCAATCTAGCCAGACTGGCTAGACAATCTTCTTGTTTCGATGACTCAACTTGGAGAGGACAAACTTTAGTTACTCCCATGCATGCTTTAAAAATTCCTCACACAAATTATGATATGGATGGCTGTAATAATCATACTTTTACTTTGAGTGATGATCTCGTTGTTAGAGGTAGCACAAATATCACTTTGGATGTTTCTGCGACTAGGCAGTCTTACTAGTTTCCTTTTCTCAGTTTTTTCTTATAAAAAAAAAGATAAAAAGATTGGAAATTTCAATGTCCATGGTTACTTTTTCACTAGACAAATTGTCCCTCCCTTTTAGTCCAATTACTATAACTCCTTATGTATCCTATTTTTTATGGGTATAGTTGGAAAGCAAACTTTAATATAACATATCTAAAAATCTGTGCCTTGGAATTTTACAAATTTTATCTCGTTGGAAAGGTAATAAAAAAAACTATGCAATGAGTACAAGCAACAATATCAAATTTAGAGTTTTTACGAAAAATTCGGAAATGACATTCCAACAAAAAAAAAGATGTATAACAATCAATGGTGTTTTGTTTTTTTTCGGTCGGCCCTCCCTACCGTGGCAGTGGCGTTCTAGTTATATTCTCATGTAAGCTGTAGGTAAGTAATCATTTAGTTGCAAATGTTTCATTCAAGTGTTTATGATCTGTCAAAAAAAAAAATCTGTCAAAAAAATTCAAGTGTTTATGAAATACAAATGAAACTTGATAATTAATTAATTTTCAGATGAAGCAAAAAAGCCCGGACTTGGAAAGATATTGGAGATACTAAAGAAATCTACAGCTAAACGCGATCCCTAATAAGATCTAGGAATCAAAATCATATGTGAAAATTATAGGGAGACCCATTCTCCCAGATTTTTTCACTGTAAAACCCACGTCCAAAAATCTACAGGCGGCACCCATTTTTTGGGTGAAAATTCTCCCACACCCAGAATTTATAAAATTATGTTTCAGTATTTTTTTCTTCATCTTCATCTTCAATTCCTTTTCTGCTTCCTCTCCACTCTACCGTGAATTCCCGATGACGGTTGTTGCTGAGAGTTAATGAAATCTCAGAGACTTGGGAGACGGATAAATCAGGGAAGAACGAGAAGAATATTAAGATGAAGTTGTTCTGAACTGAGATTGAGAATGGGAATGGTGAGATTTTGATGTGATTTTGAAGAAAGCAGACAGATTTGATTGTTTCTGTGATGGTGGAGATGAAGATGTTGTCATTTGGTCGATTCAATCAGGGAAGAAGAGCTAGGGCTTGATGCTGAGAATCACAAAGAAATTGAAGGAGATTATGAACACGTTTTGTCTGAATAAGGAAGCAACGATGTTTTCTGAGATAGAGAAGGCTAAATTGAAAGATGGGTTTGACGGATTTGATGATTCTGGTGAAATTAGGGTTCTCAGATGGATAAATTGAGCTCAGAGAAGGAAATGAATCAGATCGAGACTAGAGTATTGAAGAAGATTGAGTCTACCGCTACTGCTGTTACTAAGAATCGGAGATTAGAGATCTCTTTACTTGGAGATGATGATTTTCTGGTTTTGTTGGGAAATTTGGGAATGTATTTTGTGAATTATAGTTACTACTAGTACTTGATTTGGATATAAGCTTATTGTTTAATTTATTCAAATTTTGATTCATTATACCTTACTTTTGATCTAGTGTATGATAATTGCTCAATGTGTCGCAGGTTAAACACTATACATTCTCTAGTACCCTAAATAAAGCTATCAGATTGCTCAATTTTGAAGTTGAATCATTAGAATCTGGTAATTCCGTCGGAAACCATCTTATTTTCTCATCGGTCTGGTTCAATGAAACTTGTTGTAATATCTATTAGGCTTATATGGCTTTTGGATGCATATGACTGAACAACAACCAATTGTTCATGTTTATTAACTTGCTTTTTTTTGTTCTTGTAAAGATTTTTATTTAGCAGTAATAAGTATAGCCAGTAGTTTCATTTTGGGAGCAGTTTTTAGCTACAAGAGGTTCTTTCATGAAATGAGTGATATTGAAACACATGCTTATTATATCACTGCTTGACTTCCCCGCTAATTATTATATCACTAGATTCTCCAAGTTGCACAAGTAGCAACCACCAAAACACATGCTTCCAAGTGAACTCTCTTACTGTTTGTTATCTTCAAGTCGTACTTGTATTGTTACGTAAATTTTAGTGGAGTAGGCTAACCATATTTTGTTGCGTGTAGTGTTGTAACTTCTTTTTATTGGTTAAGGTTCTAGTGTTGGTAAGATGTATAAGTGATGCTAGTGTTGGTCATATTGGTTGAATAATTTGTTAGGTAATTATGAAAATGGATGCATAACTTGTTATGCATCTACAAAATTTGTCGCATAACTTGTTATGCAATACCGAAAATGGTTGCATAACACTTTATGCAGCTATTATTGTAGGTGCATGACAAGTTATGCAGCCTTCTTTTTTTTTGCATAACTTGTTATGCAGTCAAAAGAATGGTTGCATAACACGTTATGCATCCACTTTTTTCTTAGTATTGAAACCAACAAAAATTAAGACTGCATAACTTGTTATGCACCTACAATAATATCTACATAACATGTTATGTAATCGTGAAAATGGATGCATAACCTGTTATGCATCCGAAAATATCACTGCATAATGCATTATGCATCGAGAAAATTGTTTCACAATCTTTTATGCATCGAGAAAATAGATTCATAACCTGATATGCATCCATAAATATGGATGCATACTGCATTATGCATCAATTTTTTATATACGCACTAAAATAAACCAAAACAATGGTCACATAACTTGTTATAGATGCATAATTTATTATGCAATCGAGAAAATGGTTGCATAATTCGGTATGCGTCTGCATAATGTGTTATGCATTGTTTTTGGTGGCTACATAATGGTTACGTAGTCAATTTTTGAAATTTTGCCTAAAATGAAGATCACCTCCAATATTTTCGTGAAAAAAAATATGATATCGTTGTTTGTACTCGTTGCGTAGCTCTCTTAAAAAAAATTCCAACGATATAAAATTTGTAAAATTCCAAGGCGCGGATTTTTAGATATGTTATATCCAAGTTGCGTTGCCAATTATACCCCTGAAAAATTAGGATGCATAACGAGTTATCCCTGAAAAAACAGTATGCATAACACGTCATGCGGATGCATAAACCATCATGCAGACATGTTTTAATAATTTTGGATAATTATGGGTGTGGCAGAAATATTATGGGTGTCACGGTATCCAAAATTAATTGTGGGCCTGACAATGAGAATATTTATTTTTTTGGGTCTCCCCTTAATTTCCCCAAATCATATTAAACAAGTTCCTTGGGCTTATTGTATTGTCGTCTTCGTGGATTAGTTCTTGCCGTTGCTGAAAATTAAATACGTACGTGTTGTTATTGATTATAAGTGTACCTGTTTTGTATTTGTGTTGAACTTGTTGATGTGATAACTTACATTAAAAGTCGTGGAGTGGGAAGAGATGGTTATACTTGAATCGTTTTGGCTGTGTACATTGTTTGTGGTTTTTCTTTAAATTGCTTTTAACGGGGTTGTTGATAGTGATAGCGATGAGAGGCACTCTGATAAATCAACTCTAATTGTAATTACTATTTTGATTTGAATGAATTGAAATATGTTGATCGTAAAAAAAAACTATAATTGTTGAGTTAGGTCCAATGAAAATCCGCACATTCTTGGTCAAGCTTTAGACAATTATGCATTATTATGTACAAATCATTCCTTAATGCGGTTTAAAGAACCATCATCGATCTTCACTCAAAATTTGGTCCAGGATTCCAAGATTGCTAATAAGGGGGACTGGTTTTGCTTGGGGGTGTGCCAAAATGCTAATAAGACAAAACATCATTTGCCTTGGGGTTGGTACTTTTTTTTTTTGTAGGAAAACTTAGGCACAGCCTAAGGAATGATATTGATAGTATTGCTAGTGGAATCCTGGTTTAGGAAAACCTCAGACCCACTGCTCAAGTTCTTACAATAAGTAGCCAAATTTAAAGCTTGGAGGTTTTGAGTTATTTCAATAATCTTAAGACCTATTAAAACAAACGTTACAGGCTTAATGTGTATGACATTTTCTTCATTCAATAGTTGTTTCTCCCTGTGGTAAGTCCTGCTGAATCTCCCTTCGATTGCTTGTAGATACAGTATATTGAAGTGTTCCAGAATGTCTGAAGTTTCAACTTGTATGATAATATTTGTATGTTGTTGTTCTTCTGCCCAACCAAAAGCTAGTTATGCTCCTCATGTGGCTCTTTTTGGCCTTCCTTGAGCTGAGTGTTCTTTGCTATCAACCAAGTTTCCTGCAAAATCAGTGATAGTTAGGGCATAGAAAAATTGGGAGGTGTTAGAGTCCTTTATAGTGCAGATTTTGATTACAAAACCATAATTCTGCATGTGTTGTTGATCCCCAACATTTATTCTAGCAGCTGGAACCTGGTACTCAGTATCATTAAAAGAATCCTGAGAATTCAAAGCACGGTAGGGCAGATTGTGTATTCTATTATAATCTCATAGATGGTGTTGAATGCTAAGAGTGGTAGCCTTAGCATTAGGGACAATGCTTTGGAAGACTAGTTCACATCTAGCTTTCCAAATATACCAACAGGTGGTAGCATAGATGCAGATATTGTCAGTGTTGCTATTATCTTGAAACCACCCTATGAAAGGCGTGTGGTGATCAAAGATGCCATGATTTACCCCTAGCATTTGCTGCCAGACAGTAGTTGCAGCAGGGAAATTTAAGAACATATAAGTCATTGTTTCCTCCCCAGAGTTGCAGATTTTGCATATGGGGTCAATGTAGTGGAGAATACTTACAGTTTTAGCATTTGTTGGGAGAATTTCATGAGAACATTTCCAAAGAAAGATCTTGATAGATGGAGCTACTTCCAACTTCCAAATGGCACCCCAATTCCTTGTTGCTTGGTCATTTCTGTAGAGATTATCAATTTTAGCTATGTAAAGAGCTTTCACTAAGAATTTGACAGTGTTGAATATTCCAGTGAATACTGTCTTCCTCCCTTGAGTGGATGGCTGAAGCAGTAATAGCCTGAGCAATGTCAGGGTTAAATAGATGTTGGATGAGTTGTATGTTCCAGTCTTTCTGACCTATCATTAAATGAGCCACTATCTGAATATTATTTGGGTAGTTAAAAGGTATGGTGATCTTCTCAGTAAGATTTGGTAACCATATGTCTTCCCAGATGTTGATTTTGTTGCCATTACCTATTCTCCACTCACAATGTTTCTGAATGTTCTGAATACCTTCTAAAACTCCTTTCCATATCCAGGAATCTCCATCTTTTTCATTGGTGTTCATGTTTAGAACATTTCTTCCCAGTAGGTATCTTGCATCCATCATTTGGTACCAAAGAGAGTCTTTGTCTTGTTCCAGTCTCCATCCTATCTTTGTTATCATTGCAATATTGAACAATTCCATATTCATGAATCCTAACCCACCCAGATCTTTTGGCTTGCATAAAGATGTCCAAGCCTTTGGGTAGTATCCAGAAGGATTCTCCAAATTTTCCCCCCAGAAGAAGTCTCTTTGTATCTTTCTCATGTATTGATAGGTTTGCTTAGGTATTCTGAAACAATTTATTTGGTATATGCTTGCAGTAGAGGTGACAAATTTGATTATAACTTCTCTTCCAGCTGGATTTAATGGGGAGTTTTTCCAGCTGGACAGATTTATCTTCATCTTGTCCACTCCTGGTCTGAAGCATTGTATCTTTCTTTTGTGGGTAAACAAGGGAGAACCAAGATATTTGTCATTCTCAGGCAGAGCTTGAACTTCTAAGACCTTGCATATATCAGGAATGATGGTTGGATCAGTGTCTTTGCTGAAGAAAACACCAGATTTGCTGAAGTTGATGAGTTGGCCAGAAGTGTCTCCAAAAATATTGAGAATATCCTTTAGATTATGAGCTTCAGTAGAGTTGGATTTGCAAAAAACCACGCAATCATCAGCAAATAGAAGATGTTTTATTGAAGGAACATTCTTGCAGATTTTAGTGCCTGATACGATGCCTAATTATTCAGCATGAGATAGATTCCTAGACATGACTTCCATACAGAACAGAAAGAGATAAGGAGATAAGGGGTCTCCCTGTCTAAGCCCTCTAGAGGGATTGAAAAAGTTATCAGGGGAGCCATTGATCAACACAGCAGAAGAAGTTGTGGTTATACATTGCATAATCTTATTGCACCATTCAGAGTTGAAACCGATTTTTTCCATAATATTTTGAAGAAATTTCCAGTCCACTCTATCAAAAGTATTGGCCATGTCTATTTTGATTCCCATGTTACCTTTTTTTGCCTTTGAGGCCTCTTCTATTTCTCATGTAGTGTATAATTTCATGAGCAATAGCTATGTTATCAGCTATTTGTCTCCTAGGGATAAAAGCAGATTGGTAGGGGGATATGATTTTGTGTATATAAGGTTTCATTCTTTGGGCTAGGAGCTTTGAAATGATCTTATAGGTAGTGTTGCACAAACTTATGGGTCTAAAATGGCTGGGATTTGAAGGATTTTCAATTTTGGGTATCAAGGTTATGAATGTTGAGTTCATTTCTTTTAGTAGATGTCCAGACTTGAAGAAGTGTTTGACCATTTTAACCAAATCTTCTCCAACAATATCCTAGTTGGCTTGAAAGAAATTTGGTGGTAAGCCATCAGGGCCTGGAGCTTTATCTTTGGCCATACTGAAAAGGATGGCTTTTACTTCATGATCTTCAGGAATTCTGTTGAGCATATTGTTGTCCGCTTCAGATATGGTTGTTGAAATGAGGTTGATGATTTCAGGGTTTATCTTAGGAGATTCAGTGGTAGCCATTTTGGAAAAATGGTTTGTGAAGCATTGTTTAATTTCTTGGTAATATTCAATCCAAATCCCTTCAGAGTCTTGAATAACATCAATCTTGTTTCTTCTTATTCTTCTCTTAGTAGCTCTGTGGAAGTAGCTGGTGTTCTTGTCTCCCAAATTGGTGAATTGGTCTCTGCTCTTTGTTTTCCAGAACTTTTCTTCAATGTCTTGCCAATCTTTTAGGACTTGAATTGCAGTTTTTATTGTTGTGCTTCTGTCTTGTTTGAAGTAATTTCCTTGTAACCAGTTTAAGTGCTGCTTGTTGTCCTCAATGTTTGTCTTTATGTTTCCATACAACTCTTTGTTCCAAGTTTTGAGCTTTAGTTTAATATATTTGAGCTTTATGGCTATTAGAAAAGCACTAGAACCAGCCAACTGCCTTTCCCAACATTCAAGAACAATGTCCTTACAATCCTTGTGATCCAGCCATGGCCCAAAGAACTTGAAAGGGATTTTTCTAGTGTTCCAATGGGGATTGGTGTTGAGGAGGATGGGATGGTGATCAGAACCAATAGCTAACATATTGGTAACAGTAGTGTTTGGGTAGAGGGTAAGCCAGGATTCAGTAGCTAGCCCTCTATCCAACATTTGTTCAGTGAGAGCAGGACCACTTCTTTTGTTAGACCATGTGAAAGGGCACCCAGTGCTACCCAAATCAATAAGATCCAAATCAACTATCTTGTTACTAAATATATTTGCTTCCACACTATCCAAAGGTTGGGTACTGTACTTTTCATTATCATGCAGAATGATGTTGAGATCTCCAATGACCAACCATGGGATAGAGTGTTTTGAAGCAGTGTTCTTGTAGCGCCCCCTAAGCTAGCAGATGACTAATCCAATATATCAACTAAATATAGAGACACTAAAATCTAAAACATGCACTTAAGCATTCAATTAAGAAATGCGATAAAGAACATAACCCAAAGCTAACCCCGCTCATAAATATATATACATGATCTTCTCTCAAATGATACATATGTAATAGTCATTTGGTTTTTAAAATAAAATATACAACATAATAAATATAACAAAAGTTAATCAACTAGCGAAGTCAACCCGTGAAGCTTTTGCTGCGCACTCTGATCTGTCACACAAACTGAAGTGGGAATAATTAACATTTAACTTCTAAGTAATCATAAGCAAGAATTGGAAAACAGTACATGTTTTTCCGAAACATTAAACAGTGACTAAGTCACTGAAATAATCATACATGTATATGGAACAAACTCCTTCGTCAAACAATGTACTAATATGGTTGTAAATTCCTAACCGTCAATTCACACCTATTTATCTATGGATGCCACCAAGACCATGGTGACCAACTCTAAACAATAAAAACTGAATTAAAGTAGATATAAATGTGAAGGAGCGTATCCTATATACCACAAGTGGAAATTCTCATTTCCCATAACAATTCATATTGACAACACATTACAAGTCCTTTCCAAATCATGGAAAGATTAACAAAATAATCGTAATGTAATTTAAACAAAGCATGGAATGCACGGACAGGCAATGCATGAGTTTTTTAAGCATAAACTTTTATAAAAACAACAGTAATGATTACAAAAGAGTCAAATGCATTCCCACACCTTTTGATGATAGGCCACGCCTACCTCGAGATCCACGATCCAATGGTTCATCCTTTGAATCGATCGTTGTTAATAACTAACTGTTAATCACACAAGAAGTCTAAGAATCTAGCCAAAAGGATCACACAAGAATCATACAAGTTTAACTAATGGTTATAAGCCCATTACCACCAGTCTAGCCTATTAAATTAAGGTTTAGCCCATCTGAGTCACTAACAGTCTCTAACAGTCAAACTGACGGTCAAAGGTCAACTAACAGTCAACGTCCAAAGTCAAGTTAAAGTCAAAGGTTAAAGTCCAACTCGGTCAAAGTCCAGTCAACGAGTTGATCCGGGTACTGGTCTACGGAGTTATTCTGAGTCAAACCGATTCAACTCAGGTTAACACACTAGTGGAAAATGAGTATTTTAAGTCTGATTAGGATTTATAAATAAGACTACCCTAGGCTTTGACTTTTTAGGTTAAGGAAGTCATTTTTATAACAAAAAACAAATCAAGCTCCAAGGCAGTTTTAAAAAGGCAGTTTTCGTAAATATCATCCAGGGAATTAGGACTGAGTCACCATTTGATACAAAAAGAACTAGTTTTATTATTCTCTAATGTTCGGAAACTAGTTTTATTATTCCTTCCTATCAATTCTATCCAATTTGATCATTATATAAATATTCACTTCAACATAATTCATTTAGAATTTACAATCAAATTTTAATTTCTTAAATTAGGGTGTCTTTAATTATTTTATTTTATTTTATTTTTGCCTATTTAGAGTTTAGATATGTGGATCTGGGTATTTTTGATTGATTTTAAATGTTCATTTTGTTAGTAGTCACTCGATTTTTGTATGGGTTTTCTATTTTACTCCTCTAAGTTATGGGTTTTCTTGAATGAATAAAGTTTTGTTGATTTCCTTACATTTTCTTTGTATGATATTGATATTGTGATATGTAATTCACTTTTCAAAAAACTATTTCAACTATCTATATTTTGGACTTTGATTAGCCGGAAGTCGTGTTGGTTAGAACGAATAAAAGACTTCAATTTTCATTGATTTTGATTGTGTATGTGCTTCTAATTGTTGGGTCTCTATGTGATTCGTGTTTGCAGGGGACAATTAGATATAAAAGGGGATGTAAACATTTAGCAAAGACCTTAGAAATTCTCCTCACCTGTTTGTGAAAACACTTAACATCTCATCTCCAAAATTCACCACCATAGACTACCTTCATGATTAAAATTTAACACCATAGAACAAACAACTTAGCTTGTCATTTCTACCCATATTAAGACATGGTGTTTTCAAACCACCGTCACATGTTAGAAATGCTATTTGATTCACAATCCACATTCATTGAACACACAAAACTAACATCTCTTTATTTTCTAAATTTTTGGTATGCAGTAATTTCTAACCCTCATTCTTAAGGATCGGAAATGGGTAGGTCGAAACATTGAAAGAACGTGATTTCATTAGAATTCCATGAAATTTTTATAGGTTTCACTAATCAACATAACTTGAAAAGGAAATCATTTGCCGAGGAATTTCACCATAGATACAATATGTTCATGATACTAAAAAAGAACTCTCTAATGTTGTTTTCACTATCAATTCTATCCAATTTGATCATTATATAAATATTCATTCATAATCCATTACTTATGCCATATTTGTTGATATGAGACTCTGAATAAACCTAAGAAAACTAAACCACTTGCAAAAAAGAGCTAAGGTTTATCTTTCAATCAAACAAGTTTTTTGTAACCTTCTACGGAAAATGAAGGTGGAAATATTAAGACTCAAACCACCCGTAAAGTGTTCAAGTTTTTATTTGAAACATTGAACACACAAAACTAACATCTCATGTTTTTCAGCAGTCCTTTCCAGAAATAAGAAGAATAATCAACATAACAACATTCTTGAAAGGAATCAGGGAATTCAGTCACCCTTGATACAAAAGAACTCTCTAATGTTGTTTCAATCAAACATTCATCAACTCTCTTTCAATTAGAAACATTTTAAACTTTCACAGCCATTTAAACTCTTCATTTATCATCCAAACACCCTAGAATTAAACAGCATCCATAAGACCACTGGCAATATCAACTCAAGGCATTAATTCATACACTGCAAATCACATCTCACTTCACCTGTGATAATTCATATAGCCTATACACATCACAAAAAACTCATAACAGAATATTCACCACAATCCATTTAGTTCAACTTCCCTGTGTCACAACAATTGTGACTTAACTATCACAACAACATCACCATTTGCAATTTCAGATTACTACAATAACCCATTGACTTATCCTTCGTAACCAACAACATCCATCTCTAATAAAACCATTTAATACACATTCAGAACTAGCACAATCATCACCACCACTCCAAGACTCGTCTTTGTAATCAATAACATCACAGTACAAGCCTCTTTACTAAACTCTAATTCATACATCCCCTGTACCACATTTTCAACACCATGTTCCATTCAATTTACTTATCCCACCACCAGTACATACACTTCCATACCTCCAAGTAATTTAACACAATCCTAATATCCAACCACAGATTCACAAAAATACTCAACTCAACTTCAATCTCAAATACAAACACAATTACACAATCAAAAGAGATGAAAGACTTTACTAAAAGAATTCAGGGAAAACAATTACCTCAAATACATTCTTCACAAGCACCTGAAATCAGATTATTCATCTTAACTTATCTTGATTTTGCAATTCATCTCAAGAATAACTACAACCCCTCAATTTAGTTAATTCAATATCAAAACTCACCCATCATCACCATCGGTTCTCAATTAATCCAACTCAAATCCCAAATATTCCATAAAAGAGGTCCAAACCCTAACTGCCAGTTTCAAGCTAATATCCAACCTCAATCTCCAATTCATATAAAACACAACCTTTAGTTCTTCTTATACATCACTAATCCCAACTTTAATTCAATTTCCCTAAAGAGAAACCCTAATTATCAAATTATTTTTCTTCTCTGAAACCTAATCTACAAATTAACGTAACAATCTTCTTAATTCTCACTCAAATCGAATTCCAACTCAACATGCAGAAACCCTAAATCTCTAATCATCTCCAAAATGACTTCAAAACTTTAATTAAACCTCAACCCTTTGAATCCTCATCCATCTACAGCCCGATTAACTCATCGATTCACCTATAGACTCAAATTCATTCTCAAAACCCTAATTTCAGTTACAACATCATCAATTCCTTTTCCTCCTGAGATCAATTAACATCAACATCAACACTAGAACTCGATTCCTAATGTTTACCCTAAGCTTCTCTTCGATTTCAACCTCAAAATCATCTTTCAGAATCGCCGGAGCGACGAACAGAAGCAGAAGAAGAAAGAGGAAGAAGAAAAAAGAATAAAAATAGAAGAATGAAGAAAGAGAAAGAATACGGGCTTTATCTTCTCAATTGAGATAAGAATGACCAAAACGCTAAAGGAACCCGAGAAATGGATAAGGGGGCAGCCAGGCGCTTAAGATTAAAAAATGAAGATTTTGCGCTTCATAATAATCTGATGGTATATTCTTCTTCTGGTACCCGTATGACACGTTCGAGTAGTCTAAATCGCATAACTTTCCAAGATCTATCCAACAGTGTTAAATTCGTATCTAGATCGTTGTTACATTAAATTCTAATAATTAACGTTCGAGTTACACTAATTAGCGGCTAAGGCGTCTCTTGACTAGTCTAATAGCGTTGATGAGCTTGAGGGTCCTTACATTCTCCCCACCTTATATCATTTTCGTCCTCCAAAATCAAACCATCTTTCTGGTCTTCAAAAACTCCCCACCTTATAGAATAAATCCACCTCTTATCCAAGCGCAAAACAAAATTAAATAACAAAAGCATAAATCTATATGGCTTTCTACAACTATAATTTATAATTTATAGCTCTAGGTTCAACTATGCTGATTTAAGTTTTATCCAAGAGAGAAGTCTAAGTTTCTTACATGAAAATTTTCTACATTAATTTCTAAGCCAATAACTTACTGGATCTAAGTATTTTGAAGATATTCCATAATAAAGTTTCTCATTAAAATTTGGGATCTATTAGTTCACTAATAGAAGCAAGTCTCCCTTCAATGCCTAGTGATACAAGAATGCAGTTGCCCTGTCTAGGTTCGCGACGCCTGACAATGCCTACTACCTAACAAGTATCACCCGAACACATCATAATTACCAACCTCACTATTCCCCAGTGCAGGATTAACTAAGAACAAACTATTACGAATTATTATGTATTAATTTATTAAGATTAATTATTCTCTAAACTTTTATCGTAATTTTTGCAACTCAAAATTTTACTTTGTAAAATACATAAATAGTTCACATCATATTAAGGAATTTAATCATCCACATTTATTTTATTTTATTTTTATGTATCATTATTATTATTTATTTATTTTAATGAAATCGATATTTAATTCCAATTGAAACTATATTATTATAATTAAATAATTTTTAAATTCATGCACTATTTAAAAACAACTTAATGTTATAACCATTACCCAAATGTGACTATTATTATCTTTTCACATATTATTTTCACTGTATCTATCTGTTTATTCATTATGTGACTTGATATAAGTAAATAATCACTAACAGGTTTTCATACCCGTTTGGTATTAATATTTTATTACTATTATTACATTTATTTCTTATTTCTTAGACTGATACAAGTTAAATCGTAATTAGTCATAGTGAGAAGTTCAAATTTATTTATTATGAATATTAGATTTGATTTGATCTAACTTTAT
This sequence comes from Papaver bracteatum, assembly GCA_023529315.1. NCBI lineage: Eukaryota > Viridiplantae > Streptophyta > Magnoliopsida > Ranunculales > Papaveraceae > Papaver > Papaver bracteatum. Next base: position 67,004 of record JAJJWX010000443.1, read on the forward strand.
TTTCTTAAATTTATTCTAGTGCCAAGTAATCCTTATGTTGTATTATTAATAAAAATTACATTTTTCTAATACAGTACTAACATATAATTATTATCCAAATCATGCTTACAGTAACTTTAAATTTTATAAAATTTGTATTAGATAGTATTATTATTTGTTTATCTTATTGAAAACTATTGTCTTAGTTATATTATCATTTTCATTATTGTTTTATCAATTATTTATTTATTTTCCATTTGATTACTAGCGTAACTAAAATACAACCAAAATAATTATTTAGTAATGGTACTTAGTTTAATTTTATTACTCCTTATTCTTGTAAATATAATTCTACTTTCACGTAAGATTAATATAATAGATTTTACTTATTCATGTTAAATCTCTATACTCTATCTTGTTAAATATTGGCGTTGGTAATTTAATATGATTTAAATTTGAGTCTGTATAAAACATTTTTTTTAATATGTCTTAATAGTCTTTAGATTTTGATATTAATAATGAGCATCTTATTCATAGAAAATTTTACTCTCTTTTAAGTCTAATTTTGTACTAAGCATTCAAGTATTATAATTCTCACTTCATGTGAATAATTTAGTGATTTAATGAATCATTTATTGAACAAAAGATAATTTGTAATAAGATTGTTAACAAGTTTAGTCTTCTTTTCTTTTTTTATTATAAAGGATTGCCTCTATGGGCTTTTATTGAAGAAAATCAAATGTCGTTTTATTATTATTTTTATTTTTTTAAAATTTAAGTTATGCTCAATATAATATTAATTTAAATTCTAACAGTTTAAGTTTGTCATACTAATTTTCATTTTCCATTTCAAAAGATGATTGAATTTATTTATGAAGAAGAACCCTATTAATATACGAGTTATCATATTACACTAATTATCCGAATGCTATTATTATTACTTCATGTCTATATTTTTTTATTTTATTTTATTTTATTTTCATTTTAAAGATTTACGGGATCATTCGTTAATTTAAAGATAATTTCGGTATAAGATTATTAACAAGTTGAGTCTTTTTATTTTATACATTATGTCCTCGATTTCTTAAGTCTAACGCTTACTAAGTATCTTATTAAATTTCTAGTTTAAACACCAAAACATATATCCCTAATTTGTAATTTTTTCAATTTATTAAATTTAACCTCAAAAATAAGTGTTAATAATTTTCTATAGCCAACTATTCGTAATTATCATTTTTATCGTTGTATATATCCTTATTGAAAATTTAGTTAAGTTTATTATACTCTTAATTTATAAATGCTAACATTACTTTATTAAAATTATTATTACTATTATTTTCAATTCCTGGAGAGACTTAAGAATTGTCTGTCGAACCATGATATAAATGACAACGTAGGAAGGTTTATCTTTCACAGAATGGGTTTTACTATTCAAAAGGGGGTGGGAGCTCAACTTGTGGCGAGACTCCCAACCAGCTACTTGTAAACTTTACTATTATTATATTAATTTAGAAATTACTATTATAATATTTTTATTATTAACATTAATGGTTAAACTTCCATTCTGACTACTCTAACAAATATTATTGAGTCACAGATTATTATTAACGTTTATGTAATTTTAAACTGTTTTTTCTTCATATAAGTTAAGATACTCAATAAAGATCTATGTGATTTTCAAGATTTATCAATAATGCTAATCTTACTAAAAAAATTTTTTAGTATTTTTATTTTTTTATTTTTTTTGAACCGGAAAGAAAAATCTTCATAATTTATTTTTGGAAAGAAATAATTCGCTAAATAATAATTATACAATTATTATTATTTATGTGTTCATACGTTTTAGACTAATTATTCTCAAATCCTTATTAGATAAAGTACTGGTGTACCCTACAGTTATTATTTCATTATACAAACAACCAAACAAACAAGTCAATCAATCAAATAATTATTTTAATTATTGATAGCTTTTAATGATTAAGATTTATCTCGCAAACCCAACCCAGTTCTAAACTAATCTAGTTCACTAACTGGCACTGGCTATTCCTATTGTCTACCATATAAGATCTAATAATGAGCTCTGATACCAACTTTGTAGCGCCCCTAAGCTAGCAGCTGACTAATCCAATAAATCAACTAAATATAGAGACACTAAAATCTAAAACATGCACTTAAGCATTCAATTAAGAAATGCGATACAGAACTTAACCCAAAGCTAACCCCGCTCATAAATATATATACAGGATCTTCTCTCAAATGATACATATGTAATAGTCATTTGGTTTTTAAAATAAAATATACAACATAATAAATATAACAGAAGTTAATCAACTAGCGAAGTCAACTTAGTGAAGCTTTTTGTCACAGACTCTTCGATCTGTCACACAAACTGAAGTGGGAATAATTAACATTTAACTTCTAAGTAATCATAAGAAAGAATTGGAAAACAGTACATGTTTTTCTGAAACATTAAACAGTGACTAAGTCACTGAAATAATCATACATGTATATGGAACAAACTCCTTTGTCAAACAATGTACTAATATGGTTGTAAATTCCTAACCGTCAATTCACACCTATCTAGCTATGGATGCCACCAAGACCATGGTGACCAACTCTAAACAATAAAAGCTGAATTAAAGTAGATATAAATGTGAAGGAGCGTATCCTATATACCACAAGTGGAAATTCTCATTTCCCATAACAATTCATATTGACAACACATTACAAGTCCTTTCCAAATCATGGAAATTTTCACAGAATTAACAGAATAATCGTAATGCAATTTAAACAAAGCATGGAATGCACGGACAGACAATGCATGAGTTTGTTAAGCATAAACTTTTATAAAAACAACAGTAATGATTACAAAAGAGTCAAATGCATTCCCACACCTTTTGATGACAGGCCACGCCTACCTCGAGATCCACGATCCAATGGTTCATCGTTGTTAATAACTAACTGTTAATCACACAAGAAGTCTAAGAATCTAGCCAAAAGGCTCACACAAGAATCATACAAGTTTAACTAATGGTTCTAAGCACATTACCACCAGTCTAGCCCATTAAATTAAGGTTTAGCCCATATGAGTCACTAACAGTCTCTAACGGTCGAACTGACGGTCAAAGGTCAACTAACAGTCAACGTCCAAAGTCAAGTCAAAGTCAAAGGTTAAAGTCCAACTCGGTCAAAGTCCAGTCAACGAGTTGAGCCGGGTTCTGGTCTACTGAGTTATTCTGAGTCAAACCGATTCAACTCAGGTTAACAGCGTCAACTCGACTCGATCAGATGCGCGAGTCAGACAAGGTTAAACGAGTCAGACATCTGACTTGAAAAGGAAATCAGGGAATTCAAAGGAGTCACCCCTTGATACAAAAAGAACTCTCTAATGTTCAGTTTCACTATCAATTCTATCCAATTTGATCATTATATAAATATTCACTTCAACATAATTCTAGAATTCAAAGTACAATTGTAATTTATGATTACCTTGATATGCAGTTGAAGGCTTTTACTAATGCCACAGCTATAACAACATTACAAACAACTTCAGTTCTACCCATATTAAGACTCAAACCACCCATATTTGATTCACAGTCCACCTTGAACACACAAAACTAACATCTCTTTCACTGTAACCTCATTCCAGTTCAGCAACAATCAACATAACAACATTCTTCACAGCTGCAACAACATTCATCCAAATCTCTTTCAATCACATCCATAGAAACATTGCTATATAAGCATCAATTTCTTTAAACTCTTCATTTATCATCCAAAACCCTAGAATTAAACAGCATCCACAAGACCACTGGCAATATCAACTCAAGGCATTAATTCAAACACTGCAAATCACATCTCACTTCACCTGTGATAATTCATATAGCCTTTATACATCACAAACAACTCATAACATCATATTCACCACAATCCATTTAGTTCAACTTCCTTGTGTCACCACAATTGTGACTTAACTATCACAACAGCATCACCATTTGCAATTTCAGATTACTACAATAACCCATTGAATTATCCTTCGTAACCAACAACATCCATCTCCAATAAAACCAGTTCATACACATTCATAACTAGCACAATCATCACCACCACTCCAAGACTCGTCTTTGTAATCAATAACATCACAACACAAGCCTCTTTACTTAACTCTAATTCATACATCCCATGTACCCCATTTGCAACACCACCTTCCATTCAATTTACTTATCCCACCACCAGTACACACACTTCCATACCTCCAAGTAATTTAACACAATCCTAATATCCAACCACAGCTTCACAAAAATACTCAACTCAACTTCAATTTCAAAGACAAACACAATTACACAATCAAAAGAGATGAAAGACTTTACTAAAAGAATTCAGGGAAAACAATTACCTCAAATACATTTTTCACAAGCACCTGAAATCAGATTCTTCATCTTCATCAAAACGCACCCATCATCACCATCGGTTCTCAATTAATCCAACTCAAATCCCAAATCTTCCATAAAAGAAGTCCAAACCCTAACTGCCAGTTTCAAGCTAATATCCAACCTCAATCTCCAATTCAGATAAAACCCAACCTTTAGTTCTTCTTATACATCACTAATCCCAAATTTAATTCAATTCCCTAAAGAGAAACCCTAATTATCAAATTACTTTTCTTCTCTGAAACCTAATCTACAAATTAACGTAATAATCTTCTTAATTCTCACTCAAATCGAATTCCAACTCAACATGCAGAAACCCTAAATCTCTAATCATCTCCAAAATGACTTCAGAACTTTAATTAAACCTCAACCCTTTTAATCCTCATCCATCTATATCCCGATTAACTCATCGATTCACCTATAGACTCAAATTCATTATCAAAACCCTAATTTCAGTTACAACATCATCAATTCCTTTTCCTCCTGAGCTCAATTAACATCAACATCAACACTAGCACTCGATTCCTAATGTTTACCCTAAGCTTCTCTTCGATTTCAACCTCAAAATAATCTTTCAGAATCGCCGGAGTGACGAATAGAAGCAGAATAAGAAAGAGGAAGAAGAAAGAAGAAGAAAAATAGAAGAATGAAGAAATAGAAAGAATACGGGCTTTATCTTCTCAATTGAGATAAGAATGACCAAAACGCTAAAGGAACCCGAGAAATGGATAAGGGGGCAGCCAGGCGCTTAAGATTAAAAAATGAAGATTTTGCGCTTCATAATAATCTGATGATATCTTCTTCGTCTGGTACCCGTATGACACGTTCGAGTAGTCTAAATCGCATAAATTTCCAAGATATATCCAACAGTGTTAAATTCGTATCTAGATTGTTGTTATATTAAATTCTAATAATTAACGTTCGAGTTACACTAATTAGCGTCTAAGGCGTCTCTTGACTAGTCTAATAGCGTTGACAATATTGAGGGTCCTTACAGTTCTCCAGGACTTTCCAAGAGTTCAGTTTACAAATAGTATTATTGGGATTGCCATAGTAACCAGTAAACATCCAAGAGGGGCCATTTGTAGGCTAGATTGTGGCATTGATGTGGTTGATTGAGGAGTCCAGGATGGAAACAAAAATATTATTTTTCCATATCAAAACTAAACCACTAGCTGTACCACTAGACCCTCCAGGATTGACATGCCAATAGTTCTAAATGTTAAGCTGTTTCATGGAATTTAAAAGTTTTCCATGTTTCTGCTTAGTTTCAGATATGAAACAAATGTCAAGATTGAATTTGTTTAGCAAGTCAGTGAAGTATTTCTTAGTATGTCTTTATACTATCCCTTGACAATTCCAAGCAATGGTGATAAAAAAATTTCCAGAAATAAGATAATGAGGATATTATGATGTTGGCCTCCTAGCTATGGTACCATTGTAATTTATAATGGGACTATAATAGTAGGCATGATATTGGTTCATGAATTTAAAACTGAAAAGGATGAGAGTGATATAGTAGTGTACCTCAGTATCTGGTGTTGCAGAATCATATTCACCATTAGTCATATAGGGATTGCTTGAGTCTAATGGTTCAGCATAGTTGTCAGGGAAATCTTTGAATTTTTTGTTGTTGTCAGTTTCATTGGTTTCCATAGCAGTCATACCACAATTTGGTTGTTTTCTCTTATGAGAGTTACTGGTCAAAGGTTCTTTAGTAAAAGTATGAAGTTTCTTTCTAGCTTTCCAGGCTTTCTTCTTGAATTAAGTAGTTTATGCATCCATTCTTTCTTTGATTTGAGAAAAAGTTGGGATACTTTGGGGGGGGGGGATTGATGGGAAGAGACCATCAGTATCCCCTTTTTGGCTGGTATTGATAATGACTGTGTTGGTTAGTTTTGTTCTGGCTGCTTCTTTTATCTTGATTTTTGTTTGAAGGTGCTTGTAATTGGTTAGATTTTTTTTTGAGAGATCAATTATTTTGTTTCTGATTTGACTAGCAAGAATATCAAGGTGAGAAGAGTTGGGGTTTTCTCTAGAGGAGGCTCCGAAGGTGAGATGTTTGGATGAGTGGGGAGCAATATTTGCTATTGTCTTTTCTAGCTCTTTCTGTTTAGCATTTCTCATTTTGATTTCAAAGACTTGAGTAGCATCAACATCAGTGTACCCTTTGTGAATGACCTTTCTTCCTTCTTGAACAGTTTTTTGATAATCAGTTTGGGGAGGTGGTGATGGTTTAGGTGTTGGAAATCTTGAGTAGTTTGAATAGTGAGATTTTGATGGTGTATGTGGGTTGGGACAAGGAGGTGATGGGTGGTCTAAAATTCTACAAACTTTGCAAAATATGATGTCATTAAGAGCATAAGCAAACTCAAGCCAATGTGAGATGGTTGGTGTTTCAAAGGCTTCTATTCCAAACTTGAGAGGTTTTGTTACATCAATGGTAAGAAGGACTTCAAGGGTTTTTTCAAATCTGTCTCTTCCATAAGGTTTATTCTCCTTCTGGTACACTCCCATAGGCTGAAGAATATTTATGATGTCTGGTATAATATGAGTTGGAATTATTTTGATGAGTAACCAGAGCATAAATTTTGTGAAATCTTCTTCATTAATTAAGTCTGGACCTCCCAAATGAATGCCAACAAGCACCATGAGTTTATCAAAAACTCCTCTAGTTCCTCATTTATGAGGGTTGAGTAATCATCCTCATGGGTGATTCTGAGAATGAAGTAGTTCATTCTTCTATTCCATATTTCCAGCTCAACTCTGCCAATAAATTCCCAGTTGTTGTTGATAAAATTGCAGATTCTAGATGTTTCAAAACAAGTATTGCTGCATAATTTTCCAATAAAGCACCATTTCCAGTCCAAAGGTTGTTTTGTTCTGATGTTTTCAGGGTTGAGGAAAACCTTTGGATAGAGATCATCTTCAGGCATGTTAAGAGATTTTTTCATTTGAGAAATAAGGTTTTCAATGGATGGGTTTGGGGATTTTGGAGAGGAGGCTATGGATTTTGAGGAAGAAGCCATGAAAAAGAGAGTGAAGCAGTATAGCAGATTTAACCAACTAGTGTTTTTACCAATAGCAATTGTTGTTATGTCATACCATAGGAGATGTTGTGGGTGGGATTTCCAGGCTTTAATTTGAAAAAGATTCTTTGAGATTTGAGGAGTACATTTCAAGATAGTCCATTGCATATTTGTAGTATGCTGGTTTGAAGATAGCGACTTCACCTTGTGCTTAGTTTGTTGAGTTGTTTTTGAGGGATATGACTAATGGAATCTGATTCAAGTACCTGCACTCAAAGAATAAATAATTGTTATTCAAAGGTTTGATAGTTTTACCATGTCCTTTCCACTGGTACCTGCATCTGAAGGGAGTCTTTTCTTCATTAGTATTGATAGTGATGTGTCTATCAAGGAGTTGAAATAAGTCACGGGTTTGAAGATAGTGTTGAAATTGGTATTGTACTTGCAACAACTAGTGTTTAAGGGAGAGTCTCTAGTCTTTCGCAAAATTGGGGTAGCTTCCCCCCATCTTGACCAATCTGTATTCTGCATAGGCTTACTCGACCAAGTAATCTTAGCTGAATTTGAAAGTGACTTAGCTTGGCTTTCAGTGGTTTTTTGCTCAGAGATCTTCTTGTTTCTGGTGCTGATTTGATGTCTTCCTATAGTAAAAAAATATGGTGGCCTCCAGTATATAACGATCCATTCAGGAAAAGAATCATATTTCTTCTGACTGGATTTGAGAATATTCCAAGCATCTATTTTCAAAGCTGAGTGATTATTGCTCGGGTTTGGATTCTTTGAAGTGGTCCGAATAGTATTGATCTGAATCCGAATCCCTAGCAGGGTCGTTTCAATATTGCCAAGTGTGATTTTCCGCTTCCCATGCACCAATAAGAGAGTCTTGCTTGCTCTAGGCCAATGTAAGGAGTTAGTAGACTTAATTATTCCCCTAGACGTGTAATTTCAATCTCTAGGAAGAGCGATACTAGTGCCAACTTGGATGATCATCGGTTGCGATTGAAAAACAGTTACTCTTCCCTCCTCAGTTAAAACCAAACTTTTAGAATAAATATTCAGTTTGGCTTGTTCTTCTCCCAGAAGATAGTCAGACAAATCTACAGATTCCTTCTTTGCAACCACAGAAATATAGAGGATTTTTCCAAGATTCTGCAAGCTATGGGTGATAATCAGTTGCAGCCATATGTTGTTCTTAGGGAAGCAAAGAAACCTCGAAAAATGGAGCCCCTTTCTCAAGTTGATTTCCTCAATTTTCCAGAGAAGTTTGAGTTTTGATTGTGTTGTTTTGTTGGTAAATCCAGCAAACATTTTTTGATTGATTAATGTTTGTGTTCTTGTTTGATAATTCATTAGGGAAGTTCTGCAAGTGTGCATGCACATGATGAAATTGGCTTTCAACAACAAGGATGCACTTGGGGTAGAATCGAAAATAGTGAATTGATGGGTGTAAATGATAGGTGGGTTCTGTTTGCATTACATCCTAAACGTGGACAATATGTTGTGAAAGAAGGTGTTGTTCTGGTGGAAGATAAGAGGGTTGTATGTGGAGGGAAAAAATAGGGGTTTTTCTCTACTCCTATTCCTGACGATGACAAGGCTCATATTCACCGGAATGACATGACTCCACCAGCCGCAGAGAGTACACTCTTTCCGAATTTGTTCATGCTTGCTCCTTCTCTTCGGAAAATGGCTGCAGATGTGGCTCTGATGGCTCAGGCAGGAGTTGGGGAGATTACATATCCTCATGAGGTGCCTGAAGATAGTCATTTGGCTCTTCGGGTTGATGCAAGAGTGGTGGCCCAGATCTTCAGAGCAGCTGTAGCAAGTGCTAGGCGAGGGGAGATACCTCAACCACCAGAAGTGCTGGCAGAGACACTGCCACTTGGTGCTGATGTTAAAGTTGTGGCTCATGTGTATCAATCTGCAGTGACCAAGGCTGTAGAGATGGTTGCCAAAGAAACTGGAGATGGATGAAGATTATATCCAGGTATCCTTCCCTTCCAAACTCAGAGAGAAGGTGAGGTTATATGAAAGACAAATGTTCTCTTGTTTATCGTGTTTAAGCTGTAGAAATACTATAAGTTGAAACGGATCTTTTGGATGAATGCATGCTAGCGGTTTGTTAATATGGCATGTCTTGGTACTTAACTTTGTGGTTTTTGTGGTGATAATCATTTTTATAAATTTCTTGTTTTCAGTGATTATTCCTATCATGTCAAATTTGGCTAAGTATTGACCAGAATATTTGGTATAGTTGGTGTAAGCATGATAAAAATGTGTGATTTATATAGATGCAGAGAAATTCATGGTGGTGAAAAATAGAGCTATTTTCAAAATTTTCTGGAGATATAGACCTGCCAAATTTATGTAACATTGGACTAGAAACATTTGTATTAGTGAGACAAACATAGTGAGATGTGTGACTAGTATAGATGCAAATAGTTTCATGGTGATGAATTTCATACATAAGCAGATTTTGACTAGGATCATTAGAATTTGATAGGGAAACATATTGAGATTGGTGCCTTGTGTAGATGCATATGCAAAGTAAATCATGGTGGTAAGATTTTGAACTACTATCAGGGCTGTCAGGATAGAGAGACCTACCAGAATTAGCCAAAGGAGGTATGCCAGACTTGCCCACATAGGCCTTAAGAACCACAATGAAGAGATACATACCAGAATTTGCATATGTCAGAGACCAGCGAAAGACTCTGGATTGAGAATGAAAGAAATTATGCTCTTCTAGGTTGTTGGCGACTTATCTTTTGGGGGTCTGAAGGGAGAGGCCTCTATGTTTGAGATGGTAGCCAACAAGCAAATGGATGAATTTAGATATCAAAACTTTGTAATTTAACTGGGGAGTTATCAGAAGTTCCTTTGGGGTGGTATTTCGATTGATTTTGAGAGCAATCAAAGTCAGATTTGAGCTTCCAGAAGTTTGCTGAGGTTGTTGATCGTCTGTGCTAAAATAGGTTCCAGTTCTGTAGCGTCCCTTACGTTGGGAGTTGATTAAGTGATAGGGGTGATTGGTTTTGGTTGTGATTCTTGTGGTTTTGAATGTGATTCTAGTGATTGTAATCCAATTGGTGTTGAGAGGTTTTGCTGTGATGTAAGTGATTTCAGAAAAATGTGTGTATCCAGTGATTTTTGGGGTATTTGTGCTTTTTGTGAGAGTAAAACTAGTTGGAGTTTCAGAGATTTCGGAAATTTGATCGTGATTCATGAAGAAAGATAGAAGTCAATCGATTCCGACATAGGACCGGCTAAAGATTTCCGAGAGAAAATAGCCGTTGAGAGGCAACACGACAGAAGTAACGGATAAAAAACGGCTGCAAATCACCGGGCAGAAGGGAGGGAGAGAGAAACTCAGGTGGGTAAGAGAGAGACTCATTTGATCATGCCTTGGGGTTGGTACACCCCCAAGCAAATTGTTACCCCATTATCAGCCTTGCAGGATTCTAATCTGTACCTCATCTGAAATTTGACACAATGACGAAATACTTTCCCCGTAACTTGAAACCTGCTTTGTGACCTGGAAAATTTACTTCCTGACCCAAAATGTTCTTGGTGCCTTCGGCCATAGAAGAGACCAAAGATCATGTTCCATGAAAAGAATTTGTTTTCTTCCCTGCAAACGAATCCTAAGTACTGTTATGTTGGAAATGAGTCACATCCTCCATTGTTTTGGGCCACCATAACGTGGACGGTTGGTCAAATGATTGACTCATACCAAAACAATCTCCACATGCCAAATTGACCCCATGTGAGCAAATTCTGAACAACATGCAACAAAGAAAATAAAAATAGTGATTAATCCATCCTGAAAAATTCCCAAAAATTCTAATGGTCAAAATACTTAGTCTCGACTCTGAAAAGAGAATTAGACTGTGAATCTCGAAATCTTTTCAAATTTTCGATACATTATGGGATACATGGTTTTCACACTCAACTTAACAAAACGTCTTAAAAAATAATCCTATTTTTGAGGCTTTGAGTCAATGGTTTTTTGGAGGCTTTTCTAGGGTCATTAAATAACAAATCCAATAGACCCTTATCCTATAATTATTTTCTAATGCCTAATATACCCTTGATTGAATTAGTGTTAATTAGGTTGATTAAGTAATTTAATTATGATTAGTGTATGAATTAGGATTAATCATTGCACTAATTTTATGAAAATCAAAAAAAAAAAAAATCATCATTTTTTTTTGATTAAGTAGGAGAATTCTGAAAAAAAATTTTAACATTTTTGAAAATCAACCATCTAATATGGTAAAGCATATCCTTAAATTATCTAGGATAACCTTATATGTAGAGGATTTTGTTGATTCAAATCGGAAAACATCAATTAAAAATCTGGGTTCTTTGCAGTTTCGGCTGGGAAAACATCAAATCTCGCATAAACCGACACTTATTCGGTGAGATAATTTGTCGACCCAACCGTAAAACGCAAAAACGGTTGGGAAATGATAGTGTTCCAAGACGTATTTTTTATTTACGGCGGGGAAATAAAGAACTCTTAGCGGAAATCATTTTTTTGTTTTTATAACCAGTTTCGGCTGGGTTTTCCCAGCCGTAACTAGTTCTGGAAACCAAAAAAAAAAAAAAAAATCGGTTGGAAAACCAAGCCGAAACATATACTTTCGGATGGGAATCTAAGAACTCCCAGCCGTAAACACATTCAGAAACTTTTTTTTAACCCGAAATTCATAGAATCATATTTTTTAACCATTTAAAAGTACAAATAAATGGTGAGTTTTCTTAGTTTTTTCTTTTTATGATGATCACCATCTTTATTATGGTCTATGAATGAAAAGGAGAAAGAGAAGATGATAATTTTGGGTTATCTTTATGACATCATTCTCATCATGATGGAACCATGATCATCATCTTTATCACAATTTATGAATGAGAAGAAAAGGATGGGGAGAAGATAATAGATTTATTTATTTTTAATGATCTTCATCATGATCATCATAATTTGTAATTGAGAGGAGAAGGAGAATGAGAAAGAAAAGATTATAGATTTAGATTTTTTTTTTCTTAATGAATGAAATTTAGGCAAGGGTATTATTAACTTTTTCATATACCCTTAAATCACTATATCCATTTTTTGGCTACACATAACATTTTAGCCCCCAAAACCTCTCCCCAATAATAGGATTCTAAAAAAAAAAAAAAAAAAAAGGCATAACAAATTTATGATTTCTGTCGGCATCGGTGCGTGTAGCATCATCCGATAAGATATTCCAAATTCCAAACAAAAGCAATGTCTTTTCATAGAAAGGTGAGGGCATTTTGGTAAAACTATCCCGCCAGCACCCCCAAAAAGGCAACATAGAAAGTTCCAATTCCTTACCGTGGAGTGAAAACAAAATCCACCGATCACTTTCCTTCCTTCCTTCTTTGCGTGGATTCTTTAAATTTTCTTCTTCATCTTCATTGATTTCTACACAAAACCCTGAATCCATCTCTCAAGATCTCTCTTTCCTTCTCTCGCTACTGTATCGCCATCTCTTATTAGGTAATGATCTCACCATTTTCCCCAATTTTTTAACATTAATAATGATGAAATTTGAGTTTGTATAATGCAAGATATGATTTTTGATTAGTACCCCATTTATGAAATTCTTGTATTGATTTGTGGGGGTTCATTGATTTTTCTCTTGAGGAATTTCGAGAAATCAAAAGGCATAAATTTTTTGTTGGGGTTTTCTATTTGGGGTTTTTGTCTTTGCATTATGTGTTTGTGTCTATAATGATAGAGGAAATTGATGTATTGGGATTGTTTTAATGGCGGGTTTTGATTAGTTAAGCTGATATAGATGATGTTGCATTGGTTTGAGCAATTGCAAGTTTTTGTGAATTTTTGAATGGGGGCTATTGATGATGTTGTGTGCTGTGTGGAGCTTCATTTGCTCTGGCATTGAGGAGAAAATAAAACCTCGAGTTAAATGTAAAAATGCACGGTCTCCACTTAGATGCTAGTTGATTGCAGATCATGGCATGCCATTCACCCGAATGGTGTTGCAACATCTTGAGATTTAGGGTGTATGGATGGGCGCCATGTTCCCATCCATGCCAGACCACGATCAACTCGTGTGTAGCTTGCTACTTGCCTACCACGGTTAAAACTGAATTTCTTTTAGTGTTAGCGTTTGAGTTTTTTCATTACTACATTAACTCTTCTTGGGTGTATGGATGGGCGCCATGTTGGAGACAGAGGGTTGTCGTGTTATGCTATGATTCGTACTGCATTTGTTGTACTTGTATTCCACCTGTTGCTGTGATTGATGATTGTTTTAAATTCCCACATGTATGCAGGTATTTTGGTCATTGTGATTCGGAGGGTTGTAATTTTTGTAAGGTTCAGTTAGTCGAGGATAAATAAAATGCGGAATAGGTTTGTTTTTATGGATCACGATGGAAGATCTACTTACAAGTCCCCGACAGAGTATCGATTGCGTCATAGTTGTGGAGATCATTTGTTGTGCCAGATTACTTCGTTGGTTGACAGTTCTGTCTACCATTCGAAATGCATGTCTTCCACTGGAACTTCAGTCATTCGAGAAGCTCTTGACTGCATTTTTAAGTTTACCGGAGCTTTAATTTTTCCGTTTGCAAGTGGGGCAAAGTCCAAACTACGTCATAATCTCTCGGGCGATCAGCATGGCTCGAAACACAGAAATCATCAATCTTGTTTACAAGGAAAGCAGAGATTTCCACATAACCTAATGGCGTTTAAATTTGGTTCCGAATCTAGATCAGAATCCCCCTTCGTGATTTTAAGTAATTTTTTGGCGTCCGCAATAAGATGCATACAAAATGATGTTCAACAGCTTCCAATGTTTCCGGTGCTGTCACTAGCTTCCGCTTTGATACCACCATTTGACAACTTGTAAGTCTCTTGTTACTCTTAGTCTTTCTATGTAATCCATCATTCTGTATTTTTTTCCCTTGATATCAGGAGTTAACTTTGTGGAAATTATTAACTTTTTACTTAATATACGAACAGAAGAAGCAAAGAGGCTTTAGCCAGCCCACTCAGCAGTACTGATGTGCAAATTATGGGAGGCATGGCTCAAGCACCCTGCCTCTGTGAGCGCCGGAGATTGGCTGATGTTTCTTTTTCAGAGATAAACTGGACAGATCATGCCTTTGAGCCCAAAACTGGCATAAAATTCCCAGCAGTTTTGGATAACTTTCTAGCGGAACGGAATAAATTCAGTCTGACTTCTGAGGTTAGTATTCCATACTTCTTCGTAAATTCCACATGTTTCCTCTGATAGACTTTCTGTTTGAGATACTGAGCAAGTTCTCCTGTTTCAGTTACTTGTTGGAACTGGTTGTAGAAGTATGAAAGTTTTGAGAATTAAATCCTTGGACGTTTATGCATTCGGTTTATGTGAGTATTTTTATTAAGTTCTGCTACTTCCTTGAGATAATTTTGTAATTGGCTTGTTGTAATCTGCTTATTGTTCAGCTTGTTCTCATATGTATCTAAAAATCAAATCGTATCTGATAGTAGATTGCTTCAACTGATCCAATACTTCTCATTCTCTTGATTCACTTGTAGATGTTCACCCTGATTCAGTTTGTGAGAAACTGGGCCCTAAGTACGCTTCTGTGTCTCCCAGCGAGCTTAACAAGCAGCCAGAATTTTTTGAGGATCTTCTCAGGTATACATCCAACTATCCAAGCAATTTGCCTTTATATCTGACACACACATGGCATAGTTCAGTTTCGCATTTCATATTATCATTACTTCTTTGAGCTTCTTTCTTCTGTTTAGGAGCAGCGTATTAGCTGCTTCACAAACTTCGACATGTCTAAACTGTTTACATTAGATTTTAAATTTAGTAATTGACTGGGATATTTCCTTTACGAAGTACTTTTGCTGATGGTGTTGCAGGGAGGATATTAATATGACCGTTAGGCTTGTGGTTAATTGCAACGGATTGAAAGTTAATACCGTGCGAGAGTAAGTTGTATTTTTGTTCGAGATTCTTTCGCCAATAACCATCGTTTCTTCCAAAAATAATGAAGTTACTTTTTTTACTGTTCTTTGTACCAGTATTTTCGAGAGATCCCTCAGAACCCGCTTATTGAAGGTGATTATTGTTTCAAATGTTTTTCAAAAACAACTTGTAATATTTTTGTGCTGACTCTTCCATTTTGCTCATCAGATGAACCCCAACACTGATTATCACTGTGTCACAGCGTTCGGATCATATTTCACTCAAGATATCTCGTTTCCTGTGGTAATTAGCCATTTTATGCCCCTCATTTCCCCTCTTCACAGCGACTTTACTGTTATTCTAACGTGTGTATGATTTTCGCAGGGCACGATAGTTGATTTCAGACAAACAGCCGAGGGGAAACTGATTACAGAAAGTAAGTAGTACTCTTTGTGTTATTTACTGTAATCATAAGGTCCTAGTAACTGGTCCTATTGGGTTTTTACATTCAGCAAAGAGTTCTCATTACGGTCATAGGATTGGCTTATAGAACTTTTCATATAACTAATAGCAAATTTATGTTGTTATTTGTAGTTGGTGGCAAGGAAATTGGTGCAGTTCATAGCAAGGATTTATGTAGTAAGAACTTTCTTTCTTTGTTGTGTTTGTTCCTCATTATCGTTCTTTTTATCCCTCAAACTGATGGAAATATGCAACTTGATATAAAATATTCCATGTCGTCTTGCAATTCTCGTTTTCCACAATGGTTTGAATTGCATGGGCAAGGGTGCAAAACCCGTCTGACTCTTGTTCAACTGCAGGGGCATTCTTTGACATGTACATCGGTGATGTAACTGTCCCATCTTACGCGAAAGAAGAAATAGCCAAAAACGTTGCGAGTATCATTAAGAGATGCTAATAAAGAAACTACTGGTTGTCCATTTCGCCATCCAAGGTTCCATATTTTTATTAACTGGAATCCATTAGAAAGCAGTAATCACAAGAGCTACAATGCAGATGCCTATTGCTGAATTTAATGACCGTCAGAGAGAATAAAAGAGCTTGATCCTGCGATAAATACGGTTCTGAAACACTATTTCGACAACGAAGAGAGTACTGCTCAATCTGTAGCTTCAACTACTGCTGGTTTTGCAGGATGTATACAGTTAGCTAGATTTTATGAATACATACGAGTTATTGTAATTTGAGACATTTATGATTCAGACTTCAAAATAAAGGTTCTTGATTCTTTGTTCGAAGTTGTTTCCCTCCCAATACAACAATACAATGCGAGTTCAGAGCTTCGAATCGAACAGAAGATCACATTAGCAAGTCTCTATACATAATAGACTACAACAATACAACATGAAAGTTCCTTTTTGTTTAAAGAATGCATATAAATTGGCCATCTATACCATATATATCCCCCTGCTAATAACCAAAAAAGGGAAGGAAAAAAAAAGTGCACCGAAAGTTAGTGTTTATGAATAGATATAAACACTCATGAATTTGGAGAGCTTGAGTTTGAGACCTTCAGATTGAGCTTTGATGGCAAAAATTTGTAGCCAAAAGCTCGTCTCGATATGTTTCCACTTTCTCCAAATATGACTTTACCGTTTTCTTTCCGTCATCAGTTCCACTTTCACAGTAGACCTGCCTCGAGAAGGTTTCTCCTTCGTAAAGTTTCGTCTACCAGCTTGAATGTTTTCTTTACCAGCTTTTGGTCTAAAGCTGTTGTTCTGTAAATTTTGAACACCCGGTCCACAGGGTTAGGTCCTGTGCTTTGGAAATACAGTTCTTCAAATTTCTTCTTCACAAACCTGGAACGAAGTAGAACAAAAACTAAAATAAATAAATTATGTTTTCAAGGGATAGTTCTCATTCCGCTCAGAGAACTTTTGGAATTGTACGGGTGTCAGCTGTTTAAGAACACAAACTTACTCATATGCATGCTCGATCTCTTGTTTCCCCGTTGACACAGGCTGATAATCTTTGAACCAGTCGCATGCATTTAACGGTACCTAAAAGAACATATAACACGAAGAATCAACAGAAATGACAGCTAAGTCTGCCTTTTCACTAGTGATACTCCAACATTGTTGCAGCAAAATAATGATAATAACAAATCTACAAATGTCGGAGTCGGATAAAATCTCTCACATTTAGGACCTTCTTTTCGAATAAGTCAAACTTGTTGAGGAACAACATGATGGATGTTTTCTGAAAGGAAAAAAAAAAAAAAGTTGCGGTCATTTTCATATCAGAAATGAAAACAACTTTCTGTGCAGAGTGATTAAGAGTTAAACCTCAAAGCATGGCTGTTTCAGAACCCAGTCAAATAACTCCTTCGTCTCCATCATCCGGTTCCTGTTATCATCCTCAAAGAGAGTCTGATCATACCTGGCGGAAAAACAGGACAGAATTACAGCTGACCAAATGAACATTCAATTTTTCACATCACTTGCACTCAAGTCAGCCAAATAAGTCCGAAGTTTGCTTACTCGCTGATTGCAGCACAGAAAATCACAGCAGTGACACCTTCAAACAAATGGATCCACTTTCTTCTCTCATTTCTTTGGCCGCCAACGTCAAATAGTCTATAAACTTCACCACTTTTTTTGTTCTCTCCAACAGGGCTGCGTAAAAGCTATTACGATTTAGTAACTCTTAAAAAATGCTAGGTTTAGCATTTTATCAATACAAAGAAACTACTATGCTCATGCTGCTTAAACTCATACTCCATTTGGCACTAAAATAACTTAAAGATCAAAACCGGTGAGAAATAATGGTTGTTTATCAGTACATAAACAGCACCTGAACTGTATTTCTACAACACCAGTCGTGCGAACTCTTGCATAAAGAACATCTTCCTGAAAATCAAACAGACGCAGAGTTCAAAGACCGGTATTGTAAGCAAGAAAAAGAGAAGTTGCAAATAGATCATACCTTCGTTGGGACATAATTCACATCAGATAATCTTTGCAAGTTATCCATGAAATAGTTGGCACAATCTGGGACTTGCAGTTCGTTTCCACGAGAATAAGTTTCCTGCAAGGATTTGGTGGTAAAAATATTACTAAAAGGATGCACCTAGAGAAGTTTGGTATCAATAGCAAGAAGGAACTTAGTATACGATACCTGGATTGCAGAATCCTTCCACAAAGTTTCTATCTCATTAGCAAGCTCTTTAGTTAAACGTGGATGATCTAGCCGGCTTCCGATTTCTGATAATTTTTCGCCGATACCCTGATACACAGTAATGGACACATTTTATAACAAAGCCACCGAAGTCTTCTTGAACAGGATTAAAAAAGGATGCGGAATCAGAAAATCACTGAGAGGGAGAATGTTTTTTTTCTAAATGCAGACCTCATTTTCGGGAGACAAGACATATTTTGCACTATCTGATTCATTCTGAGCAAGTTCCTTTGAAGCATCATACAATATCTGTCGAGATCGAATAAATTCCAATTAGCCTTTAAGCGGTCGCAAGGGGTTATAATAATATGTCCTCTGAAGTTGTTTCCACTAAGTACACATCATATTTTTTTGCGAACAGGAAACAACAAACACACCCTTTTTGGTAATGCATACTTTGATTGTCTGATACACATTGGCAAAGATAACTGAGGTATAGCTCTTCAGTTCTGCATCATCAAAGCCAGTTTGGAACAAAAGCTTAATCTGCACATAACATTGATCAGGGATTTCAACATATATCACAAGATTGGCAGAAAAGTATGCTGGATGGGTTCAGTTATAAGAAAAGTTTTGGTTTTCTACCTGCTTAAAAATTGTGGACTTCCCCGACTCTCCAGCGCCTTGACAACAAATCAAGACCACAAGGTATTAAATAGAATTACGGCAAAGTTCAAAACCATACATAGGATGGAGGTGACCATAGCAACAAAAGCAATCCAAGTGGACGCTAACCAGATAGTCAATCACCAGTTATAAGCTTCTACCGAACCATAAAGCAATACAAATGCACATTACACATACCAAGTAGTAGTAATTTCTGAATATGCTTCTCAGCCTTAGTTTCTTGAGCTATACGCCTCTCAATCTCTGCAGCCTTTACACCCAGCCTCAAGAAAATAAGAGACCAATAATATACATGTAAAAGAAAAAGATAAAGAGTCACAGATATAGATAAGCATTATCTCTCAAGTGCAGGACTGACACCTGTGCATTTTCTTCGGTATCGGCTTCATTGTATTGGCCGTGTCTACTGCAGATTGAACCCATCCCTTGTATTACAGTTGATAGCATAGGAGTTATACCAGTGAAGATAGCTCAAGCACCCAGTCCCCAAATGATCTACAAATATTCGACAAGACTCCTTCAAAGAACAGCCAGATCAGTTAAGTAAAAGTCAGATTAGTCTTCTAAAAGGCTAAAAATGTTAGGTTGCACTCCGGGACAGTATAAGATGCATTTATGTGCAAAGAGGCCAAATAAAGAGCGCACAAGCTATCGACTCTGTTGTGCAAACACGAGTATGGGTGTTGGACAAGATAAGGACACATGACACCAAACTCTGCCATACCAAGTAACCTAAGTAACTGCGATTTGTCTATTAACTGCGTGTTGCATTGTTCTACACCTCAATCTATTGGTGCCAAAGCTATTCACAAACAAAAATCCCCAACAATAACAATATTTTTATGCAGAATACACAAATAATTAAACAAACCCTTTATTCACATTACACAAATTTCTCATTATCATAACCCCAAATTCACACAAGAATCATTTCATTTCTTCAAATCCCGAAATCCCTAAATAACAAGAGACTCTCATTCTCAAAAAAATCTCAACTATTCATACAATAAATCATTAATCAAGTTATTTAAGCACAACCCAGTGTTAATACCAATCTAAAAACCAAACCCAGATTCCAAACACCTCGATCTGTCATTCAAATCTTACACAATCGAAGAAAAAACATGGAGTTTTAACAGATGATAATAATAATTATAATAATAATATTACCTGAAAATGAAATTAGATTCAGCTAAAGCTTGGAGATTTAGAGCACCATTGGTGAATGGAGAATCAATCCAACACTAAAATCAATCAAATTTGTAATGAGAGAGTGAAGGAAAGTACGCCGAAAGCTCTAAAAAGCACTTTTGGTTTTTTATTTTTTTTAATTTCTTACTGTGTTGAGTCAAAAGATAAGTTAAAATAGTCTTCTTCTTAGTCTACGAAGAAGAAACAGCGAAGACTAATACAAAAAGTTGATGTTACCACTGGAAATTATCTTAACCGTTGGATGGATTTTGTGATTAATATGAACTACTGTGTAGCCCAGTGGATTCCTATTAGATGGATTGTACGAATACAAGGTTATTTTCACATTAATTCATTATTTTAATGTTAATTTTTTGGAATTTTTGATAAAGTACCCTTACTTTTCATTTTTCACGTTACACTAAAAAAGTGTTTCCGTTTTTTGAATTTTGTTAAAGTATTCCGTTTTTATTCAAAAGTCAAATTCCATCCAGTTAATTGATAGGTGACAGTTATCTTTCCAATTAAAATTCATATTTACCCCTGAACTACATCTCCTTGGTGGGAAGGGTAATGATCCGACGATCCTGAAAACGGTGTAACGTTCCTGAACTGGGATCGACGAACCTGAAAGTGTTGTCACGATTCTGAATCGAGCTCAACGAACCTAAAAAGATGTTGTAGAATGTCGTTTTCTTTCAACCAAAAATCCCAAAACACTTGAAATGATGAACCATTTTGGGGAAATGATGTAACGATCCTGAATCGGACTCGACGAACCTGAAAAATTATGTATAATATCAATGTGGCAATAATAGAAGGCCATATATGTAAAGTAAATTAGTCTTAACTAACACTAGATGAGAAAACTAACGTGACAAACAATATTAATTAGTTTTCTTATTTTGGGATATGTTTCTCTAACGGAACTTTGTATTCATACCAAATATTAACACAATGTGAAACATATATCACCATCATTTGTCACTTTGAGAGATAATCGTTGGATATTAATAGTGGAAAATAAAATTGGTAGATATCTCGTCCAATTATTCATATCAACTTATTTTACCTTCTTAGTTTGAGCCTTTGAGACATATGCCTTTCATTTGAGGCCTATCACGAAAATACAAAAACGGTCATTAAGAAGTAATTTCACAAAATCCCTTAACCGACTATTTTCCTTAATATCTGGTTTATTTATGATTAATTATTGTTATTTCAGATGATTATTTAATGTTTAATTTTGTTAACCTATAAATCAACTTATCTTCATTAATCGTCAAAACATGGGAAAATATTGAATTTTTTCGAAAAAACTCAACCCAAAATCGGTATATGTTCATGCACTTTAGATTGTCCACAATCGATTAATATAGTTCCCCCGTAAACCGATTGTAAAAAAACTAAATTCAAGATTTTTTCTGTAATTATGTTTTGCTAGAACCGATTTACACAAACATCCTTATCATCCGATTGTAAATCTGGACATTTCTTTTACTGTTTTGCTCATAACCTCTTTATCCGATGTTAGAATGACTTTATTCTTTTTGTTTTTATACTTTATAGTTTATACATCCCATGCCACCTTTTTTAGGTCGGGGGAGGAAAATGATATGCCTCAAATAAAACCTGTAGGCCTCAAACTGAGGCTCATGTTACTTTAATTAATATGTACTATTTACGAAATGTAAGCATAACTTTAATTTGCTTTTGTACATGTTTTCTTCCATGGCGGGGCTTTTAATATATAAATTGATTTAAGGAAACACTTGTCAAACAAGAGATGAGAAAACAAGAAAAGTTAGCGCATCAGTTTTTTTTTTTTTTTTGTGCACCCTTAATTTTTCTTTGTCAAGTGCCGGTCTCTATCTGCAATGGAATTTACAGACGCGTGGTCGAAATTTTGTTTTGACAAACTTGATTATACATAATACACGACCTATTTATAAAGGGACGGGATCGGCTCACAGAGTTAAAATGATAGACATCTTCACAAACCTCCGTGATCGTTGATTCTTTCCCTTTTTAAAGGCTAAGATCAGCCGATAAAACACGTGGGCTTTGTTGGAATACCCACGACCCGATTTTATATGTTAATCTTTAGGACCTTAAACAAGATTTTTTTTTTTTTTTATCAAAAGGGAAGTTGTATTAAGAAGAAGAAGAATGTACCGAATTTCTACCAAAGGTAGATGAAAAAAAGAAAGCTACAAATTACATGAAGATAGGATCCCAGGTATCAGGGGCGGAGCCACATGGAGAGGTAGGTGTGCACTTGCCCCCCTCAAATGTGAGCTCCTAAGCCTAATTTTAGCTAATTTATCCAATTTTTTGTCATTTTAACCCTTTTGCACCCCCTCAAACATGCATTAATTGATAAGGTGCCCACCCATTTCTTGATTTCTGGCTCCGCCCTTGCCAGGTATTTAACACCGAACTCGAGAAATTCAAGTGAACAACATGTCTTGCTGCAGCTGCCTAAGTTAGGACTGAAGATATTGAGTTTCGAAACGTCGTCAGTTCCATTCTCTCCAAATCGTGCTAATAATTGCTTCCGGAACTAAATCCCATATGTAGCTACCAGAGCTTGAGAATAAATGGTGAGGCCACATCTCTGTTAAGATCTTCATAGCACCAGGAAGAACCTACACCCAACTTGTATTAGGGATCAGACTATACCAAGAATTCTCATTGTCTCTCTCCCATTATACCATCCTTTTCTCTCTTGATTCCTTCTTCTTTCTGTAACAAATGAAATCAGAAGTTTTCAATCGATGAAAATATGGTGTTTGTAGAACCTTGGTGTTAATGATGTTTCAAGAGATCAATAATGACTTATTTTCCACGCTACTAGCTATACAGTGCAATCCTAAGAGCATCTCCAAGAGAGGGTGGAGGTTTTATTTTTTCATGACACATAGGATTTTAGACCCTCATTTACATTAAATTCATCTCCAATAGTGGGTCATAGAAAATAGGAAGGGTGTTAAAATAAATATGAAGGTCTTGGAGAAGGTCTTATTTAGACCTTGAGAATGACCTCCACATCATCATTTTAACTATTTTTTAATTTTTTAATTTTTAAATAAATTGTTATGAACCAATAGGAAAGAGGGAATCAATTTTATCATTATCCAAAACAACAAATTTTTAAAATAAGACCTCATACTATTGGAGATGGTTCATGAGCAAAACATTATTATTTTTGCCACATACATATGACCCCATAAATAAGGATCTAAATAAAAATTCCACATAAGATTTTTAGCACTCACTGTTGGAGATGCTCTAATAAAAAGAAAATGAATTAAGCCATCAACAATTTATGAGTCTTTTCTTTTCTCAGCCTTTGGGTTTTTTTCTTTTTCTATTTTTCCTTGTGCAACTTTGCTTTTAGTTTTTTTCCTTTATTCCTATTTTTACTTGTGTACATGTAATTTCTTTGTGCATTCTCTTCCAATCAAAAAATATATTAGAAACAAGTGGTTTTTTTCTTTTCTTTTTGAAGCATAAACACATGGGTTTAGTGTCTCCCCTTTTCTCTACGTGCTTCCACTCTAGGGGCTAGGTTTGATCTATTAGGGGATTTCTCGTGGTTCAAATTAACTCGACAACTTGACTCTTTTGAAATCATTAGGGATGTTTATAAACAATTTCTGATTGTTTTATGACGAAGATGTCCAAACATTTTCACTAATAGATTTTACCTCCTATGTTTTTTCTCAATTCATCATAGCAAAAAATCATTTGATAAATTTTAATTGTACTAAATGTGGAGCGTTTATCATTCTTCACAACGTTTGCAGAATCACATACCATGAAGATCAACAACTCAAAGTGGATATGCCAAAGTGGTAAACATATATGTCTAAGTGCCAAATATACCACTTAGGAATACATGACAGAGTTTCTAACGAGCGACATATAGAGTGTCCAACGCTATATGGTCATAAGATCGATCGTTGGTTCCAGCGTCAGCAATGGAGTTCATTCCAGCGCGAACGATAGTCTAGTCGATCATCGCCCATCAGTTCCTCATTCAATAGCTACAATTTCCCCCTGTATAAATACCAAATTCCAAACTCATTTCAACTCATACCAGAATTTCTAAATCTCTCTAGAATACAATCTCCAATTCTTTTCATCACTCTTCCAATTCTTTAAAGAGAAAAGTTGATAATATGAACATGGATGAGTTCATATCAAACCAACATGATGCTGAAAATCACAGAGTTGCTAATCGTGCCAATGTGAAAAGTCGAACTAGGAGGAGATTACCAAAGTTTACTACTGAGGAAGATGAATGTATTTGCAGAAATTATGTTTTTTTACTGAGACTATATTCTTAGATGCATTCCATCCCCAAACATTTTGGGAAATGATATTTGGAAAATTTCAAGAACAAACAATGCACCCCAACTTGGATTCGTTGACTTTTAGGGATCTATACACCCTCGTGATCAAGCAATTTCATAAACCTCTTCGTTTTAACCTACCTCTATCCTCTCTATTGGACGATATCTCCGCCACCTCCTCCCAAAAACCTTAACCACCAATTTCTAACCAGTAACCACCACTTTCTAGCCAGTAACAACCGTCGGCGACGGCGAGAATCACTGAAAACACCATAATTTTTATGGATCTCTGATACATGATTTCAAACTGATTAAGTTTTTGAGAGAAAAAACCCCAAATGTTCTAAGACCCTTGTTCCCAAAGAGTGATACCAGCTACTAAGACCTTTGATTTGTTAATACCAAGCTACCAAGACACCAAGTTCTGACGTTCTTATCTACTAGAAGACACTTGAATACATCCAGAAGCCTATTTATCTTCTACAACCTGAAGATCCTAATTTCTTCGAAGATTCCGAAATTTTCACAATTTCTTATCAACTCTTCTTATTTCTATCTCATAATTTATCATATATATTTGCTTGCTTTAGATCTTAATTTCTTAAAAAAAAATTCTAGAAGATAATTGATATAAATCTACTGTTATTAATCTAATTACTAAATTGGGTTGTCTTTTCCCCTTTTTAGATCCCCTAAATCACCCTATTCCCTTTAAGTCTTCCTTTAATTTAATTGGTTGATTAAATCTGTTATTAATTTTGTTTTTAATCAAGTTATCACTTCATTGTTCACAACTGAGTTTTGAATTCTTTAAATTGATTTTATCTAGGTGATTTGATACAATTTCAAATCTCTCTTGTTGCTCCATTTTTGAATCTTTCCTTTGTTTATTTCGCTGTGTTTCTATTTCCCTTCCTGTGAAGTTGATTAAATTCTGCAAAGGTCGTTTTAAATCTCTCACAAGTATAATGAATTTTAGTCTAATTCCAGGTGCTAGCTTCTATAACTGGAAAAAAAAAGAAAACTCCTGAGAAAACCAGGAATTCAAGGAAGGGTAGAAAATTTTATGCTGACCCGTACAGAGATAAAGCTACCAAATTTCGAGCAGATCGAACCATACTGGGATTGCTCTAATACGGTAAAACAGGAGGTAACCCAAATCCACACACTGTTGACTTCTAAAACTATGAATGTTGTTAGTATATTTTGCACTTATACATTATACATCCACATATCCTTTAACTTTTGTGTTTTAACCATACCAAAATGCAATAATGTTGAATGTTTGAGCTACTGTGTTTTTTTTTTTCATTATGACAGTAATTTAGTTGAATTGATAGGACTGCAGTGTGGATTTTGTACTTGTATTGTACTTGTTGAATTTAGATATCCTGCAGTCTCATACTTCTGGCAGTTTTTAAATATGATTGCTTGGAATTTCCAGGGCTTAGGAAAACTTGATGCTAGAAATAGCCTATTAGATACTCTAAATAAGGAAAATCCAGACATTTTATTTCCATCTGAAACGAAGCAGCAGAACAAAGAAATGCATAAAATCTTAAAACAAGTAAATGTGGCAAATTATCATCTTGTTCCACCAAGAGGAATTGCTGGTGGTTTGTGTCTTATTTGGAAGAGTAATGTTAATATACAAATAATTGACTATGCGTATAACCATATTAATGCAACTATTACTAACCATATTAATGATAGTAGTTGGATCCTCACATGTTTCTATGGGAGTCCTTATAGAAAAATGAAACTGAGTTCTTGGAATATCATACAAGAAATGGCAGGTACTCTGGATAAACCTTGGATAATCATAGGAGATTTAAATGTGGTTCTTCATGAAGAGGAAAAGAATAGTATCTTTCCTTTTAAGAAAAATGAGGCTAGAATCTTTAATGAACTGATAAGTAATTGCGGATTAATAGATTTGGGGTTCTCAGGTTATACTTTTACCTGGAATAACCATAGAGCTGACAATTAAAACATAGAACAACGTCTAGAAAGGGCTCTAGTTAACTCTAAATGGAATAAGAAATTTCATAATTCTAGCATAAAACACCTTGGACCTCTTGCGTCTGATCATGTGCCAATTAATCTTAATACTTATAATCATTGGAATGATGGGGCAACGCCCTTCAAATACTTTGGTGAATGGATAAAACATGAAGAGTGTAAACCTCTCATAGATTCAGTTTGGAAAACTCATGTTAAGGGATCTCCAGAACATAAAGTTAACAAAAAACTTGCAACTGTAAAACATATTTTGAGACTTTGGAATAGAAATAGTTTTGGGAACATACATAGTAACATAGACATCATTAAAATTAAATTGGAAAGAACTAATAATCTGTCTAAATATGTGAATAAGTCAACTGATCTTGTTAATCTCAAAAAAGAGCTTGCAGGTTGGTATGCTATAAAAGAGAAATTTTGGAAGGATAAAAGTAGGGACCAGAATCTTGCCTTAGGAGACAAAAATACTAGATATTTTCACAACAAAGCGAAACAAAGATTTAGGAGAAATAGAATTGAAATTCTTTTGAATGGATAGATAATCGCAAGCATATATCTGAATGCATAACTGGTCATTTTCAAAACATAGCTTCTACTGTTAAACCTAATATTGATCAAAGCATGATTGACCTAATTCCAAGTTGTATAAATCAGTTAGATAATGAAATGCTTTGTTGTACTCCTTCTGAAACTGAAATCAAGAACATCTTGTTTTCCATGGAACCGGATAAAATCCCAGGCCTGGATGGTTTCCCTCCTAACGTTTTTCAACAAAACTGGGAAACCATCGGGCCTGACTTGATCAATATGGTTCAAACCTTTTTCACAACTGGCCACATATCGAAAGAAATGAATGCCTCATTCATCTCTCTAATTCCTAAAACGTTAAACCCTACTACTCCAGACGAGTTCAGACCAATAGACCTCGCAAACACATCATATAAAATTATATCAAAACTTATGGCAGGTAGAATGAAAGAGATCTTAGGAAAAATCATTTCACCATATCAATCTGCCTTCATTCCTGGAAGGCAGATTTCTGAAAATATCACGCTGGCGCATGAAATTATTCATAAGATGAAAAATTCTAAATCGAAAAAAGCTTTTATGGGACTGAAAATAGATATGTCCAAAGCTTTCGACAGATTCGAATGGGACTTCATGTTACAAATAATGAACAAATTAGGTTTTAACAACAAATGGTGTAATCTTTTACATCAATGTATTTCGACAACTACTCTTTCTATTTTATTAAATGGATCGCCCACTAATTTTTTTAAACCTACCAGAGGTTTAAGACAGGGAGATCCAATCTCCCCTTATTTGTTCTTATTTTGCATGGAAGCGCTTTCAAGAACAATTATTCATGTTGAAAACACAGGTTTGATATAAGGTATAAAAATAGTTCATCAAGCTCCTTCTATAAGTCACTTGTTGTTTGCGGACGATTGTCTGCTGTTTTGTAAGGTAAATGAAAAAACTTTCTATAACTTAGTTAATCTGTTCAAGAACTTTGGTTTAGCTTCTGGGAAACTTATAAATTTAAGTAAATCATGAGTTTTTTTAGCCCAAAAACAGAAACAAGCATAAGACACAAAGTTAAAGATATTTTAGGAGTCACTGCTGTACCTCTAAAAGATAAGTACCTAAGATGTCCTTTGTTTACGAACATATCAAAAATTGAATGTTTTGAACCTTTGGTGGATAAAAATGAAATCCAGGTTTGTTAATTGGAATGGTTTTGATATGAATAATGCTTGAAAAACTGTAATGATTAAGAATGTGACTACCTCTTTGTTTGTCTATCAAATGAATTGCTTTAAGATACCAGTTAAAATTTGTAAAGATCTAACAAAACTGCAGAGAGACTATTGGTGGGGAAGGATGAAAATGGTCTAAATGAGAAAGGTAAGAAAGGTGTTTGCTTAAAAAATTGGACTTCTATTTGTAAATCTCTTGATGAAGGGGGGTTGGGAATAAAAGATGTTCAGAAATTTAATTTAGCTATGATTGCTAAGATGGGATAGAGACTGAAAGAGAATCCCGACTCTCTTTGTGCCTCCGTCCTTAAAGCAAAATACTACCCAAATAGTGATGTTCTGCACATAAATAGTATCCCTAATAAGAATGATAGTTGGATTTGGAAAGGACTGTTATCTGGTATCAATCATATAAAACATATTTGTTTTTGGGAAGTAGGGTATGGAACTAATATCGACATATGGGATGATTACTGGATCCCAGACACGAAGCCACCACTTAGAAAACCAGAAATGCATACACATGGTCTAAGTAAAGTAAGTGATTTGTTAACTTCACGTAAAACTTGGGATTTAGGAAAACTATAAAACTTCTTTGATGCTCAAACCATTGATAAAATTAGAAAAGTAAGAATACATGCTGATGATAAAGAGGACATACCCCACTGGACTCTAAACAAAGAAGGTACATTTTCTGTGAAATCTCTATACAACCATATAAACTCTAATGGTACTACAAACCAGGATTGGGATAAGATCTGGAGGATGGATACATCACCATCTGTTAAGAACTTTATTTGGAAAACATCCCACGCTATACTTCCCAATAGTATGAGGGTGGCAACTATCATTCCAGGCATAAACACCATATGTAACTTATGTAATGATGGTCATGAAACACTCACTCACCTGTTTCTACAATGTAATTTTGCTCAACAAGTTTGGATGCACTTTAATTTTGATATGCAATATGTTACTAATGGTACAAATACTTTCCATGATTGGCTAAGCGACTGTTTTGAAAATCCAGATAGAGGAGGTTACGATATCGACTAGCAATATGTTACTAATGGTACAAATTCTTTTTATTTTTGCAGTTTTATGTTTCTCTAATTAAATTGATTTGGTGGGATCCTGATACTACCGTGGATGTTGTAGCAAGGTAACCATTGGTTGAGTATATAAAATCCCCAAAGGCAATTGTCTTACACTCGTAAGAGTGAGCCGGAAAAAAACAACAAAAAAAGCTGATCTTCTTTTATCGACATTAATAAATGATAGGTCCCGAATCGCGGATAATCATAGTTGATGAAACAAAAACCATATCATCAATATATAGTAAGTCAAAAAGACTATTGATGAGGTTTTTGACACTTGGATAGAAGTATGTGTGAAACGTTGTCCCTGTCTCCGTCGCCTAAACAAGCGTGGAATGCAGGATCCAAGGCAAATATCATGTACTTGCTGAAAATAAACATGCGCTTAGAGTATCTAATCATGTGGTCGAGTTAAATGGGTGCTTCTATCAACTAGTGCGCTATAAATATATTCCCTTTGACGACATTCACACAAGTATTGTGGGTAACATCTTTCACTTTAGTTAACATTTGCACAGTTCACTTCACTTTTTTATTTCAATTTCCTTATATATCCATGTGATTTCAGTATGTGAGTGTTGTGATAAACGTTGAAACAAGTACGATGACCATCTTAGTAGAGTTTAGCAATCAGGTTGAATGCCATACGTAAGTAATTGCTTGTGTGTGCGGATTGGAATGTATGTGGGATGTTTGCAGCTAAAGAACATATGCAAGCTAATTATTTGTCTTTTTACTTTGTGTCTATCCTTAGTGGTTCTTCCAAGGAGAGAAATTGGAGTAGATTTTGTGGGTATACCTCTTGTAAGTCCACACGAGACTATAACTCGTCCACTAGGGACACCTAGGGTTTTAAAGGCCTGTTATTCATGCTAAGAGTATCCGTATCCTCACGACACGGAGTTGTTGTACTTAGGATTATTTTATTTTAGTTTTCTCCAGGACTATCAAAGGCTAAGTGTGGGGGAATTTGATAAGTGCATAATTCATATGATTTTAGTGTCCATTCCATACTTGCTTTAGCTATTATTCTTGCATATTTTGGTATTATTACTCTTGTTTTCTCTTATTTGCCTCTAATAAGTGAATCATCCACATAGGAGATAAAAAATGCTGAAAAGAGCTATGAAGAGAAGTATTCCAAGTATCCAAGTGCCAAAGTCCAAGAGAAGTGGAGGAAATACGATGAAAAGGAGCAAAACGCTCAAAATCAAGAGAAGGGACAATGACCGATCTTAACTCACTCAAATTAAGGATTTATCATCACCATATTGAATATAATTGAAAGATAAAAAGAATGCAAAAATAATGAGGTCATTCCGAGTTCGGATGAAGAAGTTGTGGCCAAAATAGTTTCATTGAAAACCGAAGATAGTGCAGTCCACGAACTGGGTTTGCATACGGGGTTCGCAAACGTATTTCCGAAAATATCTGCTGTAATTTGAAGTTTGCGGACTGGGTTCGCGAACTTAGCAAATGGGAAACGTGTATTTACACTTTGGAAAGCCTAAGGGAACATTTGGGAACGTTATTTCGTTATTTCGGGCCGGGTTCTTAAACCGAACTTAATACTTGGAAACTAAGGAATGTAAACCTATAAGAAGGTATTAGGTTTTGTAAAATAAATCGTCTCATATCACAAGTTTTACATCAAAAACCTAGGGTTTACCCCTTTAGGGGGAAACCACCATGATTCATCTTTTTTGTAATATGAGTAGCTAAATCCTTTGTTGATTAAGGATGAATTCAATATTCCAAGCGTGAAGATTTATTAATAATACAAATCTATTGAGAGTTTTTATCATCATCGTTTGTCTTTACCATATCTAAGGTTTATGAGTGATTTTTAGATTGATTTGGGATGCATACTAGATTAGTCTATTGATCATTATATTGCTAGTGGAGATTAGGAGATAAGTAATCGTCGAATAACTCTCTACAAAATTAGAAATCGCGAGACCTTACAGAGGGATTCTGTGTAGCAATCATGTGTGAAGATAACACCAACAAGTAAACCTTGAGCTAAGAGTTTAACTACTGGGATTAACCTAATTCACAAATCTTAAAACGTTCGATTGAATTACACCTTGAGTGAGCTACTACTTGGTGGTTCAGTTGAATAGAATCTGATATTGGAGAGCTTCCGTATCCGTGGTAAAAGGAGTTTTGGGGATAACACTGAGCTAGCTATTTTTCTACGATTGGTGATGAATGGTTCTTATGAACAATAGATAAATATTCTAATCCTGTTAACGCTTGGTAACGGCGAACTGTGGGAACGATCTATTACTACCGCTATATTACCAATTAATTAGAGATAAATATATTTATTAATTTGTTGTGCTCATGACTGCCATACAACTTCCCCTTTCCACCTGTTCTAACCGGTCACTTTCTTCCTTATATAAGATCTTGACCAGAGAGAAGATTTTCTCTTTTTTATTTCTTCCCTCTCTTCAAACTCTTTAAACTTTCGGCTCCTTTGAATCTTCATCTTTTCTTCTTCTTCTAGTGCAATCAATCCATGGATCCTCTTCAAAGGTATGTTTTCTCTTTTGGTATCGCGTTCTCTATTTGTCTCTGATGTTATCATTATTGCTCTGTCACTACCTCCTGCAGTCATCATCATTATCATTCTTCATATGATAACTTTTCTTCTGCTACTGTTGCAGCAAGTCTTCTTCCGGATCTCGACATACTTCTTCAACGAGATCTAAAGATGACAATTTGCGAAAGAGGAAGCCTTCGCGTAACAAGGTAGTAAGAAACACTCCTTTTTTTGAACAATATTTTTTCCTCTGTTTCTTATTTGCATTGTTACTCGCAGGATGATGCGAAGGGAATGAAAAGAAGTCTAGGAGAACTAATCCCTCCTCTATTTTGGATACTCTCATGGCTCTTCCTAACTTTAATAGGAAGCCTAATCCCCAACAGCAGGTTTTCCCTGGTGTGGCTCCTTCTTCCACTCAAGCGAACTCAACCGCATGTATTCAAGCGAATACCTCAGTATCTTCACCTGTCATGACATATTCTCAAGCGATCTCTATTTTATGCCCATTACTCTCTGACCCTGTGAATGATGTCGCTCAAAATATTTATAAGGAAGTTATTTCATTCGCTCATTTCAACTCTTTCTCTCATTTGGAGACATCATCCACTTCTCTAAATGTAGTTTCTTCTACTCCCCTGTTACCTTTTAAACTGAAGATATATTTTCCTTTATGCAAGATGTACCCCTTTATTCTTCTTCTTCTTTTATTTTCGCACCTGTAGAGCATCCAATCCCCTCTCTCTCAAGCACAGTCTCTGTTATTTCTTCACCAAGCACTGTTTTGACCACTTCTCCTCTTTGCACAGATGTTTCACCTCAAGCGGGGATTGATATTTCTGATGCTAGCGCTTTTTCCAATGTTTTTTCCGAAGAAAACCCTCTTCTTAAGTTACTGGAAATGTTGGTGTTGTTCCATGGCTATTTTCACATGTTCATCCTTGCAGTTACTGGAAATAGTCTTAGGCTTCTAAGAATGGAATTTTTCTTGCAATATCTATTGCCTGCATCTGTGAATTATGGAAGTGTTATTACTCAAGGTAAAGGTATGCAGTTCTGTCGATATCCAACTGTTCTTCACTCTAGGTATTTGCTGGACTTAAATCGTATTTCTCCTATCGACTATTGGGTGTACTTTACCAAACCATGGCAGGCTATATCAAGTTTGAATTCTATGTCGGAGTAATGGAAACTCAAAGCTTGTTAACTGGGAATTATACTCCATATGTGATGCTAGTGGTGACTCCATTGAGTTGTCAATTGGTTTTGGAAGTTTTCTGGAGTATGAGA
Organism: Papaver bracteatum; assembly: GCA_023529315.1. Lineage (NCBI taxonomy): Eukaryota > Viridiplantae > Streptophyta > Magnoliopsida > Ranunculales > Papaveraceae > Papaver > Papaver bracteatum. The sequence goes on from JAJJWX010000443.1 coordinate 100,494, forward strand.
ATTCTCTTAACCCAATTGTTTGATTTATGGTTCTCACAAAAAATAAGTTCTAGCTGGCTAGAGTCTCTTGCAATGGGAATGAACCTGCTTGTTTAGACTGATGATTATATCATGTTGAGTATGCTTACATCTGAGGTCTATGAGAAAATTTTGATGAGTAAAAGAGTTGCGTGTTATGTGGAAAAGCATTGCAACACAAGAAGTCAGAGTTTCAAAGATGATTATCTCATTATGATTCTTAGACAATGTCCTAACTTTACATTCACTTTCGCTAAGGTATACGTCTTCATACCCATAAGACCGATTACTTCTATATGTGTGCTGATGGTGGTTTTTAGACAAAGGGTAAAATTGTAAAACCCCGAATAAACTAATGTCACCGGTGACACATTTATTAAAACATTTAATGCATGTAGTCAGTAATTAATGGGGGGTATTATTTTTTTCAAATTAGGGTTACAACGAGCGAAACCCTAATTCCCCTCTGTGCCAATGGAAAGTCATGTCAGCCACACCTAGCCCAAGCTAGATGCACCACGCCAAACGCACCCTGCCTTGGCCCTAGCTATGCTAGTCACACCAACCGCGCCAAAGCATGCCAACCATGCTAGCCGCACCCCTTTGACAACGGCAAATCATGCCAGCCACACATAGCCCAAGCTAGCCGCGCCATTCCAAACGCACTCTGCCTTGGCCCTAGCTATGCTAGTCAAACCAACTGCGCCAAAGCATGCCAACCATGCTAGCCGCACCCCTGTGCCAACGGCAAATCATGCCAGCCACACCTAGCCCAAGCTAGACGCGCCATGACAAACGCAATCTTCCTTGGCCCTAGCTATGCTAGTCACACCAACCGCGCCAAAGCATGCCAACCAAGCTAGCCGCACCCCTGTGCCAACGACAAATCATGCCAGCCACACCAAACGCGCAAAATCATGCCAACCATGCTAGCCGCACCTCGTGCCAATGGAAAATCATGCCAGCCACACCTAGCCCAAGCTAGACGCGCCATGCCAAACGCACTCTGCCTTGGCCTTAGCTATTCTAGTCACACCAATCGCGCCAAATCATGCCAAACATGCTAGCCGAAACTTTGTGCCAATGGAAATCATGCCAGCCACACCAAACGTGCCAAGGCATGCCAACCATGCCAGCCGCACCTCTGTGCCAATGGCAAATCATGCCAACCACACCTAGCCCAAGCTAGCCGCGCCATGCCAAACAAACTTTGCCTTGGCCCTAGCTATGCTATCCACTTTCCTTACCAAGCCGCTATGCCATTGGCACATGCCAAAGTAACGCCCTAGGCTTGCAAACTGTGCAACCTAGGCTAATATGGTCGTGCGTGCTATTGACACAGGCCAACACGCACTGCTAGCCACATTCCAAGCCGCGATGCCATTGGCACATGCCACAGTAGCGCCCACGCCCTAGGCTTGCAAACCGTGCAACCTATGCCAATATGGCCGTGCGTCCCATTGGCACATGCCAACACGCACCGCTAGCCACTTTCCAAGCCGCTATGCCATTGTCACATGCCAAAGTAGCGCCCGCGCCCTAGGCTTGCAAACCGTGCAACCTAGGCCCAAGTGGCCGTGCGTGCCATTGGAACATTTCAACATGCACCACTAACATATTTATTTACCAATCCTCTATGCCATTGGCACATGCCGCACGCTCCCCTAGAAGCTTTGGAATTTCCACTTGCACTCAAAGTGCAACCCGCGACCAAGGCATTCCGCACATCCATTGGAACATGCCACACGCTCCCCTAACAGCTTTGGCATTTCCACTTGCACTCAAAGTGCAACCCAGGACCAATGCATTCTGCACATGCCACACGCTCCCCTAGCAGCTTTGGCATTGCCACTTGCACTCAAAGTATAACCCGCAACCAAGGCATTTCGCATATGCCACACGCTCCCCTAGCAGCTTTGGCGTTGCCACTTGCACTCAAAGTGCAACCCGCGACCAAGGAATCCCGCACAGGCCATTGGCACATGCCACACTCTCCCCTAGAAGCTTTGGCATTGCCACTTACACTCAAAGTGTAACTTGCGGTTAAGGCATTATGCACATGCCATTGGCATATGCCACACGCTCCCCTAGCATCTTAGCATTGCCACTTGGACCCAAAGTGTAACCAACTCTCGAGACATCAACACAAACTGGGGGATGCTTTCTCAGGGTTTTGGTTTGGCGGTCATAGCATGCAGCGTATACTACGCTCGTATTAAGAAAGCGTGAAAAGGAATAAAAGCGGTCAATTAAATGGGGAAATAAAGGTGAAAACGTTTTCACTCTTAAATACGCCGGTTACCACCTCCTCCCATTTAACTACCCTTTATTTTCCTTCCTTAATGGGGACATGGTACGTTTTAATCTCAACTTGTATAAATAGGTCTCACCTATTTCTACCAGACGTCAGGTCTCGGTTAGGGGAATTACAACACTCTCAAAAAGGCAACTTTGCAAGCTCTCCCAAAAAAGCTTCCATCTCTTGCAAGCTTCCGAAGCTTTCACTTTCTGATACAGGTCGAGATATTACTCTCCCAGAATTATACTGGCCTCAACACCTTTCTTTGCTTCCCTTCCAAAATCAACCCTTCTCCTCCACTTTATGACCGAAGCAAGTCTGGAACGGCCATTTCTTGGTTTAGGTCGGACTTGTACTGATTGATCTCTAGAACCTAAAAAGTGATCAACGTGCAACATATTTGTTTAGGGTTTAAACCAGCTTCTCACTCACCTACCTAATTTACCGAAATCGGCAGAAATGATTTTTACCCATAAACAGTTGGCGACCATAGCGGGAGGATTGAGCTATCAGTTACAATGCCAATTTTTGACCGTCGATATCGTTCTTCGACCCAGATGTCAAGATGGTTGGGAAAGATGAATCACTACAACTCAACTACCGGACAACCCGGTTACCAGCCGCAAAGACTACACGGGAAAACTGGGGACTCGCTAAAGATGCTACCAGCGACTGGGGACTTACTAACAATGCTACCCGCAAGGCCGACCTTCACATGAAAGGATCTTGCTAAAATCGTCATACTACCAACGACTGGGGACTTAATAAAGTTGAGTAAGTCTAATTCAGACAAGATATACGATCTATTTTTGGGTTCTTAATAAAACCGTCATACTATTGCGTCTTGTGCCGATTGCTAGCATACACTTTCATAAAATAAAAATTCCTTTCAGAAAGCACAATCAGAGTTATATTATCAAAACCATTCATCCCAGAATTAATCTAATATCCTCAAAAGCTACCAGCTGTCTATCAAAACCTGTCGAACTTTAAACCAGACATCTAGTATGTCTTTCAAAAAAAAAAAAAACCTAAATGAAAGTTTAGAAAAACAGAGAAACATTCAAGGAAAATCATCCAACAGAGGTCTGCTCTTCTTGGAGAAATTCACCTTTGCATCTTCAAGAGCCGCTCTTTTTGTAGTCAACATCTTGGAAAGCTTTTCGAGTTCTACCTCCTGTCGTGCAATCTCCTCTGTAGAAAGGCTTTCGACTGCTGCATCTTTCAACTTCTGGATCTCAGCAAGGCCTTCGAAAAACCACGAAGCATTGAATTCATTTTTTACACACACACGTCACGATGGTGCTCCCAGTCGGCAATGACGTCTTCAGAAACGGTGTGGCCAGTCACCTCACGCATGTCCTCGATGGAAGATAAAGCCTCTTCCATACGCTTAACCAGTGCAAACCGACTAGTGATCTTCTTGGCTATGGCCATATGTCCATACTTCTCCCGGATTCTGGTGTACACCGCCTCATACTTAGCCAGCACGCTGAAACCGCCAACCAGCACATGACCTGGGTAAGGAACCAAGTAAGGGGGATTGAAAATGGCACCGGCAACTGGACCCGCGACTTGCAAAGGGTATTTTTCCATGACTACGGAAGCAACCATCAGGGAATCATCCACCGTTTGAACCATATTTGTGCTCAACAATTGGCCAACTTCCATCTCCAAGTCACCAGCAGCGGTCGCTGTCACCAAAGGAAAGTTTTCGTGTGGCTCTGACCCAGAATTGTCTTCCGAACCGGATTCCTCCTGCAAAATTGAGTTATACATTTTTCAAAAAAGCGGAGGAAGAAAGAAAAGAAGCTCGAAACTCACCGTACCACTTCCCCAAAAAGAACCAGTGCTGGTGTCAGAGGAATCACTCTCACTTTTCGAACTTTCTACTTTCTCTGGATCATCACCGTTATGAGAAGGCTCAGTACTGCCGGAATTCTTCGAAGGAATTTCCGTCTCCTGGCAACGTGCAAGAGCAGCGAAAGCATTAACACTACCGAAGCCCTGGTAGAAACAAGACACATGTTTTCAGCAGAAATTCACATGTTTTGAGACAAACCAACAAGGAAGCGACACATACCTGGTTATTGGAAGAACTAAAAGACACGAGAACTGCAGGAGGATCTTTTGAAACCGCCCGGAACCCGCCAGCACGATTCTTCGTTCTCTGTTCCTTTGCCTGGGGACTTTTCGAGTTTCCAGGCAACTTTCGCTTGAGATCTCTCAACATTGGATACTTCTTCAAAACTGCTAGGGAAGGTTTACAACGAACATTATCCACTACGTTATTTACAAAATCATGGATCACAAGGAACTCATCGTACCAGAACTCATTATAACCAAAAGTCGTCGAAGTTACTCTTCCCGTTTGAAAGAAGGGAAGGAGGATAGCCGGCTCAAGGGCACTGGCATTGAGGGAGGCACGCAATGAATCCTTAAGAACCACCAGCTGGTAATCAAGAGGCACCCCTTGATCGAAACCCATGTGACGAGCGGCACGGTCAATATTGTAAGCAGCTATTCGGAAAGACCCCATAAAGAAATACGGCATATAACCAGGAAGGCAGCTTTGAATAAACAAGTTTTCACCAACACTCAAACTGCCGTCATAAGACAAAGTCATGTTCGGAGTAGAAACAAAGGTGTCAATTTGAGTCACAGACCTATGGACCGGCTCCCATGGGTGAAAACGAATTTCGTGCGACTTATCGAGAAGACTAATCAAGCTCATACCAACTCTTGGACGCCTGTTCACCCATCGAAGAATTTGGGAGCCGCCCCAACTCGTGGGAATCGAAGGAAACAGTTCGGAGCGTACTTCTCGAAGTGCTCCCATAGCCAAGCTTGCAGAAAAACAACATGCACATATGAATCCACTTTCATGAAACCATTCGAAACTCGCATGTTCGCAACTAGGTGGTCCAGATGCACATACAGGGAACCAAGAATAGCTTGCCAATGGGAAGAAATTCACCTTTTACCAACTTCACAACAATCCCTAGCAACTCTGGTCTTATTTTTTTCTTGCCAGAACCGTCATAAAAAATGTCTCTAGACAACCAGAGAGCCAAAAATGCTGCAACGTGAAGATCACTGCTTTTCTGTTTAGGTTCCAGCTCATCCGGAAACCATTGAGATATCTACCAGCCATAAAATCACCTTTCATCCTCTTTCCGGACAAAATCCTTTGACTTCGCAGTGGAGTCTTTTTGGGCAAAATCTACCAACTTAGCGGCAAGGTCATATCTCATCTTCTACTCATCTTCAGACAATTGGATGTTAAGATTCCCGGTTACAGGAAGATTCAGCAAGAGCGCCGCACTCTCTAAGGAGAAAGTTATTTCACCCCATCTAAATATGATCATATGAGTGTCCGAACACCACCTAGAGATGAAAGCAACCAAGCCCGGGATATCCTTCCTAATCTGGAGACTTACTGAAGCTCTGACAGCATCAATAATCTGTGCTCGATTCAAGTTGGTATTTTTGTGCTCCTTACTCACCATGAACTCAACCCATCTATCAAAAGAACGCAATGGGCTTTGACACATCCTGAAATCAATGTTGGAAGAAGAATATACCCCTTTATGAAGAAAAAATCGTATGGTGTTCTCTGGGCGAACCGAACTTGTCTTCTTTTCATCTTCACCACCGGTTAAAAAAATTGGCACGAAATCTGGATGATTCTTCCGATCAAGGGCGAAGGGTTTGGCAAAGAATTCATCATCCGTGTTTGGTTTGGAATTATCAACATCCTTCGATGAAGCGAAACTTTGTTCAAGTAATATCTTATCGGATTTCTTCATAATAATTTGGTAACAAGATATCTTCACAAAACAAAACGGAGAAAGACGAAATTATCTCCCTGACACATAACCGCACCCAACAAAAGGAAAGCCTGGAAAACAAAAAAAAAAGTATTCTCCACGGGTTCAAAACTGCACGCGCAGTATTCTCTTTAGGTCCGAAAGTCCTATGGGTTTGATATCATATGAAGCACATATACAGTATTCTTCTTCGGGATTCATATACAGTATTATTCTTCGGGTTCAAAATTACATATGCATCATTTTTCTACGGGTTCAAATCATATATGCAATATTTCCTATGGGTTTGATATCATATGAAGCACATATACAATATTCTTCTTCGGGTTCAAAATCACATACGCAATATTTTATACGGGCTCAAATGCGTCTGCAGTATCCTTTTTCGGGTTCAAAATTATATACGCAGTATTTTCTACGGCTCGAATGCGTCTATAGTATCCTTCTTCGGGTTTAAAATTATATATGCAGTATTTTTCTACGGGTTCAAATCATATATGCAGTATTTTCCTTGGGTGCATATATATAATATTTTTTACAAAAAGCACGCCAAGAAATCATATGCACAATATTATTGCAAGGATTATAAAAGAAAAACGCCTACTGTTAGGGTTTGCACCTAAATAAAAGGGGAAACAAGAGAAATATTAGAAGACATACCTGAAAGCCTGTTTTTCAACGTGACTCTGCTGATAGCGTGAAAGGATGAAAGAACAAAGTGCAAGATGAGAGAAAGGGATTTTATATATAGGCGTAAAGATTCTGAAATAGGGAAGGATTTCCCTTTACCAAAATTGTGCGTATAAGGAACGGACTCACAAGCGCGCTCAGCTTCCCCACCTTACGCCGGTCCCACCACCTAGCACCCTTAGTTTCCCAACCCGCGTCAACTTCCCAATACCCCCCAAGTCGCGCCATCTAGCACGCTCAGCTTCCCCACCTTGCGCCGGTCCCACCAGCTTGCACGCTCAGTTTCCCAACTCGCGTCAAATTCTCAATGCTGCCCAGCTTCCTGTCTATCAATGATGCTGACTTCCTAATCGTGCCAGCCTCTCGATTTGTGAAAACCTGCCAGAGGCAAGGATTCCAAATCCTATCTATAAAAAGGTCATACAAGCCTCCACAATTCTCTTTACGATTTACTAGTTTGTCACCATCTTATGCTTACCTCGCAATAAAGCTCTTGTTCCGAGCTAAGAAGGGTACTTATGTTGATGGTGGTTTTTAGACAAAGGGTAAAATTATAAAACCCCGAATAACCTAATGTCACCGGTGATACATTTATTAGAACATTTAATGCATGTAGTCAGTAATTAATGGGGGGGTATTTTTTTTCTTCAAATTAGGGTTACAATGAGCGAAACCCTAATTCCCCTCCGTGCAAATGCAAGTCATGCCAGCCACACCAATCCAAAGATAGATGCGCCACGCAAAACGCACTCTGCATTGGCCCTAGATATGCTAGTCACACCAACCGCGCCAAAGCATGCCAACCATACAAGACCCCCATTGGTATGTCCCCTTACAGACTTGTGTACGGTAAAGCTTGTCATCTCCCTGTAGAGTTAGAACATCGTGCATATTGGGCTGTAAAGAAACTGAACTTTGATCTAGATAAAGCTGGCACCCAAAGGAAGCTTCAACTCAATGAGTTGGAAGAGTTAAGAAATGATGCTTATGACAGTGCAAAGTTGTACAAATATAGAATGAATGTGTTCCATGACAAGCGCATTTTGCGCAAGTCATTCACTCCAGGCCAGAAAGTTTTATTGTACAACTCACGTTTGCACATTTTTCCAGGTAAATTACGTTCTAAATGGACAGGCCCATTCTTGGTGCGAACAATTTTCCCCCATGGGGCTGTAGAACTAGAAGATGTCACAACCAAGAATGTCTTCAAGGTCAATGGGCAGAGACTGAAGCCATTCCTTGAACCAATTCCACCTGAAATTGAAATAACTGATCTTGATGATCCGATCTATGTGGACTGAAAAGTTCCCCCTGTACATACCACAAGATATCTTCCCTGCTGGTTGCTTTGGACATACCCTATTGTCTCTGGTTTGGCATCTGGTAATCTATTTTCTTTGAATCTGTTTTGTTCTCATGTTTTTTTGTTGTTTCTGTTATCTTTTGAAACATTGAGGACAATGTTATATTTAGGTTTGGGGGAGTATTTGCATAATGACCAGCTGTGGATCGGGTCTTTTGTAGGATCCTTTGTAGTCTTTTGCATTTTTTTTATGACCAGCTGTGGAGCGGGTCTTTTGTAGGATCCTTTGTAGTCTTTTGCATTTTTTTTATGACCATCTGTGGAGCGGGTCTTTTGTAGTCTTTTGCATTTTTTGTAGTGTGTTTTCTATGACCAGCTGTGTAGCGGGTCTTGCAGTCTTTTGTTTCTATGACCAGCTGTGTAGCGGGTCTTCTGTTGTCTTCTAAGACCAGCTGTGTAGCGGGTCTCAAAAAAAAAAAAAAAAAAATTGGTTACAAATTTTCATGGTTCTACGAAATTCCGAAGTTCATCATCTACAGTTGAAGACCGAAGACGAAGACATTTCTATGGATGCTCTGAAATTGGAGAAGGTTTTGTGGGTACATCTTTGGTAGGCCCTCACGAGACTACAACTCGTCCACTAGGGACACCTAGGGGTTTAAAGCCTTAGTGCATACGCTAAATGCATTCGAGAGACCAGCGACAGTGGTATAGTTAGGATTTCTGGATTTCTGTTTCACTTGAGGACAAGTAAAATTCAGGTTTGGGGTATTTGATGAGTGCCAAATATTTCATATTCATACACCTTTTCATTGGCACTTAACTCATCTTTCGCGCTTCAAAGTCATATATTATCCCAAATTCTGCATTTTTACCATTTTCAAGAATAAATATTTGTATTAATTAATTTTGTGTTTTTAAGTACTAAATAAAGCTTGGAAGAATTAAGAAGACAAAAGAGAAGAAAGTTGGAAGCGTTGCAACCCGCTCGCGCATCAGTGGAAACCTGTTTACAAATTCATGGGATTAAACAACCCATGATCCAAAACCCAAGACCCAAATCCATTTCCACCTCACCCCCATTGGATTCTTTCCAAAACATCCACCTCACCCCCATTGGATTCTTTCCAAAACATCCACTTCACCCCCATTCTCTCACTCAATCACTCCCAATTTGTTTCCCACAACCAAATATATTCCATCAATTAAGAAAACATGTTTTGTTGAGTGGATGAGTGCCAAAATTCGGATCCAAGTGCTTGAGGGAATTTTGTGTATAAATAGAGAGGGTTGTTGTGTTGAAAAACCATCCAAGAATAGCTTGTTCATGTTAGTTTATCAAATTTCAATTTTGTTGTAATGTTCTTCATGTTCTAATTTCATTTACTAGGGTTTAGATGAAGCCCTAATCTCATTGGTATGTATGCCATGTATCCATTGTAGTTAGAATATCTCTATGTTGATTATGCTACAACTCATGCTTAACCAAATATTGATCTTTAGATTAGTTGTGCTTAATTAGACAATTAATGCTTTGGAGAAATACTTTAGTTGTGATTAAATTATCCATTGGAGAAACACCTTAGTTATACGGTAGACTTGAATCTACTATAAGGACAAGAATAATATTACAAGTTGAATGCATATCATAGGTTATTGGTGGATTTGAATACCCTAGTATCCATATTATCATTGTTTACATATCTTGTTATTTGCATCTTTTACTTTTATTATTTCAGTCACTTGAAAATCATATCGTCGTATCGACAAAATCAAACCCCTTTTGGTTACTCTATGAATCAGTTCTAAGTAAGGATTTAGAATCAACTTCTACACTCTCCAAGTCTCTGTGGTTCGACCTGTGCTTGCCCTGTGTTGCTTGTCGACACTGTGCACTTGCAGTATACACAATAGTAGGTATCTTTCCGAGCCTACCAAGTTTTTGGCGCCGTTGCCGGGGACTCGGTAGTGGTGTAGTTCATTTTTCATCTCCTGGAACTGTTTACATATCCCTGTAGCATAATCACTGTAGCAGCTACCTCTTTTTGCTTTCATTTTTCATCTCCTGCAACTATTCACAGTCAATTTTACACTTATTTTTGTTATTTTTTTTTTTATTTTTGCTTTTACTTTAAAACTTCGAAACCCTAACTACCTCTTTTGAGCTCAACAGGTGCCGGAGTAGCTGTTGTAAAGGCGAAGGAAAGGAAGCGAAAGAAGTTTTTATTTTAAATTAAAAAAAAAAAAAAAAGAGTTTATTTTATTGTATTAGGATTCCTCTACTCTTGTAATTTTCTTTTTCTTTTGCACTTTATTTTGGACTTTGGACTTGGACATTCTATTTTTTTTTTTTTTAAACCCTACGGAAGGGTATTATTAAATATCAACTGTTTGCAGAGAAGGACGGTGATTACAATATCACCTCGGCCCCTCGGGTTCGTTCATGACATAGGAGTCGTGGCCCGAGTCGACAACAACGGTTCATCCCCCATCTGGAACGGGAGGTAAGTTTGTCGAAACACTCGCGAATCCCTTGTTAGTGAGTTACTATATTCCTTCGTTTGCATATATGTTGAGGAATTGAATACGGCTGCTTTATTTTCCTAGTAAAGGGCAAGGACTGGCCATACAAGATAAGGGTTCGGATTTCATCACCGTTCTCTTCTTGCCCGCCTTAGGAAAACGATACATACGCGAACCTAAGCTTTAAAATTTTGAATAGAACAAGACCTATAAGGTAACGAGCTTAGTAGGAAAGTCATTTAAAAAATATTGGTTACTCTTTAAGCATACTTCGAAGTTCATGACGGTTTCTGTAAATTGAATGCGTGACCGCGCCGCCTTGTAATACGGTGAGGCCTTGGGTATCAAAGCTCTAGCAGCTTCCCTCGCCTCTATTCAATTTACTTAAACTCGGATTGATTCCAGAGGGGTTTGCTCAGATTGTAACGAATTCCCTTTAGAAGGATTAGAAGCTGGTCTAGAAAACAATCTAAGTGGAGCCATCATGCTTTTTGTTTGCTAGAAATCAGTAGGTTTACTGTGGTGGAGTCATCCTTGTTTGTGATTGCATAGAACTTGCCTTCTAGGTGAATGGTTAACATGCTTGATGTGCTAGCTAGGCTATGATTGTGTCTTTTAGAGACCATACACGCCGACTAGTTAGAATCAGTCATGAAGAGTTAATTAAAATACATAGTTCTGAGGCAGATACAGTCCAAACCCATCCGAAACAATGGGAGAACCAGTAAACCCAGTCCGTAGTCTAAAGGACTACATGTAACCAACGAGGACAACCCAGTCCTCATGCATTGTCTTACCAGCTATTTATGGACAATTTGAGCTAAAGGCAAGTATCCTCAATATGTTGCCTAAATTTAAAGGGGTTGAAGATGAAAATCCCTACCACCATGTGAGAGAGTTCGAGGAAATTTGTGGGACTCTTCGGATCAACCAAATGACGGATGAGCACCTCAAAATGAAACTTTTTCCTTTTTCTTTGATAGACAAAGCCAAGACTTGGCTGTGTGCTCAACAGCCACAGTCATTTCATACATGGGATGCTCTTACGAAAGAGTTCTTCAAAAAGTTCTTCCCAAACCATAAGACTACGAAAATTCGTCAAAGTTTGAATAGTTTTGTGCAATTAGAGGAGGAAACTTTGGCAAAATATTTGGAGAGATTTAATGAATTATTGCTCCAATGTCCTCACCATGGTTTTGAAAAATGGAGACTTGTGCAAATTTTGTATGAAGGCTTAGATGTCAAGAACCGAACTACAGTTGAGACCATGTGCAATGGTCAATTTATTGAAAAAAGTGCTGATGAGTCTTGGGATTTCTTAATCGAAGTTGAAAAGACTCAGCAGTGGGAATCCCCCCGTGAACCAAATAGGATTACCCTTGCATCCAATGTTCATAGAATTGACTCTGACTTCGAAGGAAGTGCAAAGATGGCATCCTTGGCCAGGAGAATAGAAAAGCTAGAACTAGAAAAGAATGGAAAAACTAATATCCCTACTCTCCGTAGTCAAATAGAAATGGCCACTTGTGCCGCATGCCATAGTTCAGACCATCTAGTGGACACTTGTCCAGCCCTCCATGCATTTCAAGAGTCTAAAACCGAGCAAGCCAATGTTTTGTACCAAAGGCAAGAGAACAAACCATATTCTCAGACCTACAACCCAGGGTGGAGAAATCACCCTAACCTTTCATGGTCTAAAGGGCCCGTCAAAGGGGGAACATCAAATAATAACCAAGGATACCCTTATCCTAGAAACCCCCAAGTGCAACCACATGTGCAATACCCTGTAGATAAAAAGCCTAGCTTCGAAGAAAGTTTCGGTTTGTTGACCCAAAATTTGGTACAACTCCAAAAGACCACAGACCAACGTTTTACAAGTCTAGAACTTAAAATGGGTCAAATTTGTGAAGCATTGAATGAAAGAGACAAAGGAAAACTCCCTAGTCAGCCCCAACAAAATCCAAAAAATGTATATCAGTGAGTAAAATTCAACTCGAAATGAGGCCTCACATAATCAAGTAATGTCGTCACCACTCTTCGTAGTGGTAAAGTTGTTGAAAACAATGTAGGTGTACCACAGATCGAGTGAGTCTACATCAGACTCACCAGTGCATAAAATCCCACATAAAACACCTATTGTCGAAGACAAATCTGAGCAACATAAGAATTCCCATAATTTTAATGTCTCTGCACCATCTCATGTACCTGTTGCTCCATTCCCACAAAGATTGGTGCAGCAAAAAGAGAGTATACAAGATAAACGAGATTTTGGAAATGTTCAAACGAGTTAACATCAACATCCCATTTCTTGATGCAATCAAGCAAGTCCCTTCTTATGCTAAATTCCTTAAGGATCTGTGCACACAAAAGCGAAAGCTTCATGTGCATAAGCGTGCTTTTCTCACTGAGCAAGTGAGTGCAATCATTCAAAGCAACACACCTCCTAAGTTTAAAGACCCAGGTAGTCCAACTATCACATGCAAAATAGGTGACCAAGCGGTTAAGAAGGCGTTGCTAGACTTAGGGGCAAGTGTGAATTTACTACCATATTCAGTATATGTGCAGTTAGGTCTTGGAGAGTTGAAGGCAACACCTATAACTCTGCAATTGGCGGACAGATCCGTCAAAGTACCACGTGGTGTGGTAGAAGATGTTTTGATTAAGGTTGATAAGTTTTATTTTCCGTGGACTTCATCGTCTTAGATACTCAACCCGTGAAAAACCCCGACAGTCACATTCTGTCATTTTGGGACGTCCCTTCTTAGCAACGTCCAATGCAATCATTAACTGCCGTAATGGAGTGTTGAAGTTGTCATTTGGTAATATGACTGTGGAGTTGAATGTTTTCAATACTAGCCAACAACATTTAGATCTTGATGATGATAATGATGTGCATGAAATCAACATGATTGAAAGTTTGATTCAGGATTCTTTGTCTAGTAGCATGTCTGTTGACCCTTTGGATGCTTGTTTGAATAATTTTGACTTGGATTTGTTTGATGATGAATACATAAGTGAAGTGAATACTTTGCTTGAATCCACACCACTTATGGACATGGCTAAGTGGAAAGCTAGAGTGGAACCACTTCCACTCTTGGAATCCAAGTCTGTTCCCTCTCTTGTTGAGTCACCAAAGCTCGAACTGAAACCATTGCCTGATACTCTTAAATATGCATTTTTGGGACCTTCTAATACTTTGCATGTAATCATTTCATCTGCCTTAGATACATAATAGGAAAGTAAACTTTTAGAAGTACTTAAGGAGCATAAAGAAGCCTTAGGATGGACCATCTCGGACCTTAAAGGCATAAGTCCCACTGATTGCATGCATCATATAAACCTTGAGGACAATTCTAAACCATCTAGGGAGATGCAAAGGCGTCTCAATCCTAACATGAAAGAGGTTGTTAAGAGTGAGATTATAAAGCTTGTTGATGCGGGTATCATCTACCCAATCTCAGATAGCAAATGGGTTAGCCCCATTCAGGTTGTCTTGAAAAAGTCGGAGTTCCGTAGTTCAAAACGATAAAGATGAGTTAATCACTACTCGAGTAACCACAGGGTGGCGAGTTTGCATTGATTATAGGAAGTTGAATGCAGTTACAAATAAAGATCACTTCCCTCTTCCATTCATAGATCAAATGCTTGAACGATTGTCTGGGCGTAGATTCTATTGTTTCTTGGATGGTTTTTCTGGTTACAACCAGATTCATATTTCACCCGAAGATCAGGAAAATACTACATTTACATGTCCATTTGGAACATTTGCTTATCGTCGTATGCCCTTTGGGTTATGCAACGCACCAGCTACATTTCAGCGTTGTATGATGAGCATTTTTTCTGATATGATAGATAACTTCCTTGAGATCTTTATGGATGATTTCTCTGTGTTTGGATCATATTTTGATGAATGTTTGAACCATCTCACTCGTCGTTTGATTAGATGTAAGGAAAAATATTTGGTGTTGAATTGGGAGAAATGTCATTTTATGGTGAACTCAGGCATAGTTCTAGGACACATCATCTCTGGAAAAGGCATTGAAGTAGACAAAGCCAAAGTCGACCTCATTCAAAACTTGCCACAACCTCGCTCTTTGAGGGAGGTTAGATCATTTTTAGGCCATGCTGGTTTTTATTGTAGATTCATTAAAGATTTCAGTAAGATCTCAAGACCACTGTGTAATCTACTCAGTAAAGATGTTGCATTTGTGTTTGATGATACTTGTGTGCATGCTTGGGAGGAGCTCAAAACTCTTCTAACTTCAAATTTTATAGTCCTAACCTCCATTGGAAATTTCCATTTGAAATCATGTGTGACGCATCCGATTTTTTGTTTGGAGCTATCTTAGGTCAGCGAGTCAACAAACACCCCTATGTGATCTACTATGCTAGTAAGACACTTTGAATGAGGCTCAAATGAACTATTCAACAACCGAAAAAGAGCCGCTAGTCTGTTTTGTTCGCATTAGATAAGTTTAGATCTTATTTGATAGGATCTAAAATCATCATTTATACTGACCATGCCGCAGTAAGATATCTTTTATCTAAAAAAGATGCCAAGGCTCTTCTAATTCGATGGATACTCTTGTTACAAGAGTTCCACCTCGAAATTCGAGATAAAAAGGGTCGAGAAGAATGTTGTTGCTGATCACTTATCTAGATTGAATGTTTAGTCTCTTGATGAATCAGAGATTATTAGAGAATCTTTCCCGGATGAACAAGCGATGCTAGTTTACGAAATGCCATGGTTTGCCGACATCGTGAACTACCTTGCTACAGGTAGGATGCCACTTCATTGGTCTAAACAAGACCGGTCTAAGTTCTTGGCCGAAGTGAAAAATTTCCTATGGGATGACCCATATCTGTTCAAATACTGCCCTGACCAAATCATTAGGAAATGTGTCCCCAACTCGAACAAAGGGATGTCATCTCTTTTGTCATGATCAAGCATGTGGAGGCCACTTTAGTGCAAAGAAAATCGCCGCAAATATCTTGCAGAGTGGTTTTTACCGGCCAACATTGTTTAAGGATAGCCATGAATTATGTATTTTCTTGTGACCGGTGCGAGAAATTGGGAAGTATATCAAAACGAAACATGATGCCCTTACAACCCATTTTGATTGTTGAGCTATTTGATGTATGGGGCATTGATTTCATGGGTCCATTTCCTAGCTCAAGGAAAGTTGTACATTCTTGTTGCTGTTGACTATGTTTCTAAGTGGGTAGAAGCAATTGTAACCAAAACTAATGACCACAAGGTGGTACTTTCGTTCTTAAAGGAAAACATATTTTCTCGATTTGGCACCCCTAGAGCTATAATCAGTGACGGTGGTTCACATTTCTGCAATAGGCCTTTTGAGTCCTTAGTCCGTAAGTATGGCATAACTCATAAAGTTGCAACCCCATATCATCCACAGACCAGGTGGCAGTGTAGAGGTTTCAAATAGGGAGATTAAGCACATTCTAGAAAAGACGGTTAACCCGTCTAGAAAAGATTGGTCTTTAAGATTGAATGATGCTTTATGGGACTATAGAACTGCATACAAGACCCCCATTGGTATGTCCCCTTACATACTTGTGTACGGTAAAGCTTGTCATCTCCCTGTAGAGTTAGAACATCGTGCATATTGGGATGTAAAGAAACTGAACTTTGATCTAGATAAAGTTGGCACCCAAAGGAAGCTTCAACTCAATGAGTTGGAAGAGTTAAGAAATGATGCTTATGACAGTGCAAAGTTGTACAAATATAGAATGAAGGTGTTCCATGACAAGCGCATTTTGCGCAAGTCATTCACTCCAGGCCAGAAAGTTTTATTGTACAACTCACGTTTGCACCTTTTTCCAGGTAAATTACGTTCTAAATGGACAGGCCCATTCTTGGTGCGAACAATTTTCCCCCATGGGGCTATAGAACTAGAAGATGTCACAACCAAGAATGTCATCAAGGTCAATGGGCATAGACTGAAGCCATTCCTTGAACCAATTCCACCTGAAATTGAAACAACTGATCTTGATGATCCGATCTATGTGGACTGAAAAGTTCCCCCTATACATACCACAAGATATCTTCCCTGCTGGTTGCTTTGGACATACCCTACTATCTCTGGTTTGGCATCTGGTAATCTATTTTCTTTGAATCTGTTTTGTTCTCATGTTTTGTTGTTGTTTCTGTTATCTTTTGAAACATTGAGGACAATGTTAGATTTAGGTTTGGGGGAGTATTTGCATAATGACCAGCTGTGGAGCGGGTCTTTTGTAGGATCCTTTGTAGTCTTTTGCATTTTTTTATGACCAGCCGTGGAGCGGGTCTTTTGTAGGATCCTTTGTAGTCTTTTGCATTTTTTTTATGACCAGCCGTGGAGCGGGTCTTTTGTAGGATCATTTGTAGTCTTTTGCATTTTTTGTAGTGTGTTTTCTATGACCAGCTGTGTAGTGGGTCTTGCAGTCTTTTGTTTCTATGAACAGCTGTGTAGCGGGTCTTCTGTTGTCTTCTAAGACCAGATGTGTAGCGGGTCTCAAAAAAAAAAAAAAAAAATTGGTTACAAATTTTCATGGTTCTACGAAATTCCGAAGTTCATCATCTACAATTGAAGACCGAAGACGAAGACATTTCTATGGATGCTCTGAAATTGGAGAAGGTTTTGTGGGTACATCTTTGGTAGGCCCTCACGAGACTACAACTCGTCCACTAGGGACACCTAGGGGTTTAAAGGCTTAGTGCATACGCTAAATGTATTCGAGAGACCAGCGACAGTGGTATAGTTAGGATTTGGATTTTGTTTCACTTGAGGACAAGTAAAATTCAGGTTTGGGGGTATTTGATGAGTGCCAAATATTGCATATTCATACACCTTTTCATTGGCACTTAACTCATCTTTCGCGCTTCAAAGTCATATATTATCCCAAATTCGCATTTTTACCATTTTCAAGAATAAATATTTGTATTAATTAATTTTGTGTTTTTAAGTACTAAATAAAGCTTGGAAGAATTGAGAAGACAAAAGAGAAGAAAGTTGGAAGCGTTGCAACCCGCTCGCGCATCAGTGGCAACCTGTTTACAAATTCATGGGATTAAACAACCCATGATCCAAAACCCAAGACCCAAATCCATTTCCACCTCACCCCCATTGGATTCTTTCCAAAACATCCACCTCACCCCCATTGGATTCTTTCTAAAACATCCACCTCACCCCCATTGGATTCTTTCCAAAACATCCACCTCACCCCCATTCTCTCACTCAATCACTCCCAATTTGTTTCCCACAACCAAATATATTCCATCAATTAAGAAAACATGTTTTTTTGAGTGGATGAGTGCCAAAATTCGGATCCAAGTGCTTGAGGGAATTTTGTGTATAAATAGAGAGGGTTGTTGTGTTGAAAAACCATCCAAGAATAGCTTGTTCATGTTAGTTTATCAAATTTCAATTTTGTTGTAATGTTCTTCATGTTCTAATTTCATTTACTAGGGTTTAGATGAAGCCCTAATCTCATTGGTATGTATTCATATCTTGTATCTTGTTCTTGAAAGTTTAGAATTGTTTAAAGATATAATTTAATCCAAGTTTTTCAACATCTTGCTCTCACAATGTGTGCCATGTATCCATTGTAGTTAGAATATCTCTATGTTGATTATGCTACAACTCATGCTTAACCAAATATTGATCTTTAGATTAGTTGTGCTTAATTAGACAATTAATGCTTTGGAGAAATACTTTAGTTGTGATTAAATTATCCATTGGAGAAACACCTTAGTTATACGGTAGACTTGAATCTACTATAAGGACAAGAATAATATTACAAGTTGAATGCATATCATAGGTTATTGGTGGATTTGAATACCATAGTATCCATATTATCATTGTTTACATATCTTGTAATTTGCATCTTTTACTTTTATTATTTCAGTCACTTGAAAATCATATCGTCGTATCGACAAAATCAAACCCCTTTTGGTTACTCTATGAATCAGTTCTAAGTAAGGATTTAGAATCAACTTCTACACTCTCCAAGTCTCTTTGGTTCGACCTGTGCTTGCCCTGTGTTGCTTGTCGACACTGTGCACTTGGAGTATACACAATAGTAGGTATCTTTCCGAGCCTACCACCGCACCTTTGTGCCAATGGAAAACCATGCCAGCCACACCAAACGCGCCAATGCATGCCAACCATGCCAGCCACACCTCTGTGCCAATGGAAAATCAAGCCAGCAACACCTAGCCCAAGCTAGCCGCGCTAATCCAAACACACTTTGCCTTGAACCTATCTATGCTAGCCACTTTCCTTACCAAGACACTATGCCATTGGCACATGCCAAAGTAGCTCCCTAGGCTTGCAAACCATGCAACCTAGGATAATATGGACGTGCGTGCCATTAGCACATGACAACACGCACCGCTAGCCTCTTTCCAAGCCGCTATGCCATTGGCACATGCCAAAGTAGCGCCCGCGCCCTAGGCTTGCAAATCGTGCAACCTAGGCCCAGGTGGCCGTGCGTCCCATTGGCACATGCGAACACTCACCACTAGCAGCTTTCCTTACCAAACCGATATGCCATTGGCACATGCCACACGCTCCCCTAGCATCTTTGGAATTTCCACTTGCACACAAAGTGCAACCTACGACCAAGGAATTCCGTACATGACATTGGCACATGCCACACGCTCCCCTCGCAGCTTTGGCATTTCCACTTACACTCAAAGTACAACCCGCAACCAAGGAATTCCGCACATGATATTGGAACATGCCACACGCTCCCCTAGCATCTTTGGCATTGCCACTTGCACTCAAAGTGCAACCCACGACCAAAGAATCCTCACAAGCCATTGGCACATGCCACACGCTCCCCTAACAGCTTTGGCATTGCCACTTGCACTCAAAGTGCAACCCGCGACCAAGGAATTCCGCTCATGCCATTGGCACATGCCATACGCTCCCCTAGCAGCTTTGGCATTTCCACTTGCACTCAAAATGCAACCCGCGCCCAAGGCATCCCGCACATGCCATACGCTCCCCCTAGTAGCTTTGGCATTGCCACTTACACTCAAAGTGTAACTTGCGGTCAAGGCCTTACGCATATGCCATTGGCACATGCCACACACTCCCCTTGCATCTTGGCATTGCCACTTGGACCCAAAGTTCAACCAACTCTCGAGACATCAACACAAACTAGGGGATGCTTTCTCAGGGTTTTGGTTTGGCGGTCACAACATGCAGCTGTTTATGGGAGAAAATCGCCTCTGCCGAATTTGGTAAATTCGATGATGGAGAGACTGGTTTAAACCCTTAAACAAATGTTCTGCACGTGAGCACTTTTGATTCGAGATATCAATTTGTACAACTCTGTCCTAAACCAAGAAGATGGTCGTTCCAGATTTGCTTCGGTCACAAAATGGAGGAGAAGGGTTGATATGGGGAGGATAGCAAAGAAGGGTGATGAGAACAGAGAGTTCTGGCTAGGTAGTATCTCGACTTGTATCAGAAGTGTAGAAGCTTGCAGAATCTTGCTAGTGATGAAAGCTTTTGAGAGAGATTGCAAAGTTGCTATTTGATAGTGTTGTATTTTGCCTGACCAAGACTTGTGTGTTTTGGCAGAATAGGTGAAACCTATTTATACAAGTGAGATTGAACGTACCCTGGACTCATTAAGGAATTGAGTAAATGTGTCAATTAAAACAGAGGAGGTGGAAACCGTTGGCTTTATGGTGAAAAACGTTTTCACCATAAATTTCCTTATTTAATTAACCGTATTTATTCTTTGCACGCCTTTCTTTATTGCGAGCGTAGTGTACGATGCACGATGTGACCGCCAAACATAAACCCTAAGAAATCATCCCCCAGTTTGTGTTGATGTCTCTAGAGTTGGGCGCAAGTGGAAATGCCAAAGTTGCTAGTGAAGCGTTGTGGCATGTGCCAATGGCATGTGCGAGATGTCTCGACCGCGAGTTGTACTTTGAGTGCGGATGGCAATTCCAAAGTCGCTTAGTGGAGCATTTGGCATGTAACAATAACATGTACAGAATGCCTTGGCCGAAAGTTGCAATTTGAGTGCGAATGGCAATGCCAAAGTCACTAGTGGAGCATGTGGCATGTGCGGAATGCCTTGGAAATGGGCTAGCAGGTTGGGAATAAAAGTGGCTAGTGGTTACGTGTTGGCATGTGCCAATGGCACGCATGGACACTTTGTCCAAGTCGCGGGTGCTACAATGGCATAGCGGCTTTGGAAAGGAAATTGTCTAGTGGTTGCGTGTTGACATGTGCCAATGGCACGCACGACCACTTTGGCCAAGTCGCGAGAGCTACAATGGTATAACGGCTTTGGAATAGAAAGTGGCTAGCGTGCATGTTGGCATGTGCCAATGGCACTCACACCATCTGGGCCAAGTTGAGGGCGCTAGTTTAGCGTCTTGGTAGAAAAAGTGGCTAGTGAGTGTTTTTGCATGTGCGGATGGCAAGCGTGGCCAAGATGCAAGGAAGCGCTCGCGGTTTAGGGTTTTGAAACCCTAATTTGCGCCCTTCACTAAAACCATTGTAGCATTCTCATACGAACTTGGATTTTGACGGTCAGCCTGTTAATCTAACGGGAAAAGAATTTCCTATACCCGTACGCGGGAGTATTTAGGTTTTGAGGCCGATTAAGGTGTGAAAACATCCCGTAAGTGAAACTGAGGAAGAGAAAGTGGCTAGCGGTGCGTTTGGCATGTGCCAATGGCACACACGGCTATTGGGCCAAGTTGTGGGTGCTAGCTGGCCATAGCGGTTTGAAAATAGGAATTGGATAGCGGTGCGTGTTGGCATGTGCCAATGGCACGCACGGCCATTTGGGCCAAGTGGCGGGCGCTACTTTTGGCATGTGCCAATAGCATAGCGACTTGAAATAGGAATTGGCTAGCGGTGCGTGTTGGCATGTGCCAATGGCACGCACATCCATGTTGGCCTAGGTTGCACGGTTTGAAAGCCTAGGGCGCTACCTTGGCATGTGCCAATGGCATAGCGACTTAGTTTGGCATGGTTGCAGTATGCAGTTTGGTTTTCGCGTCGTTGCCATGGTGCGCAGTATGAGGCTTGGCTTTGGCATCGTTGCCATGGTGCGCAGTATGCGGCTTGGTTTTGGCATCGTAGCCGTGGTGCGCAGAATTTGGCTTGGTTTTGGCGTCGTTTCCATGGTGCGCATTATGCGGCTTGGTTTTGGCATCGTAGCCGTGGTGAGACTTATGCGGCTTGGTTTTGGCGTCGTTGCCATGGTGCACAGTATGCGGCTTAGTTTTGGAATTAGGGTTCTGTGTCAAAAACCCTAATCCGGTATTTTGAAAAAATACCCCTATTAATTATTTACACCTGAATTAAATGCTCTCAGTTAATGTGTTGCGGGCAACATTAGGTCATGGGGTTTTACGATTTTACCCCTTGTCTAAAATCCACCATCAACAACAGCGTACACTACGCTCGTATTAAGAAAGCGTGAAAAGGAATAAAAGCGGTCAATTAAATGGGTAAATAAAGGTGAAAACGTTTTCACTCTTAAACACGCCGGTTACCACCTCCTCCCATTTAACTACCCTTTATTTTCCTTCCTTAATGGGGCTAGGGTACGTTTCAATCTCAACTTGTATAAATAGGTCTCACCTATTTCTACCAGATGAAAGGTCTCGGTCAGGGGAAATACAACACTCTTAGAAAGGAAACTTTTCAAGCTCTCCAAAAAAAGCTTCCATGTCTTGCAAGCTTCCAAATCTTTCACTTTCTGATACAAGTCGAGATACTACTCTCCCAGAATTATTCTGGCCTAAACACCTTTCTTTGCTTCCCTCCCCAAATCAACCCTTCTTCTCCACTTTGTGACCGAAGCAAGTCTGGAATATCCATTTCTTGGTTTAGGCCGGTCTTGTACAGATTGATCTCTTGAACCTAAAAAGTGCTCAACATGCAGCACATTTGTTTAGGGTTTAAACCAGTTTCTCACTAACCTACCGAATTTACCGAAATCGGCAGAAATGATTTTTACCCATAAACAATGTGCTAGTTCATCAATTGCTGAATATTGTTGACTCATATTTGATCGTGGTAAAGAAGTAAAACATGTTAAGAAGCGTTCACCTTATGATACAAATACTTCCAAATTATATATTACTTCTTACTTGTTTGTTAGTAATGGGTTGATTTTCATGGATGTTTGAGATGGTAAATCTGCTCATGAGTTCGTTTTGAAACTTGGGTACCATCTACTTTTGTTGTGTGGAATGTCGAATATGTTTGAGTTGGTTATAAATGGAGAATGGTGTGGTGCTAGTAAGCTATTTAATGAAATTCCTCGGCATGATTATATTCTCTGCACTATTTTGATACTACAAATGGCAAGAAAAAATAAGTTTGGCAGTGCACCAGAACTGTAAGGCCAGTTGATTATAACAGTTACCAGTCCTGCTCAAAGGGAGGAGTTCATGAAAACGGAAATACCGACCAAAGTCACTGTTATGCTTTTCCTATGGAAGGTGATCAATCTAAGGGAGCTAAACCTTTTGGTTTTCTCATCTGAGTTTGAGTTCGCTGTATTCTATTTCGGACTATGGAGTATATGGAAGGTGATAGTAGTTACTTTTTCACTGAGTTCAGACTGGGAGGACCTAGATCGATTAGCTATCGTGATATTATATTGTCCAGTTCAAGTTTTTATATGGTTGGTAACGGAAGCCTGAAGACGTCAAGGTTCAGGTTCATACAACACCATGGTTACGGGATGTGCCTACTTCAAACTATGAATACTACTTCACCCTATGATATGATAATGATGGAGAAACAAATCGAAAATAATGTTGAAGCAATTTGTATGGCAGTTCATTTCTACCTCAAGAGAGTCAACTACAGGAAACCAAAGGGTTCTTGGTACTACACTCAACAAGATGTGTTGGTGCTACAAAGGACATCAAAGGAGGATGCAATCTTCATACTATCAGTAAGGGAATCTTTTCAGACCTTAGATTGTGGTGGAGGGAGGACTCTGCGAAGTAATATATCTCGGTTAATATACCACCACAAGTTGCAGAAGCTATGGAAAAGAAAAGAATTAGTCATTTCTGGGATTCAACAACAAGAGGTGCTGCTAGGAGTTCATAACAACTACCAAGTTGGTCAGTGGTTTACTTGGCTTGCCGTTATTATGTTTATGGGCCTTTCAAGGAAAACTAGTGGTCGTTGTGTCATATTATTACTACTAGCTACTGCACACTATAGAGAATGTCATGTACCTGCAATGGTTAAGGGTGTCGCAACTCAAACTCTTCTCCTTGAGGACAAGGATGTTTTGAAGGAGTGGGGAATATCATGTACCTGCAATGGATGGGAGTGGCCCCTATCGTTTGGAGTGTCGATGTGTATTACTATTAGCTATAGTTAGTAGTATTTAGTATGTGTCAGGGTGTCTTTATCAGTTGTAAAAATTGGTTTGGTTGTAGCCAGATTGGCTGTTTATGATCGTTGGATTTGATGGTCTAGCCTAGATATATTAGGCGGCTTCGGTATCTGGGGAAGGTAATAAACGAATGAATGAATCTTTAATTTTCTTAAGGCTGCGTTCACCTGAACCAGATATTCTTCTTCTTCCCAATTTCGACTCTCTTTATCTGTAATTGTTCGTCTAATCCTTCCCTGTTCATCTCTGAATCTTAATTAATTTTTGGATTTGATACAAATTATACTAAGCACAGTACATGTTCCTTAAGTAACGACATCGAGTGCCTTAATAACACTAGTCCATGAGATTATTATTTTACCTTTTTACAAATTGAAGGATTTCTTCTTCGTTAGATATCCGATTAACACGCTTATGTAGTCCATTTTGTATAACCTTTTGAGATCTATCCAATGGTACTAGTTTATCTCCTAATTATTATTCAAGTTTTTTCTATTAATTAATATTCGTGTTTAACTAATCGAGTCATTAGCGGAAAAATCGTGTCTTGACCGGTCAAATAGCGTTGACGAGCTTGCGAATCCTTATAGTCTCATCGCTTCACTGTAATAAATAAGGAAATTAGTATGTATGTTTTTTTACTTCAGCAAGAAGGTCCAAACCTAAGGTATGGTGAAACCATGATTGAACTTGAACAAAGGTGTCGTGCGGAATATCGTCGCATCAACCGAAAAGGCTACCAATTTGAAAGTTGTTTTGAGATTTTAAGAGTGTTGCCCAAATATAATCCAATATTTATGTTTTAATTTCTTAATTGTCAACTTAAGTCTACGTATTAAGTTTTAATTTTGTCTTACTTTAGTTTAAACTAAAATGTGACTCAAGGAATTGAACCTACGAATTTGCCAATTATGAGTTGGGCACTTAACCATTGGCTCTAGTTCAAATCCAGGATGGCCTAGCTGCGCCAAGGAAAAGTATAAGATTGAATTAAGAATAGAAATAAGCTAAATTTTCAACAATACGAGTTAAATTTTCAAATTCATTAAACTTCGAATTAATCATTAATAGTCATTTTACAAGACATAAAATTAGACAATTATTATAATTTGAAATATAGACTCTAAAAATAAAAATTTGGGACAATGTTATCCATCTTTTTTATCTTCTTCATTTCACAAAACTTCCAATCAATGTGCTCATGAACGAAGTTTCCTTTGTTTATCTTCTTCTTCTTTGTTTTCGAATTTATTTTGCCTTGATTTTCCTGGCCTTGAACTTTTATTTTCCTTTTCTTAGATGCAGTTTTGACTTGGTTAATATCCAAAACTTGAAGACTTCTTTTCTTTTTACCTAAGTTTTGTATCTTCTTAGTGACACCTTTAAGCACTACTCCAGAAAAATCAAGTTTCATTACCGAATCAAGTTGGGTTTGAAATTGTGCCATTTGTGAAAAATTGTAAAAATAAATTAGATTGAGAAAGAGAGACATAGAGAAATTATATTGAGTTTCTCTATTCCTCTTGTTAGACTGAGTTTCTCTATTCCTCTTGTTAGATTGAGAAATAGAGAATAGAGAAATTAGATTGAGTTACATTACCGAATCAAGCAGTTCTCCATCCTTAGCTTCTACTCCTCTTGTTAATCTTTCCTTATCAGTTCTAGATTAGTTCGTATTTGATTATTAGATATTTTCTGTTTTGTTTTTTTGTTCTAGATCTAGAGTTTTTCTGATTTTGGGCGTTTTTGTTATTGTTGCTATATTAAATCACTACTTATTATCTTGTGCGTTGTTTTGTTAATATCAGGAAAGGGTTGTAGCTCTTTTCTGTCAAGAACATCTTTTTCAACTGTGATGGAATCAACATCAACGATAAAGAAGTTAGCGATGAAATCAACAACTAAATCAATAACAAACCCATCTGCAACTTCATCATATGCTACTATAATTGTTTCTCCAATGCCGATTCAGGCCCATTCCGACCGATCCAGACCGAGTTCAAACGATACAGAAGACTCCATCCACCAAGACTGTTACCAACACTCCCGTTATCATGATTGTTACCAAAACTCCTGTTACTGTAGTTTGTGTTATTGTTACTGTAATTTACTTTACCTTGTTTTACAAGGTCCTAAAACCCAGGTTGGATCTTTTAAAGATCCCTTTGCTGCTTTTGGCAGCAATGCAAATTTGTTTTGTTTGTGTAAAATGAAACGAATTTGGCCTCATGATTTGGATGCGTCTTATGGAAGATTAGTCTCAGTTATAAGGTTTGGTGTAGTGGGAATGGTTGTCAAGAACCGGCGGAGGTTATATAACTTTGGAGATTGTAATGTAACACTTATTAACCCTGTAATGAATCCGATCTCGAATCATTTATTAATGAAAATTTGAGGCTACGCCTCTTTTCCGAAAAAAAATAAAAAAACAATTAGATTGAGAAGGAGAGAAATAGAAAAAAAAAATTGCGTACAAATTTTGGTGTAATTTTTTAGTTTGAAAATTACCGATTTATATGCGACAATGAACTAGGCGCCATTGGCGCTAGAAATATCGAGAGATATTCATGGTACCGCTGGCGATAAATACTTTATCGCTACCGATATTATTTTATTTCGTTCGCTAGAAACTCTGTCGCTCAGTGATTTTCCCATCGAGGCGTAACTCGTTTTCCATGCCACTTGGTATGTCAAACATGTTTTTTTAACTTTTTGCATAGGAATATGCCTTATAATTTTTTTGCTGCAATTTTCTCTATATGCTCCCTTTGAAAAAAACATTGTAGCAGTCAATTTTTATTCCTCTCTTTTGAAATTTTAGCTCCATCCTGTTAACACCATGAGCTAATTCCTTTGTTTTGGAAGCGACATTTCAACAACACCATGAGCTAACTCGTTTGTTTTTGAAGAATCTTTAATTGGGGGATATGGAAACTAATTGGGGGATATGAATTACTTCCCCCAACCATAATTGGCTGTTAAGGGGTGTTTTTTGGGTGCGAAAATACTAAAACACCCTTAGATTAATTAAAAACTTTATGAATTGACTGTTATGCCCTTTCCCCTAAAACATAAAATTCAAATAACCAAATACATATATCCCCCAATTCAATTTGTACTGGCACAGTTAGGTTTTGAAAAAAAATTTCCTTCATCTTCTTCGTCCTCGTTCATTCTTCATCGACGATTAATCGTTGAATCAAAAATTTCTTCGTTGACTAACCTACCATAACCATGCCTCCAAGAACCAAATCAAAAGCAAAAGCAAAAGCGAGAACCAAATCGATTGCTCAACAAACACATGAACAAAGAATCGAAAACATTGCTCACCAACTAGAAGAGGACGAATCAGCGAACTCAGATGATCAACCAATCATAGCTTCTCTGAGAAGGTAAGTGATTTTTGAACTCATTTATGATTGTTTTAATCGATTTGTAGACATGGGTTTAGGTTAGAATCGCCAACAATAGCTGAAACTGTCAAGTTACAAAGAGTACCGGCACATGATCTGTGTTTGAATACCAAGCCGGTTCAAGTACCGGCATAGCATTTTGGTTGAATACTATACCGGTTTGAATTCCTGAAACTAAATTTTTTATACCGGCATAGAAATAGGGTTGAATACCATACCGGTTTGAATTCCTGAAAATTAATTTGTTGTACCGGCATACGAATTTGGTTGAAGACTATTCAGGTAGCCAACTTAAAAGACACAGGAACAATTTTATTTATACCGACATGTATTAGTTCAATTAGACAATGCCGGTATTACACTTGAAACATTCAGGAACATCACTGAAATTGAGCTCAATACCGGCACATATTTTAGGTTGCGCAAGATGCCGGTACTTAAATACCGGCATGCATTAGTTCAATTAGGCAATGCCGGTATTACACTTAAAACATTCAGGAACATCACTGAAATTATGTTGTCACACAATATTTATTGCGTAGGACGCCGGTACATTGATACCGGCATGTTCGATATATAAAGATTGATGCCGGTACATGTTACCGGCATTGGTTTGTTTAAGAGTTTCTATGCCGGTTCATAAACTGCCATGACTTTTCTTATGTTTGTTTTGTTTGCTTTTGTTATAAGTCAAAATCCAAAGAAGCGAAGAAAAATAAAGGTCCTATTCTCACTAAGAAAAGGAGGAAGGACGGTATTGATACTCCTCAGTCCCTGCCTCCACGGGGGAAAGACGCAGGTCGCAAGAAGTGTTTGGGGTTTCAAACAAGAGGGTCAGTTTGGCAGAGTGGCGGTGAATGTAGTGCACTTACAATCCGTGAAGGTACTATAACAGTTGAGGAAGATGAGCATGATGAAGGGGAACGTGAGGAGGAAGATGCTGAAGTTCATCCAAGTCAATTAGCAAGCCAAAGAAAAGTTGGTGGGACGAGTCAACAACCAACACAAGGCAAGGTCAAGGGCAAACAAAAAGTTAAAGGTTGTCACCTTCCTCACATTGATGACATGATACCCGATAATGATGATGGTAAACTTTGGGGTCAAGATCCGGAACCGAAAGTACTCTTTGGATACAAGCACTCTTGGGCTCGTACTATCTTTCAAACCTATGTAAGCATTTTTTTATTTTGTGCATGTGCATTGTTTTATATTTTACATCATATCTTAATCGTATTATCTCTTATTTGTAGGATCATACTAAGGCTGTGCGTGTTTGCCGAAACCAAGCCGCGGCTGAGTGGAAATTGTCGTTGGAGCATGAAGATGTCCAAACATTAGTAAAGAACTCTGGTCTGTATTCTTTGGTTGAAAATTACGTGAATCCAGATATTGTGACCGTCAATTGCTTCATCGAAAGGTATCATGGTGAAACTGATACAATGCACTTCCCGTTTGGAGAGATGACCTTGATTCCTGAAGATGCTCATGCCATTCTAGGCTTGAATGTTATCGGAAAATCAATTTAAGAAGGAGTTGAGTCTCGGGACCTAGATTGGCTGAAGTTGCACGATTTGACTAAAAAGCTGTTTGGTTGGGACTTTAAAACTTCTTCGGATAGCTTTTATGTAGCATCAAACGGAAGTAAGACGAAGATATTCAAGCTGACGATGCTTAAGAAGTTGTTTGAAAATACAAAGGCTAGAATCTTGGAGGATGGATGGGACCCCGCACAGATTCGGTATACAGCCCCGCGTACCTGTTATACATCTTGGGGACTAGGGCATTCCCAGCCACTAATGGAAACATGGTTAGTGCAAACTTTCTCCAGTACCTTGACCAGTTGGAAGGTGTCTATGGCTATTCTTGGGGCATCGCGGTCATGGCACATTTGATGGCGGAGATGAGAAGGGCTTCATAGGCTAAAACAAACCAATTTGTCGGGAATTTCACTCTACTCCAGGTACAAATTTCTTTAATCTATGTCCACATGTATTCTTTTAACTTATGTTCACATGTATATTGTTCACATTGTATTAGGTGTGGTGTTATGAACACTTCCCAACCTTGTTCAAGGACTGCCAGTTCTTGAAGATCAAAGACCTTCCTGAACCCGATACCCCAAGATCTCAGAGGTTCGAGTTTAACAGTAATCCTAATCCCGGTAACAAAGGTCGAGTCATCGATATGAGATTGGCTCTGGATGCTATGAGGAAGGAAGACGTTGTGTTCTACACTTATAAGGAGATTTGAGGATACCGTCAAATTCCAAGAGATGTTGCATTTTACAAAGAGCCGTTGTACCACCCAAAAGGATAAATTATGGACGATCCAAGAAGTGTGATGCGCCAACATGGATTTAAGCAATTATCCCGTTTTATGTCGGGCTCTGTTGATAATTATCGTCTTTCCCTTTCTCGGTGCAATTCAACTCCCAACAAGTTGCATGTAGTGTATGATCCAGAACCGGAACCATCGCATTGGAGTGAAAGAGAGCCACGTCGTTTGGTTGATATTAGTAAGTGGGTGATTGCGGAAAATGGTTATGAAGTTGATGACATCTACATGAGGGATTACCTGGAATGGTCACATCCTTATGTCGTGCGCCCTCCCTCCGTCGAAGCTCCACACCAAGAAAACCCTCCTGTTGAAATTCCTCCACCTCCACAACCTACAATGGCCCAACTTCTTAAGACTTTCAGAATGGTGGTAAGTTTTATTAATTGATTATAGTCATTAAATGTAACATAATCATATATTAACATATATACTGATTATGTGTTTGATGTATTAAACTAGCGACGTCGGCTTAGCAAGGTTACGAAGATGTTAGGTTGCAAGCAGAAGGACGAAGTGGTGCTATCTCTTCAAGAAATCAAGGAACTCGAGGAAAAGCTTCATAGAATTGAAGAAACTGACCCTACTGTCAAAGCTATGTATGGGGAAACAAGGAAGGCGCCGACCCAAAAGAAACGAAAGACCAATCTAGTGGAAGAGAATTGATGACAATTAGTGATGGTTAACTCTTTAGTTCTTTGGTTACGTCAAAAACAATTTCAAGCTTGTTCTTTGGTTTATATTGTGGGTTAAATCTTTAGTTATTTGGTTTATGTTGAACATGTTTAGATTTCTAGTTTGAAAGTTATGATTGTTCCGGCATAGTAAATCTCAGTTGTAGAAATACCGGTACACAAACCGGCATTTACGGAATGATCAAAAACTGCAGTACCCTTGTCCCGGCATCGCAATTTCTATGCCGGAACAATCAGTTTAAAATATTTGGTTCCTGTAAAGAAACTGACTTATACCGGCATTGTAGTTTTTGCCAAGGCTGATGCCGGTATTAAAAATTTCGACCTCTTTGAAATTTGTGACAGTAAACCGGCATTGTAAGAATCATTTTGACAATGCCGGTATCTAAAGCGTCCAAATACTCTTACAATGTTTACATAAAACCGACATAGTTGTATTGATTTCCCCAATGCCGGCACTCTTCTTAATTCATTTCAAATTCTATTTTATTTCGGTCCGAAGTAATCGATTACATTGGATTGGAAACTTTAAATTAAAAAGACAGTGAATGGATTTCACTTAGTTAGACATAATCTATTTCCATCCCTTTTCAACAATTACAGAACCTTTGAGCATTTCCCTAATCTATTCAAAGACATCGTCCGGGATGGGGGTGTCAAGGATCATCCTCATTGGCTCTTCTTATTTTTCAACATATTCCTTCCTCTTCATATAATACCCATCACACCCATCGATAGGCTTGCATTGGCCCTTGTGGTTTTCTCTTGACTCTGCTAGTTCAACAGCTTTGTCAAACCATTGAAACTCATCACACTTTGGGTGATTCAAACACCTTCGAAACATTCTTCCATTTTCAGCATCATCAGTTGTTGCAATCCAAAACCGGCGTGTCCCATCACAGCTTCTACACTTTGAATAAATAAATGGACAGTCCATGGCTAGGTGAGCAGGTGACTTGCAAATTTGACACTTGCAATGATGACTCTGCAAGAGAAAATTATATTAGTTATCCGTCATAGTATCGAAGAGTATGTTGTTAGTAACTATACTTACTTTGAAAATAGAGGTATATGATGAATCCCCCATTCTTTGAACCGTGCTTGCTTTCTTGAGAGAATGATTTTTGTTATTTGGTGCTTGGTTTGTGTAGTTTTTGCCAAAGGAGTGGGGGATGTTATATAGAAATGAAGCTCCAACGTTCATATTTTTCAAAAAACTAGCCGTTTTTATTTCGAATTTAACCCATTCCGGCATAGAGGTTCTTATGCATTGAATGCCGGTATTGTGGGCATATTTGGGTCGTTTCCTATAAAGAAATTCCGCATTACCGGCATCTTCGTTTTATAACATTTAGTGCCGGAACATTTTACCGGCATAGGAGTACTTCCTCGTACGTATGCCGGTACCCTAAATTAAATGCCTAACGGCTCTTTTTTAAACCATACACTAGAAAACATTAGTTCTGGCGTGGGATCTAAGTTACTTAGAGTGCCGTCACTAAAGTGGACAAGAGCCGTTATGTCCACATCTATTTAAAGGAATAGATACACCCATTGCACTTGATACCCCAAAGATATATCTACGATGGATTATCAATCACCAGCTGCCAAGTTCATCAATTACCTCAAAAAAGAAAAACGTATGAGGAACATATTGTCCACACTGACAGGAAATCAATCATCAACCACGACCAATTATGTTGCCGCAATACTAGAAAAACTAAGAAGGAAGGAAGAAACCACAAAATCAATTGCCGCAATGGAAGAAGAGATAATTAAGAGGAAAAGAGAAGAAAAATAGGAAGCAAAGCTTGAACGTTATCGTAAAAAATTAGATAAGATAAAAGCGTAAGCTGAGGGAGCGGTTAAACGTCAAAAAGAAGCTAAGATAGAAGCGGATCTTGAGGAGGAAACAAAGTGGATTAGAAATTACTACATAGTATCAGATTTGCCGGAGGATCAACGCCCTTCAGATGTTTTTTGGGGTCTTGTAAGAACTGCTTCTTACAAGCATAACATGTTTGACGGCAAGAAACACAAAATTGAATACGCTGATCAAATAGTACACATTCGAAAAACTGCACTCATCAAATCATGTCTCAAATACAACGAATTTCTTGCAAGATACAGTGGTGATAGGTATGAAGCTAAGGATGCATATACGAAGTGGAGAAAAGAGCCTTTTAGGCATTTCGAAGCTGCTTTGCTTGTTGAATCTCGTTCCAATAAATGATGTTCGGTGTATTTGGCTTGATAGCTTTCATTATATGAGTAACGTTGTTTAAACTTTATTCCCTTAAATGATGTTAGTTGGAATTTGCTTGAGATCTTATTTTTGTGCTTAATGATGTTTATTTCTTCAAGTTTCTTTCACAAACCGGCACTCCCGATGAGTTACATACGATGCCGGTGTACCAAAATCCGGCATCCTAGATATGTTTAAACCCTATGCCGGTTTGTCACACTAAGAAGTTAAAAAAATCATTAACTTTTAATACCAGCATCATAGGTATGTAATTGTCTATGCCGGTATTCTGACGGTTACAATTTCATTCAACTTGTTTCACGGTTACAATTTCATTCCACTAATTTGACGGTTACAAAATCTTTAATGAGTCATTGGAAGGTTACAAAATCGTCGGTTTCTTTAATGGATCGTCGGTTACAAACTACTAATGCTATATAAGAAGCGGTTTTTGGAAAGAAAAATATTCGATCTATTCAATCTGTCCCTATTTTTTTCATCTTCTATACAAAAGCAATGGCTCGTCGCAAATCTCGTGATAAACCCAATCCAGAAATACCTGTTGATGATGCGCAACATAGTCCTGAAGAGTCTCCTGGTGAAGCGGACGTAACAGATTTGATTCGGTAAGTGATGTATAACACAAAGTCTCATGTTGAACTGAAGTACTTTTAGGGTTTATCCCATAATATATAACACAAAGTCAAACTTGCTAGGGTTCACGACGGATTGAAAATTCTTCTAGTTAATTTGAAAATCAATATTGATCAATACCATGCCCCTGTTAAGGTTTTACAAACTATGCTTGTTTTGCTGAACTAAGATTGTTAAGAATTATGTAAAAAAATTCAGAAAACTATCATAGAATTCAATACCGGCACTATCGTATTTTCGTTGTCAATGCCGGTTAATGTTCCGGCATATTATGCTTGGTAACATACTATGCCGGTTTTATTTCCCTAAATTTTTTAAATCCCTGGATTGAATTCAACAGAAACCGGAATTCACTTTATTATTCTGTTCTATGCCGGTACATGTTCCGGCACTATAGGTATGGTAACGAATTATACCGGGTTTTGTTTCATACGGCTTAAAATTTTCTGTATAGAATCCAATATAACCGGCATAGAAATATTTATTGCCGATATGTATTCCGGCGTAGTTTATATGTCTATGGAGTATTCCAGTTTTCTGTGTGTTCCTATTATATGCGGGCATCCAGTATATAACTCAGTTTAGCATGTTGGAACATAGGTCTTTCTCCCCATCAAAGGACAAAGGAAAAGGAAAAGCTGTTGAAGAATCTAAACATAAGTCTTCTCGACGTAAACGTCAAAATCCGGCTACTACTAAGGTGACAACTCAGGATCATCCTATAAGCGACTCAACCAGCACTGATGATGATGATGAAAGGGCACCCCCACCAGAACATGAACTAGCATCTGGCTCATCATCACAATCAGGTAGCTTAGGACAAACTGATGATGAAAGGGCACCCCCACCTCACTTCCCTAATAAGTACGACTTGATTCCTGACAGAAATGATGGCAAACATTGGGGTCAACCGATTAACCCGCAACTTTTATTTTCGTATAAAGACTCTTGGGCTCGTTGGATCTATCAAACTAATGTAAGACATTTGTATATTGTTATTATATTATTTATTTATGATCAATTAAATTAAGTTTGTTGTGGTTTTATGGGACCACAGGAAATCCTGGCGTGTTAGCCGCCATCAACAATCGGATGTGTGGCTTTTGGAGGATGAATGTCCGGCTGTTCAAGAAATAGTCAGAGCATCTGGTTTGTATCATGCGATAGAAAATTATGTGGCCACTGATATCGTCACAACAAACTGCTTTTTGGAGAGATTTTATAGTGAAACTGACACCATGCATTTTAATTTTGGCGAGATGACCATTATCCCTGAAGATGTTCAAAGGATAATAGGACTAGAGGTTCTTGGGAAACCGTTCAAGGTTGGAGACAACTCGAAGGACCTAGGGTGGGAAAATATCTATGAGCTCACTGAAAAGTTGTTTGGATGGAACAAGGAAACCACGTTGGCAAATTTGTACAAGAAACAAACGGCTCAGAAAAAGACTATAAGATTCTTAAAACTCAATCAACTGTTTGGGAATACGAAGAACAAGGAATTGACTCCCGCAGAAGCTCAACAAACTGCCGCTGCATATATGTTGTTCATTTTTGGAACCGCTATATTCTCTGACTCTAATGGTAATAGGGTGCATATGAATAACCTGCAGTACTTGGATCCGTTGGAAGACGTTCATAAGTATTCATGGGGCACTGCTTTCTTGGCGCATTTTTTGGAAGAAATGCGTCGAGCTTCTAAACCGAAAGGCCGTCAATTTAATGGGAATTTCATTGTGATTCAGGTATAGTGAAATACTTATTTTGTGATTGTTATCATTACATTTGTTAGTTTCCAACTATTTATTTTCTTATACATTTTATGGGCACAGGTGTGGGCTTATGAACACTTCAGAGATTTGTTCATAGGGTATAAAGGATTGGAGATTTGGCGGGATTATGAACCGAATATGGATTTAGCTCAGAAATACTTCTTCCGCAATACCCCTTCGCCTAACAAGAAACGGATTTTAGAAATGAGATTGGATTTGGACTCGTTTTCTGTGGAAGATGTTGTGTTTGACCCTTATAGGAATGTCAGAGGAGTTCACCTTCAGAGACATGAAAATGTTTCATTTTACAACAGACCGTTATTTCATCCAAAAGGATTTGTTATGCATAACCCTCTCCGCGTGATGATCCAACTCGGTTACAAGCAGAAAGATCTCACAGATACATCTTATCATAAATATTCTCATGACTTTACTAAATGCCAATCAGATGAGAGTCATACTCTGGTATGCTACGACCTATAACCTATTCTTGCACATTGGATCGAAACGGAAAAAGAAGAACTTGTGCTGGATAGGGATGATTGGGAATTGGCTGAGAACGGTTTTGATAGTTAACCAACATTCCTAAGCGGGCATCTACAGTACTCGCATCCTTACTACAAGAAAATTGGACTTTAGAGACTACTCATAATCCGTTGGTACAGGGCACTTTTTGGTGGGTGGAGCTCTATAGCTACCGATATGGCAACATATATGCTCTGTGGTTAAAGGCTTATTTTCTAAAGACCTATACCAACCATGCTGCTGGAATTTGTATCTTCCGACTCAAACTAGGCGACTCAAGGTCGAGAGGGAACAATTTTTCGCTAACTAGCATCTAATGTTGGTAGAGATATAAAATGTTTGTTGCTGAAATATTTAACCCACAAAAAATTTGGCTGCTGGAGACTCATATATTCTGGGCTAAGGATTTTAACCGCTAAATATTCGGTTGGTTAAGAGTTATATCCACTTTATATTAGTTGTTTAATGGGTTTACCCCACTAAATTCCTAGTTGCTTAATAGTCTGTGGAGGGCTCTGGGCAATGAAATCTCAGCGGCTCAAGGATTTCTGCCACAGAATGGTTAGTTGCTTAAAAGTTGGTTGAGGGCTTTGGGCACTGAAATCTCAGCTGCTAAAATATTTTTGCCACTGTATGGTTAGTCGGTGAAGTATTGTAGACACCTAATGTATAGTAGGTGAAGATTTATAGTCGATAGTGTTTGGTTGTTGGCATTGACCAAGGGATTAAGCCACCACAAATTGGGTGGCTCAAGTGTTTTCATCCGCTATCAGTTGTGTTGCTCAAGGGGTTGGTAAAGTATATATCAGTAATTAATCAAAAATCCAAAACAAATGAAGAAATTTCCTTTAATTCATCATTTCCAATCATTTAATCACTACAATTAGCACAGATGAACAAAGATAAATTACAAAGAAAATCTAATCATTAAGCTTTACGCAACAAGCATTCAGCAAGTTAACCTCGCACCTGCACCTCATGGACGTATTATATAGCTGCACACTTCAGAACTGGCCACTCAACTAGGAAAGCAATTGATCTGCAACCGCACCAATCGACACTTACATCTTTTGAAGGGGACTTAATCCTCTAGAAAAGCATGAATCTTTGTCCTTTGTCAATCTTATTTAGACCTTCAACATCCATGTACTCCTGACTGATCTCAAAACCTTCATGATAATAATGGCATGCTTGTCTACAAGCAATTAGTGGTTTTGCGGTTCTTACTGTCAGTAATGCTAATATGTTGAGGTCTTATCTTGGAATACTAGTGGAAGCATATAAATCCCAAATGCTGCAGCAAGCAATCTGTATATAATGACATGCATGAAGTGTAAGCACTCTCATTCACTTATGATTATTTTCAAGGAATGTACCTATGTACAGATATTTACGTGTCAATGCATCATAAAAATAGATACGCACACAGCGTTGCACCACTGGTTATGCACTTATGCATCCTTGACCAGGTGAACTGAAAATGGCATTACATCACCAAGCCAAACACTTAAAATGAAACCAAAACTGTAAGGAATTATCAGAAGTGAGTACCATCTTCATCCGAGTCTTCATATGATATTTCTTGGCTTTGTTGTACACCCTTCTTTTCTCTTGGATGCTGATTCATCTATCTTTGCTGGAGACACCACATAAACTACCTCCAAACTACCTGAAAAAGAAATAACAATGACAATGAGTTAGTCTATTTGTCCCTGTCATAAACACGCACACAAGGAATACACATGATATCAAGTAATTTCCCATAGGTGTAGCAACATATTTAGCCAAGCAACCACAAATTAAACAAGAAGCGCAGAGATGAAATAATCAAACCAATATAAAGTAAGAATGAAAATTTATCCTCACAACTTAATTACCAAGCAGGTGTATGGACCAAACGTTATAATTACATTCCGAATGACATCCACAAATCCCTCGTCTTATACAATGTCACCCAATATTATTATCCAAGTCGGTACAACACACTATTGAGAAAATAAAGTGCAAGCAAGAACCTCATGAATCAAATGTCGAACGGTTTGAAACATTACCTAAAGGGTATTCAGTATGTAGGTAACCAGACTTTTCATTAAGAAAAATGCAGCGTATTAACCTACTTGGCCATAAATCAAAAGACAAATTGCATTCTACACATTAAAACAGAAGTGCTCAACTTGCAAGGTCTTATTTTACAAAACCCAGCTTAAATGAGCAAGTAACTAAGCATCCCCATATATAGAGTAGAATAATCCATATACAACAGAATAACCGATGACAAATCCAACTTAATCCATATTTTTAGAATTAGAAAATATAAGTGTCAATGCACGGTAAATCACTACGTAACTAAAGAGCATTTAGTGTGAAGGAAACACTTTGTCTGAGCTAAGGACCGTTTCATCCTTAAATTTAATTAACATTAATAAATTAACAAAGAGAACTAGAAGTAATCTCGATGGATGCAAACAGAGCCTAAAGGTTAAGTGTTCAATGTAAAGATTCACAAGTTTAACAAATCCAACTTATACCGTGTCATCTTTGAAAACGATTCCAAGCAATGCATTCAGTTGTGTATTGAATATTCCATCTCCAACATCTAACATGCCTGCCATAAGAAGTGGGTAAACATAGACAAGAACACCAGTAGTTGCACTGCATCACAGAAAAAATTGACAAACAGAGCCAGTCGGATACCAAATTAGCTTATAACAATCAAGCGGTCGTTAGCTCATGATCATAATCTGGAAGGCTATCACTTAATCAATGATGAGAAACTTTGAGAACCATGGAAGCGTCGAATCCAAGTGATAACAGAAACAAAAGTACAAAAGTTTTAATAAGATTAAAACTAATTTAGTGATGCATATATATTGTTGCTCTCTTATTGTAAAAATGCAACTATTTTTCCTTAATTTTTCGATACAATAAAATGATTGATTAATTTCTAAATGAATTTCTATAATTTTAAGCACTCGCAGAAAAAGTTTGCTGGCACAGCACGTTGCTTGATTGATTAATTTCCTTCCAGTTTGCAAGAAAAATTGGGTTTCCTCCCAACACTGACCAAAGCCTAGGTCCCATGTATATGAACTTACTTAGAAAAGGAAGTAAGCATCACAATCAAAACCTAAAAAAATGATCATATACTTCGTGGAGTTCATATACTACTGTACGGAATAGAATTTGTGAGGTCTGAAATAGCAATTAAAAATAGACATCCTCTAACTCCGTCACTCAACTATATAATCATTCTTATCAGATTTGTCTACTTACAATTGCATCAAAAATTCCATACACTGCCATTGAACCACCCACACCTGACATACCTAATGCTGGTTTGACAATCTCCTTAGTGAACTCAGTCCTGACACAGAAACGCAAAGGAAAAAAGAAAATTATGAGAAAAGTATTGGTAATCTATTGAATCATAGTACACAAGATTAGACATACATCAGGAACTCACCACACGAAAGCTTATTGCAAGCCTGAATACGCAATAAGTGGGATAATTAACAGCATTCGCTTGTCAAGCAAAGGAGAGACAACCAGATCCGAGAGAGAAACAACTGAATCCAAAAAAGTGGAATATTTTGGTGATGTGCGATCTCATCCATCATCGTCTCTTTTACTCAAGAAGAACATTAATAAGGAACCCAATGTCATAAACCCAAGGAAGACCACAAAAAATAAGGTGGTTCCAGTTGTACTTCCTTCCTGCGAGATTTGAGACATACCAGTACCGTCAATTGAATTTATCCATGTCCAATAATACGGATATGAGGAAACAACTTAAACTTCAACAGTATCAATAACATGTGCCAATCAACAATATGGGCAAAGCATTTATAAAACCTAGAAATAATAGAAGCATATAGCAACATATATTGCAGTTTAGTTATATGGTATGGTTATGTACAAAGAGCATAAATGACTACACACACCTTGCCATCTCTTAGCAGTGCTAGCGAGATCAAATTTCCAACAAACTGCATCATAAAAAAACCATCAAAGCAGGCCATTGACAGATTTTACAGAATAGTAATTCACCGAGTAAACATCATAGACACTGTAAGTGCGTTAAAAAATGCACCTGGTGACTTGCATCATATCTGCCATTTAGTTTCATGCACACAAATAACAACAATTTGACAAATAAAAAATAAACAAGTCAGGATCTAAAACTCAAAGCAAATATGAATTCATACTACAAAGAAAGTTGTAATTACAAACCAAAACTCGAGTTCAAATTAGGAACCAGAACCAAACATTAATTGGCAAAAGTATGACCAAGAAAGCAATTGTTACCTCATCAAATTCTATAGTTCTCTTCTGACCCTGTTTTAAAAAACCTCATTAAGAATCCAACCTACATTTGAAACATATATGAGTACCAACCTAAATAAAAAAACTAGTGCAGCGGATATATTGAAAATAAAGAAAAGAGATAGTTTGTTTAGACCTCGAATTATTCCTAGGAATAACGACTATGAACGAAGATAATTATTTAGACCTCGGTTTCCCGACTATAAATAAGAATCGCAATTAAGCTTGAATAAGTTTAATAAAAATAATTTTCATTCATTAAATCAACTCCCTTAAACAATAAATAGAAGACCCTTAAATAGACGTGGGAAAAAACCCTAACTTGTGCGACAAGAGAGGATGAAAACAACCCATAACCGACTCATACTCTAAATTTGCTATTTTTGGCAAATTTGAGATTTTCCTAAATAATGAAAGTACTTATCAAAACAAACTACGGGCCACAAACGGCGACTCAAACGGACTCTTAACGAAGAAGTTATTAGCGAAATAAAACTTTCCTAAAACGGCAAAAACGGGTCTAAGACGCCCGAGATAATGGAATATGGCTAAATTTAGAAGATCAAGGCAGTCATAGACTTCCTTGTCATGTTTATTGGGCCGTTTCCCATCCAAATAGACACCGGCCGGTCTGTTTCACAACAGTCGGGTCTTTTGCCTCCAAATAGGCTATGGCGTACTCGTCTGCATAAAAAACCTAGGGTATCATTTTCATGAAAACCCCCAAAATTAAAACAAAATCAAATGGTATAAATCAAAATCTGAAGGTAAAATAGAAGTAATCATAAAATGAACCATTAAATTACCTTATTGCTTGTAAATCTTTTGATACTTCACCTGAAATTAGCAAAACAACAAAACTCAATTAGAACACTATCTAAATCAAAATCAGAAGTAAGGAAATAAAAATAATCAATCTAAATAAAAATCAGAAGTAAGGAAATAAAAGTACTCATAAAACGAACCATTAAATTACCTTATTGTAAATCTTTTGAGAATGGATGAGGGGGAAAATAACGAGTAATGACGGATCTATATTTGCTGAAGAAATTTATAAGAAATGAGTTAACAGATCTGAGAATAGGTGAGGGAAAAAAATAGGAGTGAACGAGGAGGCGGCGACAGAGACTGAGACTGATATCAAAACAAACCCCTAATTTGTAACCCTAAATCCAATAATAGGGTAACCATCTTCAGCAGATTAAGAATATTCCATCAGCAACACTGCAATCAAAACACTTGGATCTTCAATTCTAAAATCAGAAGAGAAAAAATCTACAAAGAGATGGGGATTTGAGGATTTACCTTCTGTTGTTTTTTTTTCCATCTGTGTGGTCGTGATTTGTTGTAGATCAAGAAAATCATCTTGGGTTACATTAGAGGATTCTTGAATCTTACAGTTAATCAACTGGAGTGGATAGCGATTCAGTGAGTGAATGAAGAAGAACACACTGTAAGGCGAGTTCCACCGCTGAGAGAGGAGGGATAAAGGAAAGGAAGAGGAGAGTGAAATGAAACGATTAGGGTTAGTTTATAGTGTGTGGTTCACGTGTGCGATGTACGTGTGCTGAATTTGGGTAGAATTTTGGGACATGTCATCGATCCGTATGACCTCTTTTTGTTTCCGTTGTGTTAATCATTGGATCAATGCATAATGGATGGCTAGAGATGGATGAGTGGATGGTGAGTGAGGAGCATGGACTAAAAGATGTTTATGTTTGAGTGAGGCGATGACCAGTTGAAAATGTAATGGTTTGTACTCAGGCTATGTATAGTTCTCGTCAAACCGGCCTTTAAACCGACCAGACCGTTTAAGTAATTGTTTATCTTATCTGATATTTTAGGATAGTTTTAGTTTTATGAAAATTAATGAATTTTATTCGGTTTTGGTGAAATCTCGAATCAAACCAGCTTAAGTTTTTCTCGAATCAAAATTTTTAAGCTGAATCCGATGAAATGGTTTTGCACATTATTAATCCACTGTAGGATGACCAAAAAGAAAGAAAATAGAATCTAACATGAAAAATTTGAATCTGGTCGATCACACTAATACTATACCGATTTTTTAATTCCCGAAAATCATTTATGACCCTTGTCGGGGATTTCGGACCCTATATGCGCACTTATCGTTATTATATTTCAATGTAATATGATACCCAACAATCT
This sequence comes from Papaver bracteatum, assembly GCA_023529315.1. Classification (NCBI taxonomy): domain Eukaryota; kingdom Viridiplantae; phylum Streptophyta; class Magnoliopsida; order Ranunculales; family Papaveraceae; genus Papaver; species Papaver bracteatum. The sequence goes on from JAJJWX010000443.1 coordinate 142,691, forward strand.
TACCCGATTTCCACCTCTTTCAGTTGATGTCTCTAAGCATAATCAGATATAAATGAGTGTTATGCTCAAAATGGTTCCGAGTAAAATTAAATCAAGATATAAATGAGTTCCATGCTCAAAATGGTTTCGAGTAAAGCTAGATCAAGTTTACAACAATGAAAGAGTGATCTTGAGTTTTAATAAAAAATGAGTTATGTATGAGTTGTATCAGGTTAAAATAAATTAAACTTAATACATACACTTTGGACATCGAAAGTTGCACAATTGATAAAAATTATATGTAAAAGAATTAGATCGATGCTACAAATGGTTTCGAAATAAAGCTAGATCAAGTTTCTAATAGAGAAGAATAATTTTGAGTTTTTAAAACGAACATTTTAAGTACGAGTTTAATCATGTTAAAATAAATTCCACTTGATACACCTTGGGCGTTGGGTGCAGTACATTCACAAAAATCACATGTAAAAAAAAAGGTGATCCTACAAATGGTTTTCCTAGATCAAGTTTCCATTAATGGATGAGGTATATTTATTTTCTAGAAAGAATGAATTAAGTATGAGTTTTATCGTGTTAAAGAAAATTCCCAAGAATTGGTTTCACTTTCTCCAAAATTCAATTCCAGGAGACTAGTCAATATACTTCCAAACAGAATCCACTTTTGTTAATGGATTTAACAGAAAATATAAGATGATGCATTTAGATCACATAGACACTCTAGCAATAAACTCTTGCCAATACCAATTTTTTTTCACAAAAGAAGAAAACTTTTGAACGTGAATGTCTTTGCAAATTTGTCATATTATGGTGGCTTGAAGTTATTAACCACACCAAAAAATTGATCGGTTGGTACAAGTGTTTATCGACAGATTAACTTGGAGGCGACAAAGAGTGGCTTGAAGTATTTACCTTCTATTGTATTTTAAAGTTTCCGAATTCTCGTGGATTATAGCTACTTACAACGCCAATAATTGGATGGTCGGTTTAGGTGTTTATTAACAGATTTTCTGGTGGCTAAGACGAGTGACAAAACATATGTACCTTCTAGGGTGCGTTTTGGTTGCCTGGAAATGGTGGTTGGAGGGTAATATCAACAAGTATGATATTCTAGTTGTTAATTCAATGTTACTAAAGAATTCCACCCATTGTTGTTGCTAGAAAACTGGTGGAAATAGGTTTATATTAACCAGAGTTGATTTTAGTTACAAAAAGTTGTTGCTGGAGAGTTCCATCAACTGTAGTTGGTAAGAAAATAGTTGGTAAAACCAAGTTTTCTTGTAGTGTTATGTTGTACGTCCGGATACGGTAGAGGTCCCTCCACCACCAGCACGTCCCTCCACAACTCCAGATACTGTACCCGGACTTCTTCAGCTCGTTACGTTGTTGGTGAGTTCATTACTATTCTCTTTATCTATCAACTTATAAAATTGTTCATACTAAATACATGTTTAAAAATTCATTCACAGTGTCAGCGGCTTGGAAATCTGTCAAAATTCATTAAGAAGAAGACCAAGAAAGGAGTGGTGCTGACCCTGAAAGAAATGGAGAAACTGAATGAAAAGATAGACAAAATCGAAGATCCAAAGGCAAAAGATTTGTGGGGCGAAAAGAAGAAGAGGGCATACAAGAAGCCAAGAACTGAGTGATTGTTTGTTTGTTTTATAGTACTAGTTTGGTTTATGTTTGTTTGTGTGGCTTGGTAAACTTTGAACATTTGTGTTTCATTTGTTTTCGGTTTGGAACATCTTAACTTCACATTTGGTTTGTTTAAGCTTTGCTTATGTTATTTTATGCGTCTTGAAATCTTCTTTTTCTAAGTTTTTATTTTCCAAAACCGGCATAGTCGATATCGTGAGTTCTATGCCGGATTTCTGTTTAGTTCCAAAATTAATTTTTTTTTATAGAGTTCCGGCATAGTTGGTAGCGCCACAATCATGCAAGTACTAAAACTCTCCCTTGTTACCATTAGAGTTCCGGCAGTGTTATGCATTTTTTAACAATGCCGGAAATGGCAAAATTATATATGTGTATTTGTGGTGTTATTCCGGCACAAAATAAAACCTATATTGCAACGCCGGTATGATTACCGACATAGTAAAGTTTGAATCAAATCACATTGGCATGTACATGGCATATGGTTTAATGATTACAATTAAAACTTCCAAAAAAACAAAAGGTGGCGTATTAGTAAACCACATATATCCAAATTAGTCATCATCGCTTCCACACATATGAAGTTTCAACTACTCCTATTCAAGAGGTTTCTTTGATAAGGCCAAAGCGTCCCATAATTGGTGATTCTCCTCATTCAATGCCATCCATCCCTTCCATATATTTGGATCTAGTTCATTGTTTTTAACTATCCCACAAACAGGTGGCAATGGAAAATTATCCTTGAGTTTTAGAATAACGAAATGATTGCCGTTCACGTATGCCAAAACAACTCTTCTTGTCTTAAGGGATCCCTCGCATTTTTTCCACTTTGGTGTAAATGTTGTGACTGCGGTGGGGGTAAAATAATGAACAACACAATTAAATGTATCCGCTACTAGATGCCCACAAAGCGGCATCCTCATCCAATATTGAGTAGGAATAAATTCCATCTCCTGCTCGGGTCCTAACACTCAAGCACACATATCATCAAACACCTCGCCGTGACCAATCAATTGCTCATAAAAGTTCCTCTTCTTCAATAGTTGATCAGCCATCCTCATTCTAGCATATCGGCATGGTGTTATTCCTTTACTAACAGCCGTCTCGAAGATTCCTAGTTGTTCGGTCACGGCATGATATCCACAATTTCCATCTCCATCGACATCATCCGTGTACACAATGAACTCGCGAATAACCTCAGGAAGTTGGTCTATGTAAGACTCTATCTTCGTATGATAAGTACTAATGGTCCTACCTGTTTTGGGATAATTATACATCTTCATATTACCAACTTTCTGCTTTATTATATCCAAACCATCATCTGCAATCCCTACACTCCAAATGTCTTTGGTATTATACGGGAGAATATTCTTCCTTGGCCTACCCCTACCTCTTTTACTTTGAATCTCGGACACATCGACTATGGGTGTAGCCTCGGAATGCACACCTTGTTTTCCTTGGTAGCTTAATGTTGGTACCTTAGGCGGACTTCCCATTTTCCTTTGAATCTCGGATACATCGACTATGGGTGTAGCCTCGGAATGCTCACCTTGTTTTCATTGGTAGCTTAATGTCGGTACCTTCGGAAGCCTTCCCCTTTTCCTTTGACCCTCGGATACATCAACTATTAGTGTACCTTCGGAATGCTCACCTTGTAGTCCTTGGTATCTTAATGTCGGTACCTTCGGCGGCGTTCCCCTTTTCCTTTGAACCTCCGATACATCGACTATTGGTGTAGGTTCGTAATGTTCACCTTGTTTCCCTTGGTATCTTAATATGGGTACCTTCGGCGGCCTTCCCCTTTTCCTTTGAACCTCGGGTATATCAACCATGGGTGTACCTTCAGAATTCTCACCTTGTTGTCCTTGGTAGCTTAATGTTGGTACATTTGGCGGCCTTCCCATTTTCCTTTGAATCCCCGATACATCGACTATTGTAGCAGGTTCGGAACTCGTCGATTGTGGTTGACTTGATATCGGTTCCTTCCTCGGCCTACCCCTTTTGTTTGGAACGGTCTCTTCCACGAATCTTGCTTCTGAAATCTCACTTGCACATAGATCTCGTTTTTTAGTTGCCGCGAGTTCCTCTTCACGTCGAGTCATTTGTTTTAATTCTCTTCTTTATTTCTTCCTTGCCATTTTAGTTTGTGGTCTACCCGGCGGATCTCCCTTTGTTGGATCTTTACTTTGTGATATCCATGGACGTGTAATCAGTCTTAGTTGGCTCAACAATACTTGTCGGCTAGCTGAGTTGCCACGTGAATAAGCTTCGTAGAATTTCTTGGCCTCCTTTGTATCCCATGGTGATTGTTCGGGAGCTTCCGTAGGGGGGAGGTCGAAAGTTAGTTGCTTCCAAAACGGATCAATAACATCAAGAGGTATCAATTCTTCATACTTCACAAGCATATGACGACACGGAAGCCCCAATGAAGATATGCCGGGACAAATACACACATCACCCGGTTTTCCGTAATTTTTCTCATATTGCATTTGTCTCATCATATGTTTTATTGCCCAACGGGAGACGTTAAACTCTATTCCTTGGAGCAAATTAGTATGTGGAAGAAATTGAGTCATCCTTACCATTGAGCTTTTCTCAAAAGCCTTCTTGATCCTATCGATATCGGCCTTAAAGTGTTGCTCCATTGCCTCGGTGACCGTAACCACGTTTCCCTGGACGGACTGGATGAGATATTTAAATCTCCCATGTGAGGACTCCGCTATACTAGTTGATTCATTCCCGTAATGTCTATAACGATTTGTCCACGCACGCACAAATTTTTCCTTTTACTTATCCAACAAATTATCGCGACAATATGAGACGGCACTTGGATACACTTCGTTATATTTGGCAATAAACATGTTCAATCTCTTTTCATACATGTCCTCGGTAAGAGACCAATAAACTTTCTCCCAATCCTTTAGAAATTCCAACCAACTTTTATGATTTTCATCGTGTTCTTTGTCGACTCGCTCTTTAATCTTTCCTCTTTCATTTTCTTCTTCTTCGGGTGATAGTTTCTCTTTGCGAACATCTTCCTCCAGTTAAGCGACCATTCTCTTCTTAATATCATCCTTAGAGGGTTCAAACAAAGCATGAAAATGTTTTTTCACATTTTTCACCTATATGATATGTGCATAGGAAATTTTGAGCATCCGGATATACGTCGGATATGGCATTTATTAGTGCGTCGAATTGATCGGTTATGATGACCTTCGGACCACGATTTTCCGGGAAAAATAATTTCAATTGTCGCAATGCCCAATGATAATTCAAATCCCTCTCGTTTTCCATTAAACACCAAGCAAATGTGAATGTTACCTTGTCTTAAGTTTTCCCCACGATGTTGAACAACGGCATGTTGTATTTGTTTGTCTTGTAGGTGCAGTCCATCATAAGAACATCACAACACGTATGAGCCAATTGTGAAAGCAAATGATGCGAAATGAATATTTGAAGACGCTTCTCGTCCGGACCTCTTTTAATGATATGCGTGTAGTTGTGATCCCAAACTATCATCTCAAATTCTTGCATAACACTCCTCCCTTCCCATTCCAACCTTTTAATGGTTGCTTGTGCGCTATAAATTGTAGTGAGTGAAGAAACATTCGTCTTATCCTTTTCCTTAAAGGTTCTGAGAATCACTCTTGGTTTGACACATGCTTTTGACATCATCTTGACATCCTCGAATTGATCAGGTTTTAGCTTCGCAACTAGGGAGTGACCTTCAAAATCTTTCGGATAGGGGTGGTTGTGACGTCCAAACCACACCTTACATTCCCATTCTTTTTCTTCTTCTTTTTCTTCTCTTAGATATAATACAAGCTTAAAGGGGCAGTCATCCTTCCTCGTAACTGTCTTGTATACCCTCTTAGTCTTCTTTTCATATACATAACCCTTTCTCTTATGGCTATTTTTCTCATTGTATTTTCCACTTCTCTCGCAAACCATCTCAAAACGAACATTTCAACGTTGGCTATTCCTCACTAAGACACACATGTTCTTAAGAGCCGTCGCTTTTGCCCAAGCAATTTCTTCATTTTCATATTTTATTCCCTACATAAGGACAACAATGGGAGATTACAAGCAAATCCCAACATAAAATTGTAAAAACTAGGTGAAAGTATTGTTTGGTAACATACCCGAGGCATTTTATAGTATTCCGACGTATCCCGATGGAGCGGTTTGGAGATTGGTTGATCGTTGAATGTCACAATCTAAGGAATGAATGAAAAGAAAATTGGATTAGTTCAAAACCGGCATTGTCGATAAGAAAACTAAACTGCCAGGATTAATGACCGGCATACATTGTATTTGACTTTCCATGCCAGTATCCAAGCCGACATTCGGATAATTTCAGTTCCCATTCCGGGAAAAAGTTCCGGCATAGTAAGTTCAAAGATAAGTATGCCGGTAGTTAAGTTCAACATATCACTAACTTCTGTATGTTTTTCATGTAAAACCGGCATCCTAGACATTTAAGTTTATATGCCGGTACATAAGTTCAAAATATCTTTAACTTCTGAATGTCTCGACATTTAAGTTTCTATGCCGGTATCATAAACCGGCATTGTCTTTCATGTACTCACACTGCCGGTTTGAATATTCCATTAAAAATATTCGGTGGTAGGTAAAAAGTATAAATGTGTACCGGCATTCAATTTTGGTTTGAATACCGCGCCGGTTTGTTCTTGAACAGTTGGGTAATTTTGTCCCGGCATATAAACTTGTATGAATACAATGCCAGTTATATTGGTTCCGGCGTAGTATTCGTAAAACGAGCATGCCGGTACTAAGGTTTTTCAGACAGAAATGGCGGTTTCAAAAAAAAAAAAAAAATTATTTCGACCTCTTTGAAGCATTACCTGTGTGTTGGGGTTGCTTGTATGCTGAACATGTTTACTTTCTTGAGTTGGTTCTTCACAAAACCCTTCATAGTCTCGAAAATCACGATTCAATGGTGTTGGTTCATCATACAAAAATTGTGAGTTGTTATCATTAACCGAAGATTGAAGATATGGTTGTTGTTGTAATTGAGCTAAAGATTCAGCAGCTGCAAGTCTCTCATCACAATCATCTTCCATTTTCAAAAAAAAAAAAATCTACTCAATTTTTTTTTCCCTCCTTCTACTCTCAACTAACCCACACAAATTCAAATAAACATAACTACACAAATTATATCCCCAAATCATTAACATTTTACTAATCATAGTTAGTAACTAATCCTGATTAGTGAGGGTTAGATTAGGAATTAATAATTTAATTATATAAGAGGTAACCCAGCTAGGATATTTGGATCCCTATTTTGTCATTTAGCTATATCCCCCAATTGATTTCCATATTCCACAATTAATCCTTCTTTTTGAAGCCAATCCTGTAAGTAGATCGGCCAGGTCAAAATATTTGAGTTACGCATCCAAGGTTGGTTAATAAATACTCCAGCTGGTCATTGATCCAGCGGGTCAAACTAACTATTCGATAAATATTTAATAGCAATTAACATTTTGTTTGATAGGGATTGAGTTGAATCTATCTTATAATACCATTTCATTGAGTTGTAAATTAGTTCTTCTTTCCATTTTCATTAGTAGCTTGTTTCCAAGCATCTCTTCAGTGAGAAAGACGAAGAAGAGAGGTTACTAGATATCATTGTTGTTCACATAGAATGGCTGAGTTGACCGAGCAAAAAAACACCGTGTCTGATTATATTGAGAAAGCCAAGAGCGTAGCTAAGAAAGCTAAGAACCTTGTAGTAGAGAATATAGAGAACAAGGTGAATGCACTTACAAAGAAACCAGAAACAGATCTAGAAACCAAAGAAGATAATGCAAATTCGGTGACCGTCATTGCGAAAGTTTCAGTGAACAATCCATACAATATCGACATTTCCATTGTTAAGGCAACCTATGACTTCAGTTATGGTGATCATGGGTGAGTAACTTACTTTTGATTATATTTCTCTTTTGTTACTTCCTCTTTTTCCTAGTTGTTAGAAGATTTTTAACGGTGATATTCCGATGATTTATGTAGGAAAAAGGTGAATGGGATTTTGCAAGATCAAGGGAAGTTGAAGGCCAAAACAAAGAATATGATTGATGTCCGAGTAAAAGTTCCACATAGTAATCTCACGAGCCCAGGAAATGATCATATGGCGGATATCGACTATAGACTAAGTATGAATCTTACTATTGAGATACCTGTGATTGGACATGTTATCATCCCAGTCTCCGGGAAAGGAAAGTTCGCACGCCCAAGGACGGCAACGACTATGTCTGATTTCTTAAGTGATCAAGCGGGATTGGAAAATGAGATTCTTGATGAAATGAGGGAGGATGAAGTAGTCAAACAAGAAGCAACTAACCAGAAAAAAGTAGCTTTCAGACCATGACTTATATATTTCCCTCATTTCGTAGTTTCTTTCTCCTATTACGTACATTAGGATTATTATATATACATTAGGATTATTATAAATGTATCTTTGATTGATAGTTGAATTGTATCATTTTGTTTGATATTTTGAATATGAAGAATTAAAGGGTGTTTATTGTTTTTGGGTTGATAATCGAATTTCATCCAACTTGGCCGTAAAAATTGTGCCGATACCGGAACTAATAACTATGCCAAAATGCACTCTTGCTGCAACCAAAAATTAAGGCCGCGATAGGTGGTCATGTGTATGTATGGTTTAGTACTTTCATTGTCATATGTCATATTATAACAGTAAACTTAAAGGGAAACCGTCGTCTTCTGGCGAAAGGGATCTAAACTCTAAAGTCCAATGTAGAACCAGTGGTCTATATTTTATAGAGTACCATTTAGATCACAGGAACACAGGCTTGGCTCCCTTTTCCTGCCATAGTTAAAGGAATCGATTTGAATGAAATTACCCCATGCAACCTTTTCATTCGACTATTTCATCAAATAAAAAATTTCATGCACATTGGGAGCTTCAAAATTCATTGTTTTTGGTTTTTGCCCCCCTATAGTATTATTCCATCTGAATGCATCCGTTTACACCCTTAGCTTATTTGTCTTTGCCATTAGGCTGTAGCCAGATAAGTTTGGTTGTTTTTGTTTCTTGCTGACAATCAATGATAAATGCGAATGAGCTCCGCCGAACGTCACTACATATTTATATGTGACGTATGCATGTAATAACTTTTAATAAAATAACACCCATGTTGCATGAACATGGGGAGCAAAGACCCACCTAATGTGGTGAGTGCGCCATTAAAGCATCTCCTGCTTCCTCTCCCCGAGATGTACTAAATTTGTACAAAATTGATATATCTTCAACGTTTAATTAGGAATCATAAAGTCCTCTTCCTCTCTTTGACCATCGCAACATCAAGGAGGTGCCAAAAAGAAAAGATCGAAAGTTTTTCAAAAATGCCAAAAATCAGAGTATCGCAATTAGCAATCCTGTTTTATAATCAAAATCATAATTAAACCTTACTTGTAAATGCGCCTCAGAGAACGTGATATATTTATATTTAATCTAATGCCAGCAAATTTGTAACTCAACTTGGCTAAGTACATGGAATGAACCTGCTGTGCAGCTTCCAAAAACAAGTTGGATAAGTTCAGCTTGATGGCTTCAAGGCATGCATGTGCAGTGTCAGTAATATATATTTTTTTGGCACCAATTTTGATGTTAAATCTAGCTATGACCACGTTAATTTCTTACTGTACATATAATTATTGGGTATCACAATTTCAAACCAAATACAGGTTTGATTCACACTCCATTTTGTATACTGAAATGATCTGAGAAACGGCAGATATAAGTATTTGACTGATAGAGTTTGATACTAAAATAAGAAAAAACGCAAAAATGGCTGATCCAAGAAAAATTTCATCTGCTCCCACTTTATCGTTAACGAGGAGACTTTCCCTGAAGTTGACGGGAGGTGCAAAAAAGAAGGAGGTTACTACTACCATTGAGCCGGTACCTGAAGAAGACGCAAGTACTGATGATCAAATGGGGCAGCAGCAACTCACTCTCACTCATACTGAAGAGCCTCCTAAGATCATACACATCAATGATGTTATTTCTGTCAATATCGATGATTTCGGTAATAACCAATAATCTTGTGCACTCTTTTTTATTCTTAATTATTTTTGCTTATCTCTAATGAAGCTAGATTGTGTGTTTCTCTTGGATATATGTATCTGTCCAGTGCCGGAAGCAGGATACCAAGCGATGATAACACAAATAGCAAAAGATCATTGGGAGAAGGGGAAAGAAGTTATGGATGGATATAACAAGATATCTGATCGAAAAAAGGTGATTGAGAAGATTATGTTAAGTAGAATCGAGATACAAATATATGACAAGGCATCTACAGGGCAGTTGAAATTCATGGAGGATGTGGTAAATTCCTTGGAAAGTGAAGATCTCAAGGAAACGCACAAAACCATGGGTGGTACAGCGCTTCACCTTGCTTCCATTGTTGGATGTACCAGAATTGTCAAGGCAATAGCAAGCAAGTGCTCAACTTTAACTGAAATACCCGATAAAGACGGAAACATACCACTTGTGGTTGCTGCGGCAAATCTTTTCAAACATAAACAAAAGGAGATGGTGGAGCATCTATGCGATGTCACTCCAAAAGAGTGCACAGAACTATTCACGAATGTTACTGCGGGCGGTAGACTAATCTGCAATATCATTAACGCTGATCACTACGGTACGTTTATATTGAAAACCACATTACTGATTACAACTTAGGTAATGGTTAACTGCACTATTGAAAACCTCAATGGATTCATCCATCTCATTTCTCGTGTCTAAATTCGGAATCTTATATATTTCTCTTTTCTAATAATGATTCCCCTTGGTCCTTATAGATACCGCCTGTCGTTTGATCAAGAAATTCCCACAGTTGGCCGTCGCGAAAGATGACAGTGGTTCATGTGCATTAGAAGTGCTGGCGCAAAGGCCTTTTGCCTTTCAAAGTGGAAGTTGGCTAACACCCTGGCAGCGCATCAAGTACTCTGGTATATTAACGTCCATATATTGCTTGCCAACCTTGCCTAGTTGTCCTTCTGTTTGTTTTCTTTTTTCTTTTTTTCTAAGCATCAGTTGAAGGATATCTTAAATGTTATTCGAAACACATGAAATGCAAGTTGCAATAGTGTCTAGCGGCTAGACGAACTGTCAAGTTACTGACTAATCTTTGCAATAAACTTAAACTATGAAATTTTTGCCCTTTTTTCTTACGTGTTTGTGCAAATGATGCCTAAGAAAAGTTTATGCGTACAAAGTTACCCTGAAAGCTGTTGCTGATGCTACTCCAGCGTTGTTTGATATTCAATTCAGACTTGCAAAATATTACCTCACAAGTCACAACCTCTAGCTATTGTGTTAGTTGCTACCAAAAGAAACAAACTTCTTATTCCACTATTGCATCTCAATATTAGTACGCATCAGATGATACCAATTTGTATGGTAATATTCATATACATCTTGACTCTTTATTGTGATGGGTGGACGGTTGTATGTACAGCTATTAAGGTGGACTTGGCAACACATGAACCGCGTCGCTCTCCGCAGTATGTTTACAACTCCCCAGATGCTGACTTAGAAAAGGGTGAAGGAGAGTATTCTGATCTGGACTTGTACTTGCAACAACATCAAGGTAACAGGACCACCAAACCTAAATTAGAGTAGTTTCTGGTGGTCAAATGTTGTACTAGCTTGTTATTACTTATTATCACTTCATTTCTAATTGCGTTCTTCTTATTTCTGCTTCAGGATTTTTCACGAGGAGGTTCCATGGAGGTATGTAAATTACATGACACATACATGTACCAGTATTTTATACTAAATCCTTAGCTAAATTAATGTAATTTTGCGGTGATGAAACTAGTAGTAGCGGAAGCATTTTGAAAATCTGACTGAGATTGTTGTTTTCATTTAATGGCCATAGCTAATAACTGCTTGCGTCTTCCCCTTTGTCTAATAATCAGCCCTTGGTCTCACATACACCTACAAGGAAAAATTAATGCACCGTCAAGCACTGGAATTGGTTAAGTGCATATGTAAAGAGCTTCCAAAAGTATTATCATCGACAAAAAAATCAGACGATGCAGTTGTTCACATTAATAGAACAGTGGCGATTAAAGATGAGCAACGTCTTCTCAAGGATTTCTTTGAAAATACAAGCATTTTAAGCGCTGCTGCCAGTTCTGGGGCTGTTGAGGTCTTAGAGGAATGTATTCAAATAATGCCGGAGTTGGTTATGCTTGATATGGAGAAGCAATCACCATTGGCAGTTGCAATTGGGCAAAGAACTGATAGGATTTTCAACTTGATTCTTGATATGACTAATGACAATAAAGATAAGTTTGCAACTATTAGAGATAAAGAAGGAAACACATTGTTGCACTTAGCTGCCAAGTTAGCACCGTCAACTCGACTAAGTGAAATATCTGGTCCAGCTCTCCGGATGCAACGAGAACTTCAGTGGTTTAAGGTATGTACTAGACTGCTCGCTAGGTTTTGGATTCCATGTACATGTTGCAACTCCATGGGAGACTAATTTTTGCAGGCAATTTAGCATTTGTTTCAGTTACAAAAGTTTTGCTTCGCAATATCTATAAACTAATCTGTAAATATTCAGGAGGTGGAACATTTTACTCCACAAAAAGATAGGCTAATTACAAATAAAGCTGGGATGACTGCTCGAGCTTTATTCACAGAAGAACATGAGAAGCTAATGAAGCAAGGAGAAGAATGGATGCAAAGAACTGCTGGGTCATGCATGGTAGTTGCCGCCCTCGTGACTACTGTAGTGTTTGCGGCCGCTTTTACTATACCCGGTGGAAACTATAGCGACAGCAATAAGGAAAAAATTGGTACACCAATTTTTCTAAATAACACGTCATTCTTGCTGTTTCTAGCAGCAGATGCCTTTGGCCTCTTCTCCTCCCTCACCTCAGTTCTTGCCTTTTTATCCATCTTAACCTCAAGTTATACAGAAAAAGATTTTCTCAAGTCATTGCCGAAGAAGTTGATACTTGGTCTCCTGAGTCTCTTCTTGTCTGTAGTTTCCATGATGATAGCTTTCAGTGCGGCACTTTCTATCGTTCTCGGACATAGATTTTCATGGTTTCCGCTTTTTATCACAATCATCACTTGTGTTTTCTTGATCACGTACGCGGTTTTGCAGCTTCCTTTATTTATCGAAATGGTTCGTGCAACTTATTGGCCTACCCTCTTTAGAACAAGGGGAAAGCTAACTAAAATCTTAAGACAGACTAGTGGTAGTGTATCTTTACATAAAAATAAGAGGCAGTAATACTTGATTCGAGCAAGAGATCGAGAAATTGTTTGTGTATACAATTTATTTGATATTAACGGTTTAAATTTGATTAAGATTTATGCTGCACTGCACATACCCAGGGAAATCCCAAAAGTTTTGTTTTTTTTTTGCACAGTTCATTTGATTATTAACAGCTATCAATGGTTTCGCATGTAAACCAATTTTTGACGAAGTTAAGGGGTTCTATTACACAAACACCACCATCTGATAGTCCTAATGCAAATTGATTCTTTGTTGGATGAGAATCAACCGCAGTTGGGTAAACACTAGGCCTGCAATACAAAGAAAAGAAAAACTATAGTCATTTAATAATTGCAGAAGGCGGATAGTTATTGATGCCATAGTTCCTCAAAACGTAAACAACAAATTTGGTACCCTGAAATCGCATGGAGATATGCAGATGGTTGAATGCGACACACAGGTTGAAGGTTAGTGTTATGACCAATGGCTCTTCTAAGCACAATCAATAGAGAATTTAAATAGAAATGAAATCAAATGTAAAATAGACACACACACAACACAAGGATTTATAGTGGTTCGATCAAGATGATCTGCATCCACTTTGCAAGACGACGATAACGTTGCACTATGATTTGAACAAGGTTACAAGAGTATACACTCCTCTCAAGAACAAGACCTTACTCTCTCTTAAGAACACTACTCTCTCTCTCTTTAGAACTCACTGATTTGGGATGTTCTAACAAAGAAAACAATGACTCCTTATATAGTTTTCAAGAGGGAATATATGTGGACATATAATCCACTAGTTCCACTTGAGTACTCATTTGTGAGTGCCCCATCCACCAGCTAGCTAATGCGTGTAAAGGAAGTGCTTCCCCATCCACCAGCTAGCTAATGCTCAAGTGCTCTCTCCACCAAGAAAGTGCTTTCTCCACCGAAAGCTAAAGCAGCCAAAAGTGCTTATTCATTATTCAAGGCATTTTCAACAAATCTCCACCTTGACTTGAATACCATCATCGCTCATCGTCATCGTCTTCGCTGAGCCCCAAAAGGGCTCTCAACACCTGTTGACACCAACCAAGTCCAAGCAGTGCTTGAACTTGATACTTGGAACTGGCTTCGTCAACATGTCTGCAGGGTTATCCTCTGTAGGAACCTTTAGCATCGCTATCCTACCTTCCTCAACTGCATCCTTGATAAAATGATACCTGACATCGATGTGCTTCGTTCTCTCATGATACATCTGGTTCTTGGTCAAGTGAATGGCACTTTGACTATCACATAACAAAGTTGCATTCTCTTGCTTGAAACCCAAATCACCAACCAAACCCATCAGCCATATACCTTCCTTCACTGCTTCCGCGGCTGCTATGTACTCTGCCTCAGTTGTAGACAATGCAACTGTGCTTTGCAAAACCGACCTCCAACTGATAGTACTACCACACAATGTAAAAGTATAACCTGTCAATGACCTTCTTCTATCAAAATCACCTGCATAATTAGAATCAACATAACCCACAACATTTGTCGAATCACCATAGTGTTTATCAAACACTAAACCAACATCTGTACTTCCCCTTAGATACTTCAAAATCCACTTTACAGCTTGCCAATGAGCCTTCCCGGGACTTCCCATGTATCTGATTACCACACTCACAGATTGTGTGATATCCGGCCTTGTACAAACCATAGCATACATGATGCTACCAACTGCGCTTGCATATGGAACTCGAGACATATATTCTGCCTCATCTGCAGTTTGAGGTGATTGCTTTCTAGAAAGTTTAAAATGAGCTGCCAGAGGAGTACTTACTGGTTTTGCATCTTTCATACCAAACCGCTCCAACACCTTCTCGATGTAAGCCTTCTGGGACAAATACAACTTGCCTTCATCTCGGTTTCTATGAATCTCCATGCCCAATATCTTCTTTGATGCGCCCAAATCCTTCATCTCAAACTCGCTACTCAACTGCTCCTTCAGCTTCTGTATCTCTGACATGTCTTTGCAAGCAATCAACATATCATCAACATACAAGAGTAAATACACAAATGAACCATCTTGGAGTTTCCTGTGATATACACAACTATCATACTTACTCCTGTCATAGCCATTTGCCACCATAAACGTGTCAAAACGTTTATACCACTGCCTTGGAGATTGCTTCAAACCATACAAAGATTTCTTCAACAAACATACATGGTCTTCTTTGCCAGGAACTTCAAACCCCTTTGGTTGTTGCATATAAATACGTTCTTCCAAATCACCATGAAGGAAAGCCGTCTTAACATCTAGTTGTTCCAATTCTAGATCTTTCAAAGAAACTATAGCAAGCAATGTTCTAATAGAACTATGTTTAACAACAGGAGAGAATACCTCATTGTAGTCAATGCCTTCTCTTTGCATAAACCCCTTTGCCACAAGCCTTGCCTTGTATCTTGTTCCTTCATCATCTGAAGTACCTTGTTTCTTCTTGAAAACCCATTTGCTTCCAACAATCTTCTGCCCTTTTGGTCTTGCAACTATCTCCCAAGTTCCATTCTTGTCAAGAGACTCAATTTCTTCAATTGCAGATGCTCCCCATTCTGCTGATTCTTCACCACCGATTGCTTCTTCATAGGTTGTTGGATCATCCCTATCTATGCTCTCACCTACTGCAAATGCATATGCAACCAAATCAGCATGGACGTATCTTTGAGGTGCTCTACCTTCCCTCCTCTCTCTGTCTCTTGCAAGATTGTACTGATGACCTTGTGCTTCTTCTTCCTGGGCAGGTTCTTGCACAATATCTTGATCATCATCATCATCAGAAACAATAGTCTTATTGCTTCCTGGAACTTGCACCTCAAGTTCCACCTTGTCACCAAGCTCCACCTTATCACTAACACCCTCTTCAGCTTCTCCATCTAGTTCTTCATTCTTTGGCTTTAACATCGATTTCTCATCAAATTTCACATCTCTGCTGATAAGAAACTTGTTTGATCTTTCTGCTGGACACCATAACCTGTAGCCTTTCACGCCCTTTGCATACCCAAGAAATATACACTTCTTTGCTCTAGGCTCTAGCTTCCCCTCATTCACATGAGTATAGGCTGGACATCCGAATATCTTCAAGTCTTCAAAGTTAGCATGCGAACCTGTCCAAACTTCATTTGGAGTCTTGCACTCAATGGCAGTCGATGGAGATCTGTTCACTAAATAAGCTGATGTGTTTGCTTCTTCTGCCCAAAATTGCTTTGGTAACCCGGCATTGGAGAGCATGCACCGTGCCTTCTCCATTATGGTTCTGTTCATCCTTTCTGCAACACCATTTTCCTATGGTGTTTTTCTGACTGTGCGGTGTCTCACAATCCCTTGCTCCTTGCAGAACTCATTGAACTCACCCCACAAAATTCCAAACCATTGTCTGTCCTCAAGCACTTGATTTGTCTTCCGGTTTGCTTCTCAACCATAGTCTTCCATTGCTTGAACTTGACAAAAGTTTCATCTTTGTGTTTAAGTATGAATACCCATACTTTCCTTGAGAAATCATCAATGAACGTCAGCATATATCTACCACCACCATGTGAATCGACCCGAGAAGGACCCCAAAGATCAGAATGAATATAATCCAGAATACCTTTGGTGTTATGAATAGCTGTACTAAACTTGACTCTACACTGCTTTCCAAAGACACAATGTTCACAGAAATCAAGCTTGCCTGTTTTATGACCACAAAGCAATCCCTGCTTGCTCAAAACAGCTAACCCACTTTCGCTCATATGCCCTAGCCGCATATGCCACAACTTGGTAGTATCATCATCAGAACTTGAAGAATATACAGCTGCATCACCCGTCACAGTAGTACCTTGCAGCGTATAAAGACCATTAATTCTCTCGCCCTTCATAATTGTAAGACTTCCTCTTGAGACACGAACAACTCCACCTTCACCTTGATACTTGTAGCCATTTGAATCAAGCGTACCCAAAGAAATAAGATTTCTTCTCAGGTCCGGAACATGCCTAACTTTAGTTAAAGTCCTCACCATACCGTCATACATCTTAATTTGAATTGTACCTACACCCACCACTTTACAAGTGACATTTTTTCCCATAAGAACTTTACCACCTTCTCTAGCTTGATAAGTAGTAAACCACTCTTTATGAGGACACATGTGAAAAGTACACCCCGAATCAAGAATCCACCCGTTCTCCGAGCCTTCAGTATGAACCGTGAGAACCGCTCCATCATCACTTTCTGCTTCAACATTTGCTGCAGTGCCTTGGTTGGTATTCTTCTCGACAGTCTTCAATTTTGGACAATCCTTCTTGAAATGCCCCTTTTCCTTACAATGAAAGCAATAGAATTTACCGGATTTTGATTTAGACCTTGACTTTGATCTACTCCTATCAAATCCGCCTTTTTGGTTTCCTCTTCCTCTAACAAACAACCCATCTCCCGAATTATCTTTACCGTCGATACCCGTCTTCTTTAACTCCTTAGAGTTCAAAGCCGCTTTAACGTCTTCCATGGAAATTGTATTTTTTCCATACATTACGGTATCAATAAAATTTTCATAAGATGGTGGTAAGGAACAAAGCAAACCCAAAGCTTGGTCTTCATCTTCAATTTTGACCTCAATATTTGCCAAATCCAAGAAAATTTTATTATAATCATCAATATGATTTATAATAAACGTTCCTTCATGCATTCTAAGAGTATGTAATTTCTTCTTAAGATATAAACGATTAGTTACGGATTTAGTCATATACCTTTTCTCCAACTTGTTCCATATCCCGTCCGGTGTCGTTTCCGCCGCCACTTCTCTCAAGACCTCGTTGCTCAAACACAATAGAATTAATCCATGTGCTTTCTCCATGAGTTCTTCTTTTTCTTCTTCCTTCAATGTTTCTGCTAGAGCCGTTTTCCCCTTAAAAGTTTTCACCAAACCTTGTTGCACCAAAACAGCCCTCATCTTTAGCCTCCATAAATTGAAATCATTTCTTCCATCAAATTTCTCAATCTCATACTTTGCCGCCATCGTAGATCGTTTTTACCCGGAGCTCTGATACCAATTTGTTATGACCAATGGCTCTTCTAAGCACAATCAATAGAGAATTTAAATAGAAATGAAATCAAATGTAAAATAGACACACACACAACACAAGGATTTATAGTGGTTCGATCAAGATGATCTGCATCCACTTTGCAAGACGACGATAACGTTGCACTATGATTTGAACAAGGTTACAAGAGTATACACTCCTCTCAAGAACAAGACCTTACTCTCTCTTAAGAACACTACTCCCTCTCTCTCTCTTTAGAACTCACTGATTTGGGATGTTCTAACAAAGAAAACAATGACTCCTTATATAGTTTTCAAGAGGGAATATATGTCGACATATAATCCACTAGTTCCACTTGAGTACTCATTTGTGAGTGCCCCATCCACCAGCTAGCTAATGCGTGTAAAGGAAGTGCTGCCCCATCCACCAGCTAGCTAATGCTCAAGTGCTCTCTCCACCAAGAAAGTGCTTTCTCCACCGAAAGCTAAAGCAGCCGAAAGTGCTTATTCATTATTCAAGGCATTTTCAACAGTTAGCAACTCCGAATACTAAAATGTAGCATCAGGAAAACTGGCAAATATCATTTTGCATTGGCTAGATAATGTTGCGTCAGTGATATGCGCAGAAAATCTAGGTACAACCCACTACAAAAACAAAAAAGATTTAAGTTCAACCATAAATTATATAAAACGGATACATAGCAAATTGAAGGATAAAATTACCTGTTTTACACGGTTCAAGGTAGTTGTCTCGTATATAGAAAGGTGTAGTGGATGCTATTAGATTTTCATATATATATTATGGTTGGATCTTTGAATAATATGATAATCAAATATACATAGTTGTGTTAAAACATATTACCTGATGAAGCCATTGATTTATGAAGCAACCTTCCAAGGATGCAATTACCCCGTAGAAGTGGAATAACTTGGTTTCTCCTTCTTGACCTTTTGTGTAATGAAATGAAATTTCTTCTTCTTACTCTATACTGATGGCTATAGAGTTCCTTTTATAGTTAGAAGGAGGACCAAGGTTCCTGATGAGGTTGTTAGCAATCAATCTCTACCGTAGGTTCCTGATGAGGTTGTTAGCAATCAATCTCGACCGTAGGTTCTTGATGAGGTTGTTAGCAATCAATCTCGACCGTCCATCAAGGAAGAGATAATAGGAAATAAGCCCAATAAATGGTAACCAATATATTTAGCAATATTCTTAATTAACCAAAGATATTACATGGCCCAATAGGATATTTCAACATATAGAAATATTCTTACATTCTCCCACTGGTCCATGTGATAATCTATTTAATGGTTAATCATAGAAAACATAAGCGCGCATAATTGCTAAAAAAATTTAATGGTTAAACGTAATACCTTAACCAAGCAAATAACTTATGCGAGTCATGGTGGTGGCATATTATCTTGTTATCAACGTGTTCCCTTCCATGTACCACAACACAAGCAACTTACTTAATCAGGTCTTAAATGGATATCATAATGGTCCATTAATGTCTTCAAAAGAAAACAATTTTTGTAACATTCATCCAATAACATAAAAGTATACTAAAGTGGATACAGAAATAAGTTCAGAATAACAACAATAATAAGATCTCAATAAGTGTTCAAACATAAGCAAAAGTCTAAGCGAAACTAATTGTTTGTTACTCCCTCAAGACCCATGTTTCCAACATGTTCCAAAAAATTCTTAGGAGGTAACGCCTTCGTAAATGCATCTGAAATCATAAGTTTTGTGCCTATGTGTTCAATGAACAACTTTTTCATCTGAACAACTTGTTTCACGTACGTATAGGTACTTTAGATCCATGTGTCTTGAACCCTTAGTATATCTAGCGTGCTTTGAAAAGAATACTGCTGCGGCATTATCACAGTTAAGTTTCACAGGTGCGGAGGCAAAATTTAGGTCTCCAAACATTGAGATGAAATTTCGCAGCCATGAACAATGATTTGTAGCCTCATAACATGCTACAAATTCAGCTTCCATTGTTGATCCAGTGAGAATCGACTCTTTTGCACTTTTCCATGATATTGTTCCTCCAGCTAATAGAAAAAGATATCCAAAAGTGTTCTTTTGAGTATCATTACATCCCATGAAATTGGAATCTGTATAGCCAACCAACTCAAATTGATCTGACTTCGTAAATGTGAGACGATGATCTTTTGTTCCATTCCAGGATTCACAAGGTATCTTCCCAGCATACCAACTATATAGCTGATATCTGGTTGTGTGAAAACTTGAGCATACATTAAGCTTCCCACCACAGAAGCATAAGGGATTTTATCCCAATCACATAAGAAGCCTCACCCATATCTTTCATTTCAAAATTCTTCAAGAGATATTCCTTTGTTTTATGCATAAGGCCAAGATCACTACTCGCAAGTAGTATGTCATCTACATACAATACAAAAAATATGAACTTCCTCCCACTGATCTTGAGGTATATGCATGGATCTACATCATTTTCTTCAAAACCAAAATTTTGAATGGTTTCATTGAATTTTAGATACCATTGCCTGAAGGCTTGCTTAAGTCCATAAATTGATTTCTTAAGTTTGCAGACCATGTGTTCATGTCCTTCTAGGACAAAACCTTCAGGTTAACACATGTAAATATCTTCCTCAAGCTCACCATTAAGAAAATTTGTTTTCACATCCATTTGATATAACTCAAGGTCATATTGAGCTACTAATGCCAGAATAATTCTGAGAGAGTCTTTCTTTGACACGGGAGAAAAAGTCTCTTTGTAATCAATGCCATCTTTCTGAGTGAAACCTTTGGCTACAAGTCTAGCTTTATAACATTGAATATTGCCATTAGCATCGCGTTTGGTCTTAAAGACCCATTTACACCCGATTTCTTTGTGTCCTTCAGGCAATTCAACGTATTCCCAGACTCCATTATCATCCATCGATTTTTTCTCTACTTTCGTAGCATTAATCCATTTATTAGAATTACTACACTTGATAGCTTGAGAATAAGAAACTGGATCTTTCATAGTCCCTAAATCAAAATCCGATTCTTGTAGATAAACCACATAATCATCAGAAATAGCCCTTGTCCGTTCTCTAGTAGATCTTCTTAAGGCTAGTTCTTGTGGTTGTTCTACAATTTCTTCATTGGAAATAGTCTCATCATGAAACTCTGGTGCCGTTATTTGTGTTTCTCCCTCTTCATTCGGTTCTACAACCGGAGGAGTCACAATATCTGTAGAAATCTGAGGTAAATGGATTATTACTCTGATTTCTTGAAAAGATTTTTTTTGCACTGGTGTACTCACACTAACTTCGCCATCCTTAATGAATTTTGCATTTCCAGTTTCAACAATTCTCATACTATGGTTAGGAAAATAAATAATATACCCCTTGGATTTTTCAGGAAAACCAATAAAGTAACCGCTAACAGTTTTCATATCCAATTTCTTTTCTTTGGGATTATAAACTTTCACTTCTGCTGAACAACCCCAAACTTCCAGGTGTTTTAAACTAGGTTTCCAGCCCTTGCACAGTTCAAAAGGAGTCTTTGGAACTGCTTTGCTTGGAACTCTATTTAAAATGTACACAGCATAACGAAGAGCATACATCCACAAACTTAAGGGTAAACTCGCATGACTAATCATGCTTCTAACCATTTCCATTATAGTACAATTTCGCCTTTCTGCTACACCATTCTGCCAAGGTAAACCTGGAGTTGTGTATTGAGCAACAATTCCAAGATTTTGAAGAAGTAAAGCGAAAGGTCCAGGATGTTGTCCTGTCTCGGCATACCTTCCATAATACTCTCCACCCCTATCAGACCTAATGATTTTCACATACTTTTCTAATTGCCTCTCAACCTCGGTAATGAATTGCTCCACAACATTCACAACTTGAGATTTATCATGCAATAAGTAAAGATAACAATAACGTGAAAAATCATCAATAAAGGTGATAAAATATTTTTCTCCTCCAAAAGTTGGAACGTCGAAGGGTCCACAAATATCTGTATGTATTATTTCAAGGAGTTCGGAACTTCTTGTGGCACCTTTCTTTGTGTGTTTTGTCATTTTTCTTTTAATACAATCCACACAACTTTTATAATCAGTAAAATCAAGGTTCTGTAGAATCCCATCTTTTACCAATCTTTGAAGATTTTCACGAGATATGTGTCCCAGCTTCTTATGCCACAAGAATGAGGAATTACCCTTAGCATGTTCAGTTCTATCATTATGATGCATGGTTAAATAGGTTCCAGGTATTGATGATGGTGATAAATTTAACTTGTAAAGACCATTATAAATATAACCAGAACCAATAACTTTAAAATCTTTAAACAAACTAAAACATCCATTGGCAATTTGAAATTGAAAACCTTGTCTATCTATTTGAGAAACTGAAATTAAATTGTGAGAAATAGTTGGAACATAAAGAGTGTTATCTAAATAAAGAAAGTATTCATGATCTAGAATCAAACGGTAGGTGCCTACAACTTTATTGCCATTTCCCATAAAAAGGAAGTTTTTATTCTTGTTTGTGATTTGGGTTGAAAGGTATCCCTGCATCAAATTAGAAACATGAACATTAGCACCAGAATCAAACCACCATGATAAAGAAGGTTCTTTAACAGTCAAATTTGTTTCAAAATAGCTTAATAATCCCAAAGGATTACCTTTCTTCTCGAACCATTTTTGACGCTTAATGCAATCTTTCTGAAAATGACCAGGTTTCTTACAGAAATGACACTTATTGTCATCTTTCTTTGCTTTCTTCTTTTCAGGTTGAACAGAATTATTCTGTGGTGCTCCCTTATTTCCCTTTGCAGGCTTACGCTTATTGTTCACTCCTCGATTGACAAAATGCGCTTGATTAAGACCTTGCTAGTTTAGCCTAGCTTCTTATTGAACCAACATGTTTCCCAATTCATTTGTTGTCCAATTTTCCTTAATAATGTTGTAATGCACTTGAAAGGGGGCATATTGTGATGGTAGAGAGTTGAGAATGAATTGGACAAGAAAGTTCTCATCCAAAGTTAATTTCATCTCAGTGAGCTTAGCAGCAATGCTACGCATTTCTATCACGTCCAGGTGCATTGACCTTACACCGGTATACTTCATGGTGGTAAGATCAGTCATCAATTTCCCAGCTAGAGACTTATCTGCTGTCTTAAAGCATTCCTTTACGATTTCCATAAAGTTCTTAGCACTTTTAGGTTGTTTGGAAAGTGATTATTTGATGTTTGCATCAATGTGCATTCTCATCAACTGTATGCTCAGTCTATCACTTCTCTCCCACTTTTTTAAGAGATCCTTATCGTCCGTGGAACTCTTATCATCTATAATTGGCTTTTCAATTTGGAGAGCAAGGTCAATATCCTGCACACCCAAAGTGAACTCAACATTCTCTTTCCATTCTGAGAAGTTGGTGCCATTGAAGAATGGGATAGAGGAAGTATACGAATGCAAAGACTTAGAACTAGAAGCTGTAAAACATGACAAAGATACACAAAGTCATACTCACACACATATAAATTAAGAAACTCATGTGGGTAGAATCTTATTAAAACAACAATCATGTCATAAAGTTATAAAAACATTTACACATATATAAGCAAGCAAACACAAACATCTGTGGACATTTTTCCTTTCATGGTTACATACATAATCATAATATTTATTCAAACATGTGAATTAGAGTTACCTGTGGGTAACTTTTCATTCTAATATGTATGATTAAATGGTTAATTTCTTTAATTTTATATATACAAACACTTGAATAAACATCTCCTGTGGGTGATAGTTATTCTTATGTGATTGCACAAAATGATGTAGACTTACAATGACATGTTAATATTACATAATACTTTAGTATCACTGTGATGATAGCTAAAGAGCATACAATTCAAACATTTTAATAACCTATACATATTCAAGTTAGGCTATATTTGAAATAAAAAAATTTCCAGGAAAAATACATCATGTGAAAGTCAACAGCGGAAGTCAAACAGTTAGTCAAAATCAGTTATGCCGAAGTTAAACAGGCAAATGACTATTTTATTATACATGAGTCTAACCCATACAGACGGTTACTTTGGTATCCAATTCTTGATTCACATTTTGTTGGAAAAATTAAAACGCATTGGGGGCCACCAACTTAAACTGATTCAAATAACGTTACATGTTGGTCATAATTTTGTCTCAAAATAATTGCGAGACCAAGTCTTGATACAGTGACACGTCCGACTCTAAACAATTACAGAGTCGGTCACCGTTCGGTGTACATTGATAAAGACCCACTTAACAATAATGATTTATTGGTTAAATAATGATTAAAGTTATTTTATTGGTTATAGTTAAAATAATGAGTATAATATAATATAAACTATTAATCAGTGGAATAATATAAAATATAAACTATTATTTGTATTTTATAATTAACATAATAGGGAACTAGGGAAGTTATTTTATAACTTTAACTTTAACTTTAACCAATATTTATATTTTATAACTAACTATTCAATAAATTAACTTTAATTTGTATTCAAATAATGATTTTAAAAATTAAATAATTTCATCTTAATGATTTGTAGCAGCATGCGAGTTCGAAAGTTATTCGCACGCCTAATTTTTCAAAGCTACTAACACTACTAACTATAATAGTGTTTTCATTTAATCACTTATGCAACTGTCCCTAAGCTTCAGTAGAGACTTGATCAAAACAATACAAAATTGATCATTAAGATTCATTAACAAACTTACCAAAAATTTCACAAAAGGCTCTCTTATTAATTCATATCACACAATTTATGCATACAACATCATAGAAAATCATATAGTTCTAAACCATGCTCTGATACCAAATATTAGATTTTCATATATATATATATATATTATGGTTGGATCTTTGAACAATATGATAATCAAATATACATAGTTGTGTTAAAACATATTACCCGATGAAGCCATTGATTTATGAAGCAATCTTCCAAGGCTGCAATTATCCCGTAGAGTAGAAGTGGAATAACTTGGTTTCTCCTTCTTGACCTTTTGTGTAGTGAAATGAAATTTCTTCTTCTTACTCTATACTGATGGCTATAGAGTTCATTTTATAGGTAAAAGGAGGACCAAGGTTCCTGATGAGGTTGTTAGCAATCAATCTCGACCGTAGGTTCTTGATGAGGTTGTTAGCAATCAATCTCGACCGTCCATCAAGGAAGAGATAATAGGAAATAAGCCCAATAAATGGTAACCAATATATTTAGCAATATTCTTAATTAACTAAAGATATTACATGGCCCAATAGGATATTTCAACATCTAGAAATATTCTTACAGATGCACCACAAGGAAGTGAATCTGATCATTCTGATACTGTACACGGATAGCTGAAGCAGAATTACTCCCAGCTGGAATTTGCGAGGCCGCTGTGTTTTGCTTAACCCATGTGTAGTTGCAGGAAATCATACAACTACACCCCTTTGGTAATCTACGGAACACACTATGAAATCATCATGAAGAATACTTATAAGAATTTTATTAAGTTTTAGTAATCAATACAAAAAAAGAAGATAAAACCCCCAACTTGCAGGGCAAATAACTTTCTCTCTCCTAAGGTTCTATCTCAACTCTCAAAAAGATCCCTCCCTCAATACAATGGTGGGTGGTCCTATATATAGGAGTTGACATAGTGAAAGACAACTAATAATGCCCCTATTTTCGGATATGATGTGCAATATTTTTGCATGCATATATTGGACCTTCTCGCGCGTGCTCTTTAACTTCGCACATCTTCCACACTTTACTCTTGATTTCATGACGTCATTGGTTCCGTCATCCGGAATATGTTATGTGCGAGTGAGTTCACCCCCTTATAATGATACCGCCTTGCGTGATAACTACGTGTGCGATATTTAACCCCTGCACCATGTATCCCATTTCCACACACAAATCTACACCACATAACATAATAAACTATTATATGCGCGCAGCAGGAAAATCCGCTATACCTAACCAAAAATTTATAGCAATTTTAGAGCAAATCCATGCAACACAATACAAACCTGAGCCTCTGCATCCAATGAAACTAGCACTTTTGAGTTCTTTAGAATATGCCAAACCTGTGATTTTCTTCATGTGACCTTTCAGAGTTTTAATAATTTGCAACAAAAAGGAAAAATATGATGACTTGTGAACCAAATCAGCATAGATGTAGACAATTCTTTGTATCTATATGTGTATGCAATAACCATACCACATCTTCATGGATATCATCTATCAGGATGTTTGAATCCGCCGTACCAATAACCAATATGTTGTTGTCTTCGGGGTAGAAAATGAGACAAGTACACCCAGCTGGTAGGGGATTGAACGTACTCAATATCTATGTCATACACTAAGAAATAAAGAAATAATATATCAAAATATGCATTATATAAAACCCATAGTATTGACGTAAATGTTTGCTAGATTACCTCAAATGTTGCCATTAAGAACACGGAAATCTTTCCACCCGATGTTGAAATGAGGTAAACTTCATTATTCGAATAGAGAAGCAAGGGTCAGCTTCTCCATTGGTAACATCTTCTATATCATTTACCATCCTCTTACCACTTTTCGGTTCCCATATTTCAGGAAGAACGACTGGAATTAGCATACATCAACCTTGATATCTGAAAATTCATGTAAGGACGTGATTTTGCCATAAATCTAATTGAATTTTGGATAATTGTAATTATACAATCAAAATTATAAGAAAAAGATACTGGAGTGTCAGGTAAGTTTACAGACAAATAGAAAATAAAAAACATAATCAGGTTCAAAATACTAAGAGAGAATGTTACCTTGTTACATTTCAATCTATCAGGAAGCCG
Organism: Papaver bracteatum; assembly: GCA_023529315.1. Classification (NCBI taxonomy): domain Eukaryota; kingdom Viridiplantae; phylum Streptophyta; class Magnoliopsida; order Ranunculales; family Papaveraceae; genus Papaver; species Papaver bracteatum. The sequence continues at coordinate 169,531 of JAJJWX010000443.1, forward strand.
CAAGGATCGACATTGACCCTATTCCTTAATTTCACTGATACGAATAGTAGTGACCCCATCAGCTTCCTTGGCCAGTTTAAGCCATGCATTCTCAGAGTTCTAGCAGAAGCCAATTGAATATTGTTCAAATATATACTGGGTTTGATTACAATGAACTTAATGTTCTAAAAGTAAAAAAAAGAAAACACGTAAAATATAAATCAAATCTCCAGTTGTAATACATACATGATAAACTATAATGACTAAAGCAGATTCAGTACCTGATATTTCTCGAATGAAGCTACACCTTCATTGTTTTGTATGTTGCAATATGCAGAACCCGCATGATAAGGTCTTAATTCAAAGGGATTCGACATCATATTCTTCTCCTTTTGAGGGAAGAGACTGAATGTAAAGGTATTGGACATCAGGTTCTTCTCCTGTTGAGGAGGGTGTTGCTGCCTAAGCAAGGTGCATTAACCATTATATATTTATATCAATGACTGGTTGGTAACAACCACACAGTTACAAAATAATTTCTTTCTGGCCAGTACAGAGAAACAAATATCTTAATACATGTAAAATATCTTAGTACAGAGAACAATTATGATACCTCTGGGTATAGAGAGATTGTATCCTTGACTCCAGAAGGATAGGAAATTCCAACTTGTCCTTGAAAAGTGGATTATCTTGAATCAGTTCTTTGGATGCATCAAGCAAAGTTTCACGTGCAAAATTTGCATGGCCATACATCTTAAGTTTCTCAATTTCCATGTGTCTACAATAATCAGATGGACGTTACACTATGATTCAACTGCCTGCACTGACAACAATAAGTTTCACAATAGTCCCACAAATATACCTAAAGTTCTCCAGCCTCAAGAGTCCAGTCATATCCGAAAATAGATTTTCGTCAAATGTCATCAAAAACCATCTTGCAATTTGTTCCTCAAATACAACATCGTTGTCTAGGCCGACTCAATGGTCAAGAAACATTTTAATAAAACTCTTCTTGATCCCTTTGCATCTAATCACAACTTTTTTTCTCAAGTCGACTAAATATTCTTGTCTAACTTATTGTATTCCTGTTATGACTCTAAATTCTTCTCATCATCTTCTTCTTGTTGTAGGTTTCGCGTCAATATATGGGAGCAAACAATCTATGTTTTCGGGAGAAATATGTTGAAATTGGTCAGTACTCATATCTTCCAATGTTATGGGATTTCCTTGGCCGATAGGAATTCCGGTAAGTTGTTCGAAGTCTAATGGGGTAAACCCTATTTCAAAATTAGGGAAGTGAAATATATTGGTGGTATGCCACCACCTTTCAAATATACCACTAGTTAGGAAGTTGTCTTGTCGTTTTGGATAATGTATTTTCAAAATTGAACCAAACACACAGTCGTCTTAAATTTTTCTAGCATGTGGAAATCTACAAATTGCGATATACATTTCATGAAGACTGCTTACACTATTTCGATGTTTCAGTGGTTTAGTTTTCTCATCTGTCGAGGTTGGCAGTTTCACTTTATGATTATTATGATCTTCTGAAGAAACCAGATGTAGTTGCATCTTTTCTGATGACTACACCCAAGTGAATCTAAAGTCTATAATCTACCTAAATATTCAAGATTCAAAGATAAACAAGATGTAAAGAACATGAAAATAAAGATTGACACAAGCATATAACGTGGTTCGGCCATGAAGACCTACGTCTACTGGAAAGAAGATGTTTTTTTTATTGATTATAAGGTCTTACCCTTGAAAGAGCTACATATATCACTTAGATATTTTACTCTCTCCCTCTTTACAAGGATTGGTATTTATAGGCAAAGAAGACCCGTGAAGGCCTGGTCTCGCCGAGCTGGTGGGGCTATCATTCATCGCCTTGATTGCTTCGGACGGGCTTTGTACTATCCCTCTTGATGGTTTGCTTGGTTCTCATCCTGAGTTGTCTCGCTCCGCTCGTCATCGTGTAGCTCTTCCTCGGAGAACCTCGTGTTGCTTCATCTATGGGTTACAGTATAGATCGTCCGAAACTTTTTCTGCGATGTTGATTCGCTCACGCCTCTTCTGATCCTTCATTAAATGCAATCCTTCTTTTTATACTTGACCGACTAAATCGATTAGACCATTCCTCACATGCGTCATTCATGTAACGTTCGTGACAGGCGTCTCGATTCAGATGAGATCAGCTTTATGGAGTATGATTCGGTGCTTTTACCTTATCGTCTTATAATGAGGTCATCCATTGAGATGTTGACAAGTGGCCATCGGGTAATTTACCCTCACTCCAGAATTCTATCATCCATAACACGTTGAAAATTATCGGAGTACATCTACAACATACATATACACAATATCATAACAAAACAATGTTTTAAGAAAAATTCTACAATGTATTGTCTCAAGCAATAAAAAATCTTTGCCATATTATCTATCACATTACAACAAAATCATCAATCAATCAAAAATTATCCATCCCAATACAAGTTCTCTGCCAACAATCTATCCTAGACATAATACATATTCCTTTAATCATCCATCAATCCAAAATTATCAATAACAATACCATATCTAAATCAAAAATAAATCATAAACAACAAGCAGTTTGATTTAATCAAGAAAATATGATAAATTCAAATAACAATCTCTCAAACTTTCAAACAACATAACTAAGGAGACATCGTAATCAACCTAATATCTCCACTTTAATCAAAACTAAAATCAAATTAAATTTAAACCCTAAAATTAGAAACACTCACATTGGAAGATGTTGTTGATGAAATTAGAAATTGAAAAAGGGAAATAATTCACCAGGTAGTAAGGATTAAACCTATTGAATTTTAGTTTCTGAATCGCACCCAAGAGTCTTGAAATCGAAAGGGGGTTGTAGAGGGGAAAAAAATAAAGAAGAAGGAAGAAGAAGAAGAAATGGGCGAGAAGCAAAGTAGTCGAAGTCGTTCCTCGGTGCTACTCAGTTGGGGAGCTTGGAGCGAGGAGCACTAAGTTCGGACTTGGAAATCGTCAAAACTCGGTCTAATACTCGGAATATATTTATTAATAATTTATATATTGCTTCCCATAAGTCATGATTTGTACTTAAAATCATGTAATTAAGTGTGTAATATTTTTATATTGAACGTATTTATCATGTATTTAGAGGTTTTTCTATTTTATAACTCTCATCTAAGGGTTGTGAAAATTTTCTTTTCTGAATTTAGTGCATGTAGGGCCAACTCGGAAAAATCGTTAACTCGTTTTGCTCAAAAATCAGTTCAAATCGGCCGCCTTTATCTCTAAAAATCGGAAAGGCCTTGGAATCGGAAATCGCCTCGTTCATATAGCCTGTAGCGATTACTCGGCGAGTAATCGGCCTTGGAGAGCGATTTTGACTACACTGGCGAGTAGAGTGAGTTCTGTGAACTTAAACCTACAATAAGGAAACTGAGTAGCCATATTGATCAAGTCAGTGAGTTGACTTATACAAAAACTCAGTAGCCGTATAACACTATTCATACGAAAATTGAGTTTCCGTATCGTGTAGGGAAGGGATAAAAGGGCACCATAGTGAGGTTGCCTTCCGTATGATTTCCCTTCCCTACAAATGAGGGATAGGGAAGGGATGCCTTGCACCATAGTGCTTGTCCTTATGGTTACGGGACTAAATTTGGTTTATGATTGAAAGAAAATTGTACTGTGGGTGGTATTTAGTAAAAGTATAGGTGGTAAATAGATAAAACCTTTAAGTTTGTATTCTAATTTGTTCTATTTTTAAGCCTGTTGTTTTTTTTTCTACTAAAATCCTTCCATGTTTTTTGTTGTGATTTATCTAGATATGCTCTTAGAAAAAACTATGTAATTTGGCCTCCATTCTTTTGGAATTATAGCACTGCTAGTTGGATATTTTCAAAAGAATGCATTTTTGTTTGCCGCTATCCGGAGGCCTGGGGGCGTAACACCTTCCGGATGTGATCGACTTATATTTGAAATATGCGCGTCTTTGCCAATAGCCACCATTGATGTGTTTTGAAGGTATCGTTTGGTGGTGAAGAAACACCTCCAAAAGACATGAAATCCTTGTAAGTAGTGGTGAATGTATGTATCTCTTGAAAACACATAAAGAACAATATTGTTTTCTCCTTATTTAATAACATTATTAAATAGTGTGTTATTGCTCGGGTTAAGGAAAAATTTGATTACGATGTTAGGCTTCATTGAATCTTGAAGGCATAATTCGAGTAACCTGTTGTACTCGCCTATTAATTGGCGAGAAAGGACGAATTATTATCTAAAAGTCTCAAAGATTCGAAAGAGCCTTGAAATCAGGGATACACCATTCTTCCGTCTGTTTTCATCCTCCAGTTTTTGACCCTATTTTCCAACACCGCGGCCCCTGCACACCACGAGCTAACTCCTTGGTCTTTGAAGCGAGATTTGAACTACACCATGAGCATCCAAGATCAAATTTTTTGATTTAAGCATCCAAGGTTGGTTAAGTAAATAGTAATTTTTTACAAGACTTATTGCTCCAGGTCAAACTAGCTAACAATATAATTCCATATATATATATATATATATATATATATATATATATATATATTTATTTATTTATTTATTTAATAATTATTATTATTCTGTTTGATAGGGATTATTGAGTTGAATCTATCTTAATCTTAATTTCTTTTCATTGAGTTGTTCATTTGTTCTTCTTTTCATCATTTTCATTACTAAAGTTGCTTGGTTGTTTCCAAGCATCTCTAGAGAGAGATACACAAAGAAGAGAGATCATTAGATCACATTAGTAGCTGCTAGTATGACTGAGTTGACCGAGCAAAAGAAAACTGTGTCTGATTATATTGAGAAAGCCAAGAACAAAGCTAAAAGCACAGCTAAGAATATTGCAGATAATTTCGCACTTACAAAGAAACCAGAAACAGATCTAGAAACCGAAGAAGATAATGCAAATTCAGTGACTATCACGGCGAAAGTTTCAGTGAACAATCCATATAATATCAACATTTCCATTGTTAAGGCAACTTATGACTTCTTTTATGGTGATGGGTGAGTGGCTTTTTTTTTTTTTTTTTCCGTATGGTGATCTAATTTAGAGACTTTCGGTTGTGTGCTTCCCGATTGGAAAACCTTTTTTTTTTTTGTAATCACTATTGAAGTTTCTCTTTTTAACTTTTTTTTCCTCAAAAAAAAAGTTTGAAGTTAGGATTTATGATGTTGAGTCCACAATGTTGGAGTGGCATAAACTAGTTCTCTTACAGAGGTATCTGCTAGCTTAGCATGCGTGCATTGATGATGAAGTTGTTAGATGATTTTAACAATGATATTCTCATGATTTATGTAGGAAAAAGGTGAATGGTATTTTGCAAGATCAAGGAAAGTTGAAGGCCAAAACAGAGAATCTGCTGGATGTACGAGTAAAAGTTCCACATAGTAGTCTGACGAGGCCAGGAAATGATCATATGGCGGATATCGACTATAGGCTAGGGATGAATATTACTATTGATATACCAGTGATTGGACATGTTATCATTCCAGTCTCTGGGAAAGGAAAGTTCAGACGCCCGTCCACGACTATGTCTGATTTCTTAATTAGTGAACAAGGAGGACTACAAAATGAAATTGTTCATGAAATAAGGGAGGATGGAGCAGTCATACAAGAAGCTAGCCAGAAAAGAGTAGATTTCAGACCATAACTGTACTTTGTTCTACTACATTGGGATTATTATGAAATGTATTGTTCTCCTTTTGAGATCGTGTTTTCCTTCTTCTTAGATTATTTTTCTTTTTGATTATGAAGCACGTATTTGCAATGTCCAGATTTTTTTTGCGAACAATCTCATTCAAGAGATCATTGTTTACGTGTTTTCGATAAGGTTAATCTGGATTAATATTGTTCTCCATTTTGTGATTTTATTCATGTAAATTCCTGACAGTAATAATCATGAACTTTCCCTCCTATCAAAAAGAAATACGAGTTATTTGTATTTTGTTACCCATGTTTTCTCCGACACAGGATCGGATTTTTGTCCTCGGTTATTCGGATATTAAGAGATAGTACCTGGACCAGCTATAATGACTGTCAAAGATTTACGACTTGAGTTTCTTTATTCGGATATTAAGGTTATTCGCAACACTCCCACCGTGTACTCGGAAAGTGAGTGTGGAGGAAGAAGTGGCATGGGCGCAGAAGTTTTTGCAAACATTCGTTTCCGTTTGAGTAGGCCGATCAAACAAAACCCATAGGTTTAGGTGTACTGAAGCTTGGACATGAAAAAGAGTTGGTATACTTTCTACATGATTCTACTTGTATAAATGAAATGCTAGTTACAAGTGGTGGTGGTTCTTCATTTGTTGGTTGTTCTTGTTAACTTGTTTGAGGAGTTCTTCCGTGGAAGCTAAGGGATTCTAGTATTGGAGATGTTAGCAAGTGCGTTCGACTACTTTCGGGTTGGGTTCCAATTTGATTTTTTTTTTTTTTTTTTGTTGTCGTAAATGACATAATACTCAATTACTTGTCCGCCTATTTAGTTTATGCCTGCGTACATTTCTTGTACGTAATTGTTCTCTTTGATGCTACAATACCTCTTACAATTTTTCAGTTACTTAACGATACCACGTCGAAGCAACTACTGTATGTGTTATCATTACTCAAATTGGCTCGTTACTAGACTTCAAGTTCAGTTTAGATAATTTAGTTCAACAACCCATTTTCTGCTGTTGCTTCTTTTTCTAATACTCGTTATTGTTTTGCAGATCCCAGGACATTTTTTCAAAGGCATTCAATAGCAGTGAATTTTAAACTGCCTATAAGATCAAAACAGAATCAAATCATCCATACAAATAACAGCGTATGTAGATCATTCCGGTTATTCAATTTAGAGGAAGATTATAAGCTGTAACTCCGGATTCTGGCACATGATAATGAATGGTGTGTAGTCAGTAATGAACTGTCAATACATGTTTATCATTAGATTAAGGTTAGCAAATCCATGTCCATGTGCCTACTTACAAGTCACACTAACAAACTGTGTCCAATGACAAACGCTCATCTCAATTAAGCTTGACTAGACATATTATCAGCCTCCTTATAACATGGGTGTTTCTAATCAAAACATCATAGTTAAGACTGAAATCGCTCAGGTGTTTCGGCAGATACTGCAACAACTTGGAAAAATAAAGAGTTGAAAGCGCAATTCTTTGTTTTCTTTACAAATGTTTATAAGCTTAGATTGTTGTTGCATTCATCTGCGTGCCCGTACAGCCAGATATATAAGTTACAACCATGCTAGGAACATCGCCAAGTAACATGCGAATGAGCTGCACTGCCATACGTCAATTAGAGATATTTACGTGACGTATGTATGTAACTCTTCTTTCGTTCAATAATATAACACCCAGCCATTTTCCATGAACATGGGGAGCAAAAACCCACCTAATATGGTGCATGATATTAGATTCCCATTGATTTACACCATTAAAACATCTCCTGCTTCGTCTCCCCAATATCACAAAGAAAATGCGATCTTACGTGTTAAGAACAAAAAGATATGAAAAATCCCAAAAGTCAGAGTATCCCGACTAGGCTACCAATATTATAACCAAACTACACACTGTCCTAACTGCTAGCCTTATTCGTTAATGACTCAGAGAACGTGACAAATCTAAATATAATCTGATGCCAGCAAATATGACATATAAATATATATTGGTAATTCATCTTGGTTGCATCTTACATGTTAGAACTTGAGAAGCAAAGTGCGCAAAATTTTTACCTATGATTTTTTTTTTTTTTTACAAATTAAGCCTAGTACACTGAGCTCACTTGGGTTTTCACCCACACATACTTACTGTTGGAAATAATTGACAATATTCGTATGTAACTGAGAAAAATACTTAGCTCGCACTGTTGTGTTATTGTTGTACCGGAGATGCACTGATGATAGTATCAAAAACTTAGTAGAGGCACGTATAAAATACGCTGAGCTAAAGGTAATATTGCCTGCTACTCCTCTGAGATGCTATAGCAATTAGCAAATCACCTCCAGGATACAACTACTGTTAGTTCTCCTCTATGTGTAGCATACACAGAGAGAACCCTTAGAACTTGGCAGCAGAGATGAAAACAAAAACACAAAACGAAACTTCAACCAGTTTCAGAGAAATGTAAAAACTAATTTATGTTTCTGTAAACTATGATGTTTCTGTAAACAAATATTTTGTAAACAAAGAAGTAGTTATACAAAATTATGTTTCTGTAAACTACAACTTGTTTTAGAGAAGAACTAAACTGTAAACTATGTTGAAAGAAATGTAAATATGAACTTAGTTTTTTCTGAAAACAAACAAAAGAGAAGAAAAAGAGTTTCAGAAAGAGTTCTGAGGTATGGTTTCAGATGAAGAATTCATCTGGTATTTATAGCAAAAATTATTTGAACGTTCGACTTAGAATCCAATGTGCGACAGACTGTCCGTGATTAACGCATTTGCTTTTGTCGGACGAGTAAAAGCATCCGTTAAAAATACAGTAAAACGCTTTTGTCGGAATTCAAAATTTTCGAGATTCTTCTCGAGGTGCACAGGTGTTACAACGACCGTGCATCAAAGATGCTTCACAAGGTTTTTATCACACGGGTCGGACACCCAAAACCGAGAAGGTAAAGAATAAAATTCTTTACATGTGTGGGAGAAACGTGTGGAAAATTTCAGTAAAAAGAAAGGGTCGGATACACCCACACCCACACCCACACCCACTCCCACTCCCACGCCCACGCCATCGCCCGAGCGAGCGTGCGTGCTTCTGTGCGAAGCACCGCACGAACGGGAAAGGCAATAAGAAATGCAATAAGGGATAGGAAACCTTGCCATAGTCTAGGGCTTTCCCCATACACAAAGGTCTAAAGACACAAAGGGCCATGCCCTTAAGGCTAAACCAATGGTATTTAAGTCTAAAACTCTAAGTGTTTTAGTCTAGGTGGGACTAATGTTTTATTCATTCACATGAAAAAACATCTAGGGAGCAAAAGGTATTGGGATCAAAACATGGTCCATGCATTTTTTGATTAAAACAAAACATTGTTTTTTCTAACAATCCCCCACATGAATAATAAAACATGTCGATAAAACACGAGAAAACATAAGGAAACAATATAGGCTAAGGTGTCCCAAAGATTGAACCTTAACTTAGTGAGAGGTTACCTGAACTGCTTGTTGATACGGTGAACGCAATGTCTTGAACCGCCAACAATGAATGCAATTCAGAAATAACAGCCACACTTGATGCCTCAACCGAAGAAAACAGCTGCCAAGCTCTTGCGGTTGTGCCCATTTTGGATGTGGGCTAAAATCCCGGACTTAATGAATGTCTCTAGAGAATCAGCTCAAATTCTCATAGGAAGCGGCCCCACTTCCAACATCCACAAAGGTGAGTCCATAAAGAGTGTCCTGCCACACCCCGCTTTAATCAAAGCCATGGTACCCATTAAGATCGCAAAAGATCATCCTAAAATTCTGCAGGCAGCACTATCGCACGGTTACACCATAGGGAGGGACAAAGATAGTGCTTTCCCAAATATCACCATAAATTAGTTGTCTCATTGAACCTTGATCTTGGAAATCCAATCACAAGGTTGAGTATCCTTCATGGTGATTTATTCTATGAGCTTAAGTCCCATCCCCCTCGATGTAAATTTAACTTCCTCTCTGGTTAAGCCTTTCGTCAAAGGATATGCAAGATTATCTTTAGACTTTACAAAGTCTATCTAGATAATACCAGTAGAGAGTAGTTATTTCACCGTCTTGTGTCTTCTTCATATATGTATAGACTTCCCGTTGTATACATTGTTCTTTGCGCAAACAAGAGCAGCTTTACTGTCACAGTGGATTGCGATTGAACACACCGGCTTGGGCCAGAGTGGAATTCCTCCCAGGAAACATCGCATCCATTCAGCTTCCTCTCTATCTTTTTCCAAGGCTATAAATTCAGACTCCATAGTGGATTTAGCTATACATGTCTGTTTGGTAGACTTCCATGAGACAGACGCACCTCCAAGTAAGAAGATGTACCCACTAGTAGACTTGCACTCTTCTGAGTCTGATATCCAGTTGGCATCACAATACCCTTCCAGTACAGCAGGATACTTCCCAAAACTTAAGCAATAGTTTGAGGTCCCTCTCAGGTAACGTAAAACTCTGAAGAGAGCATTCCAGTGATCCTGCCCTGGGTTGCAAGTATACCTGCTTAATCTACTCACAGAGTAAGCAATATCAGGTCTTGTACAATTCATCAGATACATAAGACTACCAATAATGCGAGAATACTCAAGTTGATCAATTCCCTTACCCTTGTTATGTTTCAACTTACAAGTGGGATCAAATGGAGTAGATGCAGGTTTAGCATTTTCATAATTAAATCTCTTTAGTACGGTTTCAGCATAATGAGATTGACTAAGACTATATCCATCAGACGTCTTTCTGATTTTCATCCCTAAGATTACATCAGTAGGGCCTAAGTCTTTCATGTCAAAATTATCTCTAAGCATGCTTTTAATGGTATTAATAATATCAAGGTTACTTCCTAATATGAGCATATCATCAACATATAGGCACACAATAACATGTGAATCATCCACAGATTTAATGTAAACACATTTATCATATTCATTAACCTTGAAACCATTATTTATCATAACATGATCAAATTTTTCATGCCACTATTTAGGTGCTTGTTTTAAACCGTATAGAGATTTGTTCAACTTGCATACTTTGTTTTCACAACCTTTTACAATAAAGCCTTCAGGTTGGTCCATATAAATTTCTTCATTCAATTCACCATATAAAAATGCAGTTTTAACATCCATCTGATGTATATGCAAATCATAAATAGAAGAAATGGCAATCAACATCCTAATCGAGGTGATTCTAGAGACTGGTGAATAAGTATCAAAGAAATCTAATCCTTCCTTTTGTTTATAGCCTTTAGCTACCAACCTAGCTTTATATTTATCTATAGTTCCATCTGTTCTAAGTTTCCTTTTGAACACCCATTTGCAACCTATGGATTTACTTCCAGGAGGCAAGTCTACAAGCTCCCAAGTTTCGTTTTGCTGAATGGACTCCCATTCATTTAATGAAGCTTCTTCCCAGAAAGGAGCTTCTGGAGAAGTCATAGCTTCCTTGTAGGTTTGGGGTTCAGACTCTACCGTAAGAGTCAAAAAATCTGGGCCAAAACTTGTTTCTTCTTCTTGGTTCAGTCTCATACTCTAAAGTTGGGGTTTGACTAGTCGATGGAACATCAGAGAGGTCATCATGGACCCTTTTACGAGGTCCAGACCTTAAAGGAAATATGTGTTCATAAAACACAGCATCTCTAGATTCCAATATAGTGTTCTGACCAATATTATTATGGTCAGAACTGATGACCATAAACATGTATGCAATTGTATGCTCAGGATATCCTAAGAAAACACAGTCAATTGTTTTAGGACCTAATTTAGTTTTCTTAGGATGAGGAATGGCCACCTTGGCAAAACACCCCCACACTTTAAAGTATGCATAGGAAGGTTGTTTACCATTCCAAAATTCATAAGGAGTTTTATCAGATTTTTTAAATGGAACTCGGTTCAAAATATAGCATGCAGAGAGGATAGCTTCCCCCCACAAGTTCGAAGATAACCCTGAACTTGTCAACATAGCATTTACCATATCTATGAGTGTTCTATTTTTTATTTCAGCTACACCATTCGATTCTGGTGAATATGGTGCAGTTGTTTCATGAATGATTCCATTATGTTTACAAAACTCACCTATGGGTATCACATAATCACCGCCACGGTCTGACCTAAGAGTTTAAATTTTAACTCCTTTTTGGTTTTCTACTTCAAGTTTATAAAATTTGAAGGCCTCTAAGGCTTCATCTTTACTTCTAAGAAGATGAACCTGACAATAGCGTGAGTAATCATCTATAAAAGTGATGTACCATTTTTTACCACCTCTTGTTGGTGTTGATTTCAAGTCTCCTAAATCCGAGTGTATTAGTTCCAAAGGAACTGTTTTACGTTCAATCCTTTTATTAAACGGTTTTCTTGTATATTTAGATTCAACAAAGATTTCACATCTTTGATTTTTATCAAAGTTTATTTTAGGTATGCAACCTAAATTAGCGAGTCTTTCTAGCGATTTGAAATTAACATGCCCAAGTCTATCATGCCAAACATGTGAGGAGTCACAAACATAAAAAGAAGAAGATGCATTAACATTCAATTTCAAATTAGATACACTAAGCTTAATCATGTTATCGGTAACATAACCTTTTCCTACGAATTCACCATGCTTAGAAATTATAACAGTATTTGACTCAGCAACAATTTTAAAACCTTTTCCTAGTAAGATGGTTTCTGAGATAAGATTTTTGCATATGTCTGGGACGTAAAATACGTCATTCAATGCGAGAGTTTTTCCTGAAGTTAGCTTCAGTTCGACCTTGCCTTTCCCCACCACTTTAGCGGTGGAAGAGTTTCCCATGAACAGTTTCTCATCATCTCCTACTATGGCATAGGAGGAGAAAGCATTTCTGAATTTACAGACATGCTTGGTGGATCCAGAATCAAGCTACCAGTCTCTCACATTAGTCATACTAGAGACAAGGTCGACTTCAGACACCATGCCAGTGAAATATCCAGAATCATCTACTATGTTTGCCTTATTTTTCTGTTTTGGATCATATTTGATCTTTTTAGGGGCCTTACAGTCTTTAGCCATATGTCCAGGTTTACCACAATTAAAACAGTCGCCTTTGATGGTGTGCTTAGTGACACCACCCCTAGGCTTAAAATTGTTACCTTTGGGTTTTCGACGTCTGTTACGTCTATTACCCATTTTGCTGGATTCTCCAGGACCTTTCTTTGAAGCAGCTTTATTTTCCAAGACGTGAGCTTTGTTGGACATGTTTTTGCTCAGCATCATGCTCTTGTCCTTGCTGCACATAATCTCCTCAACCTGGATCTTTTTTCCAAGCTCCACCATGGTGATTTCACGAGTCTTGTGTCGCAGCCTCCTCTTGTATTCGCTTCGTGAGGGTGGAAGCTTTTCAATCACAGCCGATACTTGTAGAGCTTCATCAAAATGCATGCCTTCAGCAAGAATCTCGCTGATGAGGAGTTGAAGTTCGACGAACTGTTCTACCACGGGCTTTTCGTCAGTCATGTTGTATTCCAAGAACTTAGCCATCAAGAAATTCTTACTTCCAGCAGCTTCAGCATGATATTTCTCTTCAAGAGCTTCCCATAAATCAAAAGCATTAAAATTTTCTTTTGCATTATAGAAGTCGTACAAAGAGTCATCCAGACCATTAAGAATATGATTCTTACACATGTAATTCTTCCTATTCCACTTTTCTAATTTATCTTCATTACCACGGTGATGAAGTCTTCTCAAGGGTCTATTTAAAGCAAGTCCATCTAACCTTTGGTCGTTTAGGAAGAATAACATTTTAGACTGACATCTCTTAAAGTCCTTACCACTGAACTTTGGTGGTCTTTCTACTGTATTTTTTCCCATGTTCTTACAACAACAATTATATAGCAACGAATATTACCTTTAGATTGTTGGAAATAATTGACAATATTCGTATGTAACTGAGAAAAATACTTAGCTCGCACTGTTGTGTTATTATTGTACCGGAGATGCACTGATGATAGTATCAAAAACTTAGTAGAGGCACGTATAAAATACGCTGAGCTAAAGGTAATATTGCCTGCTACTCCTCTGAGATGCTATAGCAATTAGCAAATCACCTCCAGGATACAACTACTGTTAGTTCTCCTCTATGTGTAGCATACACAGAGAGAACCTTAGAACTTAGCATGAAGAGATGAAAACAAAAACACAAAACGAAACTTCAACCATTTTCAGAGAAATGTAAAAACTAATTTATGTTTCTGTAAACTATGATGTTTCTTTAAACAAATATTTTGTAAACAAAGAAGTAGTTATACAAAATTATGTTTCTGTAAACTACAACTTGTTTTAGAGAAGAACTGAACTGTAAACTATGTTCTGAAAGAAATGTAAATATGAACTTAGTTTTTTCTGAAAACAAACAAAAGAGAAGAAAAGGAGTTTCAGAAAGAGTTCTGAGGTATGGTTTCAGATGAAGAATTCATCTGGTATTTATAGCAAAAATTATTTGAACGTTCGACTTAGAATCCAATGTGCGACAGACTGTCCGTGATTAACGCGTTTGCTTTTTTCAAACGAGTAAAAGCATCCGTTAAAAATACAGTAAAACGCTTTTGTCGGAATTCAAAATTTTCGAGATTCTTCCCGAGGTGCACAGGTGTTACAACGACCGTGCATCAAATATGCTTCACGAGGTTTTTATCATCAAACGCTTTTGTCGGAATAAAATTCTTTACATGTGTGGGAGAAACGTGTGGAAAATTTCAGTAAAAAGAAAGGGTCGGAGACGCCCACGCCCACGCGAGCGTGCTTCTGTGCGAAGCACCGCACGAACGGGAAAGGCAATAAGAAATGCAATAAGGGATAGGCAACCTTGCCATAGTCTAGGGCTTTCCCCATACACAAAGGTCTAAAGACCCAAAGGGCCATGCCCTTAAGGCTAAACCAATGGTATTTAAGTCTAAAACTCTAAGTGTTTTAGTCTAGGTGGGACTAATGTTTTATTCATTCACATGAAAAAACATCTAGGGAGTAAAAGGTCTTGGGATCAAAACATGGTCCATGCATTTTTTGATTAAAACAAAACATTGTTTTTTCTAACACTTACTTCTCAACTCCACTCACTACCCTGATCAGTTGAGGGATCTCTCAACTTTTCTAGTATGCATGCTGGTCTCTCACTAGGGTAATTCCCCTATTTGTACTTGTTGGTTAACCAACTATAGCAATTAACTGTCTGGAGGACCGACTACACTAGCCTAGATGTTTCTGAACCCTAGAGTTTAGATGTATATAGAGATATCTTGATTTATCTAAAGATCGGTGAGAATACCTAATAATTAGGTCGGTGGTGAGTTGTAACACTAGCTACACCCATGTGATGAATATGCTGTGAAGCTTCCAAATTTCCAATACATTGCATTAATCTTAAGTTTCTTAACCCAGTTGGATAACTAAGTTGTCAAGTGTTGAACAAGTACGGCCGGGAAGTAATTAAAGTATGTTTTCTAGATCTATTCCCACGTTTACAAAATCACTTTGCATTAATGAAACGTGAAAGTCAACAAATTTACTAGCTTAAGTTCGTCGGCACCTGATCAGTACTGTCTCAGACTGTCGGTTTCAAACTAAGGTTCACACTTCCTGACAACCCTTTGACAAACCGCATATATATATACATGTACATGTATTTGCACTAAATAGAGTTTGATACTAAATAGAAAATAGAAACAATGGCTGATCCTAGTAAATTAGCATCGGCTCCCTCGTTTACAAGGAAATTTTCCCTGATCATAAAGTTGGCAGGAGCAGCAAAAAAGAAGGAGACCTCCATTGAGTCGGTACTTGAAGAAGGCGCAACTGATGAACAAGTGGGGGAAGCTCAATCTCACTCATACTCATACTGAAGAGACACAAAAAATCATAGAAATTAAAGATGTTATTTCTGTTAATATCGATGATTTTGGTAATAATCTTGTGCATCACTCTATTCTAAATTAATTTTCTAAATTTCTTATCTTATATATCTAATGAAGCTAGATTTTGTGTTTCGTATGCAGTGCCGGATGCAGGATACTATGCAATGTCAAGTCAAGTAGATAAAGGTAATTGGGATAAGGGGCAAGAAGTGATGGATGTGTATAGCAAGATATCTGGACGAACCAGGGTCATTGAAAAGATCCTGTTAAGCAAAATGGATATTCAAATATATGACAAGGCATCTACAGGCCAGTTGAAATTCATGGAGGATGTGGTTCTTGGATAATGGTGAAACTCCCATGGAGAATATCTCCATGCCTTTTGTTATTTATATTGTCTAACAGAGAATAATACAGTCATTATTAAGAGTATCACAGGGAATAAGGCTAAGTAAGGAAAGCATTATAAAATCTATTCTATTACACCCCCTTAGTCGGAGCGGGAGAAGAGCAGACGCTCAGACTAGAACGGAAACGAGTAAATAGTTGTCGTGGAAGGCCCTTGGTGAAGATATCAGCATATTGATTTTCCGAGGGGATGTGCAAGACATGAATGTCACCAATACGAACACGATCACGTACGAAATGTATATCAATCTCCACATGTTTGGTACGTTGATGTTGAACAGGATCACCGGACATATAGACTGCACTGACGTTGTCACAGTATACAATAGTGGCACGTCGCAGTGGTAGATGAAGCTCAAGAAGTAAGTTGCGAAGCCAAGTAGTCTCTGCAACAAAGATTTGCCACACCCCGATATTGCCAAAGCATTTGAGCGAGAGACAGTTTCCTGATGCTTAGAAGACCAGGAAACTAGGTTGTCACCTAGAAAGATGCAGTAGCCGGAAGTGGATCGACGGGAATCCGGACACCCCGCCCAATCAGCGTCAGAATAAGCAGTTAATCCGGTGAGTGTAGTAGCAGACAGGAACAAGCCATGATCAATAGTACCCTGAAGATAACGAAGGATCCGCTTAAGGGCCTGCATGTGAGGCTCCCTAGGGTCATGCATAAACAAACATACCTGTTGGACTGCATAATAAATATCCGGTCTAGTGAAGGTGAGGTACTGAAGAGCCCCAGCCAGGCTTCGGTATAACGTAGGATCCTCAATCACAGGACCGGATGTTGCACTGAGTTTTGAGTTGGTATCAACTGGTGTGGCCACAGGATTACAATTTGTCATGGATGCACGTGCAATGATGTCCTGCGCGTAACTGACTGAGACAAGTAGAGACCTGAAGATGAGCGGTTAACATAAATACCCAAAAAATGATGCAACGGGCCAAGATCAGACATGGCAAACTCTCGTTTCATCAATGTTATAAGTTTGCCAAGAAGTTGATCAGTATTTGCTGTTAAAATGATGTCATCAACATAGAGAAATAAGTAAGCCATCTCGGATCCGGATTGGTAGAAGAAGAGAGAGGGATCACATACACTACCCCGAAAACCACAATTGGTAATAAACTTGGAAAATCGTTGAAACCATGCCCGAGGTGCTTGCTTTAGACCATAAAGTGAACGGCGAAGTCGACATACATAATCAGGGTGTTTAGGATCAACAAAACCCGGAGGATGGTGCATATAAACTGTCTCAGTCAAATCACCGTGGATAAAGGCATTCTTGACATCTAGCTGATGTATAGGCCAAGAACGTGAAGCAGCAATAGTAAGCACCGTACGGATAGTCGCTGGTTTTACAACCGGACTAAACGTTTCAAAACAGTCAACTCCAACTTGTTGGGATTTACCATTTGCAACAAGGCGTGCCTTGTGACGCTGTAAGGAACCGTCGGCATAAAATTTGTGGCGAAAAAGCCACATAGAACGAATAACATGTGCATCTCGTGGCCGAGGAACTAGTTCCCAAGTATTAGTTTTCAACATGGTAGTGTATTCATCTAGCATGGCAGCATTCCAGTTAGGGTCCCTAAGAGCATATAGGTGGGAGCGAGGCAATGGAGAGATCTTATAGTTGGACTGAACATTAAGATTGAGTTTGTGATTAGGGCGAAAAATGCCATGGGAGGCCCGAGTGACCGGAAGAGAGGGAGGATGGGTGGTTGGAGCCATAACAGTGGGAGGATGAACAATAGTGGGAACTGGAGAAGTCGGACTAGTAGTGGCAGACGAAGTAGAGACTGTAGGTTGGTAAGTCGAAGTGGTAGGAGTAGGATTAGTAGAGGTGGTAGCGGAAGAGGTGGGAGGCACTGTAGTTATGCGCCTGTGAGGAGGAGTATAAGGAATAGGGGAACTTGGGATATTAGACGCAGGGGTGGAGGGAGTTGCTGACGGATAGGCAAGATTGTCAGCAAAGGACTGGTGAATAGGAGAGGGAGAATTTTCAGAATCTGTAGGACCGGTGGGAGTAGAGGTTGCGAAAGGAAAGACAGTTTCGTCAAAAGTTACATGACGGGAGATAATGATTTTATGAGTGGTAAGATCAAGACAACGATATCCACGATGATTGATAGGAAAACCAAGGAAGACACATTTAGTGGAACGAGGATCAAGTTTATGAGGTGTAGAAGAGGAGAGGTTAGGATAACAAAGACAACCAAAAACACGAAGATGATCATAAGTAGGTTGGCGACCATAGAGAGCAAAAATAGGAGAATGAAAATGGAGAATTTTGGTGGGAAGAATATTATGAAGATAGACGGCCATGTTAAGAGAGTCGGCCCAATATTTGGAGGGAATTGAGGCATGAGACATAAGAGTACGAGTAATGTCGTTGATTCGACGAATCATACGTTCGGCCTTGCCATTTTGTGAGGAGGTTTGTGGACAGGAGAAATGGAAAACAAAGCCATTTGTATGAGCAAAATTATGAAAAGAAGAGTTATCAAATTCACGACCTAAGTCACATTGAAAACTTTTGATGTCACGCTCAAATTGAGTTTTAACGAAAGAGTGAAATTCCAAGAATTTGGTGTAAACTTGAGATTTGAATTTTAAAGGATAAACCCATAGATAATTAGTGAAATCATCTAATAAAATGAGGTAATATCGGAAACCTATTTCAACATGTGATGGACAGGTCCATAAGTCACTATGAATAATATCAAAGGGTGCAAAAGTATTGGAATTGGACTCAAAAAATGGTAATCTAACATGTTTGCTAACTTGACAAGAATGACACAGTTGCGAACATGAATTATTATTACACGAAATAAAAATTTTAGTGCGTAAGACATCTAATATAGCTTTTCCAGGGTGACCAAGCCGGTTATGCCAAACATCAGGCGAACAAACAATAAGAGAGATAGGTTGAGGCAGGGGAGTAGTAGGAGGAGATATGATAGACTTGGTGATAGGATAAAGCTCTCCAGAACTGTCACATCGTAGGATAGTCTTCTTCGAAATCAGATCCTTCACAGAGAAACCAGATGGGTCAAACTCAACAGACACATGATTATCAGTAGTAAACTTGCGGACAGATACTAAGTTTTTGATAATGTCAGGGACAACAAGAGTATCTTTGAGCTGAAGAAGACGGGAAGGAAGGTGTATGAATTTGGTACCACTAGACGTAACTGGAATACTATTGCCATTGCCAACTAGAATAGAACGTACATTGCTAGAGTTGGAAACGTTATGTAGCGTACCTGGATTGGCAGTAAGATGTGAAGTAGCACCAGTGTCCATGTAAAAATCATCATCAGGAGGATGAAGACTCATGGAGCTATACGCCTCTTCAATATCATCCGGTTGGAGAACTTCAGTGCTTGGAGTGAAGTAAGCTTGACCACGTCCCAGTCCAGGTGACCGTGCACGTTGCAAGCGTTGTTGATGTTGTTGTGGTCGACGGGGCTGCCAGGTAGAGGTTGTTGCGTACGGGAAGGGAGGTACAGGCCAGCACGGTGGCCAGTGTGGCTGGTAACTGGGCTGAAGAGCATAGCCCGGTAGCTGTTGCTGGTAACTGGGCTGACGAGCATAGTCTGGTAGCTGTTGGGCCCCTGGGTTGAGATGCAGGCTGGGAGTCGGCAGAAGAGGTGGTTGGACTTGGGCCGAATCATTTACGTTGGACGATGGACGAGGACCACGTCTTTTGTTGCTGGAACGGTTCGTCCTTTGGTTATTTCGATTTGCAGGGGAGGCAGCAGCAGCAGCAAGTGCGGTCGTTGTTGAAGATTGGGTTTGCTGAGAGCGCCTGATTTCTTCTTTTCGCAGTTGAGATCTGGCAGAATCGAAGGTAGGCATAGACTGTTGGATAAAAGAAGCAACAGTATTGTATTCCTCCGGAAGGCCATTGACAAGTTGAATAACCAATCGCTTGTCATTCATCGGGAAATCAAGATCGCTTAATCGATCGGAGAACGATTTAAGTTTGTCACAATAATCATCAACACCATTACATTCAGTGAATTTAAGGTTAACAAACTTACTTTCAAGGGTTGCTGCATGGCTTCCTTTGTTGTCTTGAAATAACTTTTTAAGATGATCCCAGATTTCCTTAGCAGTTTTGCCTGATTTGAGAACTGTGAGCATCAAATCTTTGGCCATGGTAGCGAACATCCACTGGCGACAGAGAGCATCTAGCTGGTTCATGGTAGCGGCATCAAGATCAGTGGGGGTCTTTGAACCGTCAATAAGAAAAACCAAATTGTGAGCCTGGAGATGGAGTTCGAATAGGAAAACCCATGAAGAATACTCATCATGTTTGATGTCCAGGAGAATGGGAATTAAAGTTTTAATATTTGTGATAGCAAAAGCTGGATGTAACGATTTATTTTCACCGGCCATGTTTGATGTTTGGGAGAAGAAGAGGGATTTGATGGATCGAGTTAGGGTGATACCATCTTGGATAATGGTGAAACTCCCATGGAGAATATCTCCATGCCTTTTGTTATTTATATTGTCTAACAGAGAATAATACAGTCATTATTAAGAGTATCACAGGGAATAAGGCTAAGTAAGGAAAGCATTATAAAATCTATTCTATTAGTGGTAAATACCTTAGAAGGTGAAGATCTCAAGGAAATGCACAAAGATATGGGTGGTACAGCCCTTCACCTTGCTGCCATTGTTGGATGTACCAGAATTGTCAAGGCAATATCAAGCAAGGGTTTCAATTTAACGGAGATACCCGATAGAGATGGAAACATACCGCTCGTGGTTGCTGCGGCAAATCTTTACCAACATAAACAAAAGGAGATGGTGGAGCATCTTTGCGATGTAACTCCAAAAGAGTGCGTAGAACTCCACACCAATGTTACTGCAGGCGGTAGACTAATCTGCAATATAATTAACGCTGATCATTACGGTACACGTTTATACTTCTTCATCGATCTTTATCTAATGATAGAATTAACATAACACAATACCATACTGTAAAACTTAGCTTATGATCGTGATTAATTAGTCAAGGTTAACTACTAGCCAGGGTCGATCAATCTCATCTCTCGTGTCTAACTTCAAAAGAATAACTTTTTTCTATTATTTGTTCTGTTCACCTTGATGTATATAGATACCGCCTGTCGTTTGATCAAGAAATTCCCACAGTTGGCTATCGCGAAAGATGACAATGGTTCATGTGCATTAGAAGTGTTGGCTCAAAGGCCTTTCGCCTTTCAAAGTGGAAGTTGGCTAACACCCTGGAAACGCATCAAGTACTCTGGTATCTATGTCCCTTTTTTGCTTTCTTTTTCTTCTTCTAAGCATCACTTGGAGAGTATTCAGTAATGGATTAGGAAATTTGCATGTACAGCTATTAAGGTGGATTTGGCTGCTCATGAACCGCTTCGTGCTCCTCAATATGTTTATAACTGCCCAGAATCTGACCTAGAAAAGGGTGAAGGAGACCCTGATTTGGAGTTGTACTTTCAGCAAACTCAAGGTAACAAGGACATGCAATCTCAACTAAATTTCTGATGGTCAATCGATTGCCAAAATAGGTTTACCGTCTTGAGTGTTTTTCTTTCTTGTTTTCATATTCATTTCTAACTGTTTCATTCTTTTTTCTACATCAGGTTTTTTGACCAGGAGATTCCACAAAGGTAATAGTTAAAAATAAATTGAATTTTGCAGTGTTGCTACTGCTTGTAGAAGAGGTATTTTTAAAATATGAATGAGATGGTTGTTTTCATGTTTAGCTGTTAGTGTCATTAGAATACTCCTTTTCACACATTGCACATGTGCAACCTATGCTCTTGCTTGATGCAAAAGTAGCTTTTCATAAAATCATGGTCATAGCTGATGACTGCTTGCCTTTACCCCTTTGTCCATGATCAGCGCTCGGTCTCACTTGCGCCTACAAGGAAAAGTTAATGCACCGTCAAGCACTGGAGTTGGTTAAATGCATATGTAGAGAGCTTCCAAGCGTGTTAATATCGGCAAAAAAATCAGACGATGAAATAGTTTACAATAATAAAGATGAACAAGGTCTTCTCAAGGATTTCTTTGAAAATACAAGCATATTAAGTTCTGCTGCTAGTTCAGGGGCTGTTGAAGTTTTAGAGGAATGTATTCAAATAATGCCAGAATTAATTATGCTTGATATGGAGAAGCAATCACCACTTGCAGTTGCAATCGGACAAAGAACTGATAGGATTTTCAACTTGATTCTTGATATGACTAATGACAATAAAGATAAGTTTGCTTCTGTTAGGGACAAAGACGGTAACACATTGTTGCATTTAGCTGCCAAGTTAGCGCCATCAGCTCGACTAAGTGAAATATCTGGCCCAGCTCTTCGGATGCAGCGAGAGCTTCAGTGGTTCAAGGTATGCACTTTATGTCCTTTGTATATATGTACTGGGACTTAACCCATGCCATTACTGCATGGAAAAGGATATGTATTTCGAATATATTCACTGGTTCATATACATATGATAATTGTTTGCGAAAAATTGATCCAGTTGATCCAAGTTTATATATTTTTGAGGTGTTGGTTAATAAGCATACGCTTATCCTCAAATATTTTTAACATTATGTTTATAAGTCATATAATCCTTTAGGACAAACCTAGTTAACCATTAACCAACTCCTCAAAATCCTATAGGCTTATGGTTAGTAGAATACTACTTTGAAAAGAAATAAATCATCAAAGGTCGTTCACAAAATTTATAACAAAACTGAAAACATGAAATTACTTCAAGATCAATCAAATTAATCTTACAAAATTTGTTAGCTTCAAGAATTACTTTTCTCAGTTTGGTGATATAAATTTGTGTTTATTCGTTTTCCTAAAGTTCAATAATTTGTATTTCTTGATCTATTTCGTTTTTATCCACTTATCTCCTTTCTTTACCTATATTACATGAACAATTTCCAAGCATGCATAATCACATGAAATCGAGGAGAAATGGTAGAAACAGAAATCATGACAAAAAATGGGAATAGAGAAAAATATTAGAAACTAAATATATTACAATCGATTCGCGTGTATCCTTGTATACAGTCATTTATTTCATAGGTTTCATCTTATTTCCTGTCACATCTATTTTATCTTCTCCCTAGAAAAATTTGGCATTTAATATTCATTTTAGTTTTTTTATTAAAAAAAAATGATATCAAATAATTTTTTTTAACTAAAAACAATTAAATAGTTTATTTATCTTAGGACAAATTTCTCATCCCACTACCGCAACTTCTTCCACCAACACCACCATTAACGTCATTACTCCACCATTCTCACCAACATCCACCACCATTATGCCCACAGCCGATCCACCACCCGAGCCCACCATCACAACCACCAATAATGCCTACTCATTTAATATAAAACAAATTTATTATGTATTAATGAAAATCTATTTATTTGACAAATTAAAGAAAGTTTTATTGTGAATTATCACTAGAACATTATTGTTAAAAGTTAATTAAACTGGTCTTTTTACAGCTGTAAATTTAGCTTTCCCAAAAATAAATCTAGGGCGTTGTTTATTTCTCCCAAGTTGTCTAAATTTTGTTTTACAAGCTTGATGGATTGGTACCTAGAGTTCGTTCTTCGCTCGCTAGCTAGCCTCTGTTACTTTTTCCAGCTAAAGAACCACAACCAATTAAATAGGGTAACTGAGAATTAATCTGCATACTTACTACTGTTAGCTAGGTTGTGTATTCCATGTGCTTGTTGCAATGCAACTCCATGGTGGCGAATTTTTGCATGCCATTTAGCACTTTTTCAATTACAATAACTTGCATTGCAATATCCATAAACCAACATATGTATAAATATTCAGGAGGTGGAACATTTTACACCACAAAAAGATAAGCTAATTACAAACAACAACGGAATGACTGCTCGAGCTCTTTTCACAGAACAACATGAGAACCTAATGAAACAAGGAGAAGAATGGATGCAACGGACAGCTGGGTCATGCATGGTAGTTGCTGCCCTCGTGACTACAGTATTGTTTGCCGCCGCTTTTACTATACCCGGTGGAAACCATAGTGACAGCGATAGCGAAAATAACGGTACACCAATTTTTCTAGATAACATGGCATTTCTATTGTTTCTAGCATCAGATGCCTTTGGTCTCTTCTCTTCCCTCACATCAGTTCTTGCCTTTTTATCTATCTTAACCTCAAGTTATACCGAAAATGATTTCCTTAGGTCATTGCCGAAGAAGTTGATCCTTGGTCTCTTGAGTCTCTTCTTGGCTATAGTTTCCATGATGATAGCTTTCAGTGCGGCACTTGTTATCGTTCTCGGACCAAGATTTTCATGGTTTCCACTTTTTATCACAGTCACCTCTTGTGTTTTCTTGATCACCTACGCGGTTTTGTAGCTTCCTTTATTTATCGAGATGGTTCATTCTACTTATTGGCCTAAACTCTTTAGAACTAGGGGCAAGATAACTAAAATTATAAAACACTCTAGTGCATCTTTACACAGATATAAGAGCCACTAATGCTTCCCCAAAGGAGAATGTTTGCTTCTATTTATATCATTATATTTTTCGAGATGTATGGATGTTGTCAAGTAAATGTGTTTTGAAATATCTTTTTTGTAATTATGGCAATTACAAAAAAAAAAATGTATGGATTCTTTTTCTTTTACCTGAACTTTCATTATGGCAATTTACTTAAGATTGTAATCCTCAAAATTGTGAAAAAAAATGAGTCTGATATTTTTTTTACAGACTTTTTGACATGATACTTTTTTTTTTTTGTAAACTTTCCAACGAACCATCATTTGTCCAGTTTTGACTTGAACTAAGAAGATATACGAAAACTATCTTTATCCTTTGCGAAAGCGTAGGCGCCATGAGTTTTGTACCTGAAAAATCAATTATTGGATTGTAAGTTAACAACAATGTACCATTTTTTCTTGCCTGTAGCCAGATAGTTCTGGTTGTTTACATGCGGATGAGCACTGGCATATATGTTGTAGGGGCGAAATATTTCACAGGGCTAATCTGTGACCTCGCCCTAGCTAAGACAGTGACCAACACGAAGAAGAAAGAAATTAGGCGAAGAGTAATTATGCGATAACAAGGAAGAAGAACGAAGAACAACTACGCGATTAACACAGGGAAATATTTATCAAGATGAGCATGAACTAGCAACGCGAGAAGACAGCGACGCCACCCCAAAGCCTGGCGAATAAGACAAACTGAAATAAGATCATCTAATAGAGATTTTGCATGTGATCATCAGTTGTCTTCTACTGATATATTTTCCTATATAAAGGTTCAAATGATCAAGATAGAGAGGATTCAGTCAATTGAGAGAGCTAAGAATCACTGATAGAGAAAAGAGAGATGCCATTAAAGTTCACTCCAAGCTTCCTTTCTTCCATTGTTGTGTATCAAATACCTTTGTAATCTTTGTAAGAACATCATACATTCAATACAAGTGTTTAAAAAAATATCATACTAGTGTCAAAATGGTGTATAATCTCATTAATGTTTAAGTTGATTCTCATAACTTAGGCTTTGTGTTATTATCATCTTATTGGGTGTAGTTGTGGGATTTTCCACAACTACATATGTCACTACAAAATATGTACGTGACGTATGGAAAACTGTTAGTTTTCTTCCTAATAAAATGACACCCCATGGGAAGCGTAGATCCACCTTTGATGCAAAGTTGATTACGAGCATCTCCTTCTTCATCTCCTCGAGATATACTAAATTAATACAAAATTGCGATCTTCAAGGTTTTGGGATTATAAAATATGCATAATTAGGCACTCAAAGTCGTCTCTTTCGGAACAAAGCAAAAACAACAACATCAAGAAGAGTTTCCAATGGGAAAACTCCTTAGAGAATATGATCTTACGCTTAATTTTAATCTAATGCTAGCAAATCTCTTCTTACTTGGATTCTCATCATTGGCCAGAATAACCCTCTCTCCATCCTCTCTCATAAACCTAGCTTTTTCATTAAGTCGCCTCTTTCTTGTTCAGATCTAGTCAAAAGACTAGATCCGAGCAAGGATTTCATCTTTATGTTGTTCTCTGTTAGGGTTCTAGACCAAAACACAAGGTTTACGTAACTGAAATAGGTATAGAACCCGGATAAGAAGAAGAATTAAGAGAATAAGGAGATTAAGAGGAGGAAAAGATGACTAGAAGAGATCGAAGAATAGTTTCTCGTATTAATTCTTGAGTCTTTTACAAACTCAGGAGTTGTATTTAAAACTCCAAATACTTGTGGAAAAAGAATACTAAATATAGAATCCTAACTAGATACGGAATTAAAAGAAAGCTAAAAATAACAAATCCTATGAAAGGAAACTAAACCAACTTGGTGTTGGTACCGCAACATCCCTCCCTGGATGAAAAATGGCTTGTCCTCAAGCCTCAAAATCTGGAAACGAAGAAGCAATTCATCTGCATCCTCCCATGTAGCTTCATCAGTTGGGTGATCCATCCATTTGACTAACCATTTAGTGCCAGCATAAGAACCTTTTCTAAACATCTTGTGCTCCAAAACATCCTCAGGTTCCCACTTATCATAATCAATAACAGATGGTAAAATTTGTTGAACAGAATTAGATGCTCCTAATTTCAGTTTCAGTTGAGAAACATGAAAAACAGTATGAATGCGACTCTCCGCAGGAAGTTCCAATCTATATGCCACTGATCCTATCTTCTCAAGAGCACGAAAAGGTCCATAAAACCGTGGAGAAAGTTTTGAAAATATTTAGTTAGTAACAGTGCGCTGCCTATAAGGTTGTAGACGAAGATAAACCAAATCACCTATAGAAAACTCTCTTTCAGTGCGATGAGCATCAATGTATTTCTTCATTCTTGCCTGAGCATCATGGAGATGCGATTTTAATAACTTAAGCGTATGATCTCGTGTTTTAAGATTAACATCCACATCATGTACTGAAGTAGTACCAGGTAAGTAAGCTGAAATTGTTGGTGGTGGATGACTGTAAAGGGCTTGATAAGGAGTCATATTGATTGCCGAATGATGACTCGTGTTATACCACCATTCATCCCATGGTATCCACTTTGACCAATCATTTGGTTTCATACCAGCAAAACACCGTAAATAACATTCTAATGTCTTATTTGTAACTTCAATTTGACCATCACTCTGAGGGTGATATGAAGAACTACGACATAGTTGAGTATTTTGTAGCTTGAAATAGGCTTCCCAAAAGTTGCTCATGAAAATGGGATCTCGATCACTTACTATACTTCTTGGCATTCCATGAAGTCGTACAATTTCTCTTACAAACACCTCAGCAATAGAACTGGCAGAATATGGGTGTGTGAGAGGAATAAAATGTGCATACTTGGTTAGACGATCCACAACCACCAAAATTGTGTTCTTGCGGGCAGAAGGAGGAAAACCATCAATAAAGTCCATGGATATATCAATCCACACGTCAGAAGGAATAGTAAGTGGACTCAATAATCATGGTGGTGAAATAGCTTCAGTTTTGTTTCTTTGACACACATCATAGTGAGCAATAAAATCTTTGATTTCTTGCTTCATACCCTTTCAATAAAAGTTGTGTTGTAGACGCTTATAAGTTCTCAAAAATCCTGAATGACCTCCTATAGGATTTGAGTGAAACTCCTCAAGAAGTTTGGTACACCATAAAGAAGTGGGTACCACAACTATTCGTCCTTTGTAGCGCAAAACACCATCAGTGTAAGAAAAATTGAGTTTCCAAGAAGGGGAATCAATGAGTTTTTGTATTAGTATACTTATCTCAGCATCCAAATGACATTCTTGAATTATTTCATTGACTATAGAGAAAATTGGTGCAGTCAAGCTAAAGTGAGATCCAATGCTGCGTGACAAAGCATCAGCTGCAATATTTTCTTTTCCTTTTCGAAAGATAATCTCATAATCATATCCCAGAAGTTTGGATAACCATTTATGTTGTTCCATAGAAGATAGTTTTTGATCAAGAAAATATTTCAGACTCTTGTGATCTGTAAGAATCTTGAAATGTCTACCAAGAAGATAAGGTCTCCATTTTTGAACTGCAGATACAATTGCAAGCATTTCTTTATCATATACCGAAAGATTTAAATTCTTGCCTGCCAAGGGTTTGCTATAATAAGCAATTGGTCGACCAGACTGCATCAATACAACTCCTAATCCATTACCAGATGCATCACACTCCAAGGAGAATTCCTTAGCAAAATCTGGAAGGATTAAAATTGGTGTGGTAGTAAGAGCTTTTTGAAGTACTTTAAATGCAGTGGTAGCATGATCATTCTAGATAAATGCATCTTTCTTCAGCAGGTTATGTAGGGGTGCACTAAGCTTACCAAAATCCTTGACAAGTTTTCGATAATAGCCAGCTAACCCCAAAAAAACCTCTTAATTCCTTTAGTGAAGTTGGAAGGGGCCAAGATAGAATACTTTGAATCTTATCTTGATCAACTGAGACCCCTTCAGAAGAAATTACGTGACCAAAATACTTCATAGTAGTTTGCGCAAAAGTGCATTTAGACTCTTTGACAAATAACTAGTGAAGTCTCAATAATTCAAATACCAAGGATAAATGGTGAATATGCTCAGTCATGGTCTTACTATAAATTAAAATATCATCGAAAAATACCAGCACAAACCTGCAAAGATGTGGACAAAAAATGTGATTCATCAACCCTTGAAAGGTGGCTGGAGCATTTGAAAGACCAAATGGCATGACTAAGAATTTATAATGTCCATCATGAGTGCGGAAAGCAGTTTTTGGTATGTCTGGCTTGTGCATAAGTAGTTAATGATAAGCAGATCGAAAATCCAATTTCGTAAAAACTATTGCACCATGCAGTTCATCCAATAACTTATCCACCATTGGTATTGGAAAACGGCCTTTTATAGTGATCTTGTTAATAGCTCTATAGTCCACACACATTCGCCAAGAACCATCCTTCTTGCGTACCATCAATATGGGAGATGAATAAGGGATAGAACTTGGTCTAATAAGTCCATCTTGTTGAAGTTCATGCACTATCTTCTCGATTTCATCCTTCTGAAAATGTGGGTAATGGTATGGTCTAACATTGACAGGTGCAGATTATGGAAGGAGATTGATACGATGATCATGTAGTCTTTCAGGAGGTAATGATGTTGGTGTTTTGAAAACATCAGCATATTTGGAAAGCAGTTCATGCAAGTTAGGTGAAATATTTGTTGCAACATTGATTGAAGTATCTGATGTAGATAGTTGTAAGAAGATTGTGAAAGTCTCTCTAGACAATAAGTGTTGCATGGATTTAGTGTCCAAAAGCATAATACTGGAAGAATTACTTCCCAATAAAACCACATCACGATCTTGAATGCTGAACTTCATTATTAACTTTGAAAAATCCCAAGTAATAGGACCTAATGTACGTAACCATTGAACTCCTAAGACTGCATCACAACCACTGATATCAAGAAGATCAAAATCTGTAGAGAATGAATAATCTTGAAGCTTAACTTGAATATCACGACAAGAGCCACGAGTTTGTATTTGACCACCATCACCAATAGTAACTTGCAAAGCAGAATCTTCATAATGTGTCAGATAGCCACATTGTTTTTCTATTTTAGGGTGAAGAAAGTTATGTGTCGAGCCAGAATTAATCAATATAGAGAATGGATGAGATTTAGTGTAGCCCAAAATACGCATAGTTCTAGGGAATGAAGAAAAGGAGATTGTTGGTTCCAAATTCTCTGAAAAAGTCTTTTGAGTAAGAATAAGATCTTCAGCAGTATCATAATCAGACTCATCATGTGCATCTTCAATGTTCTCTGAACCTGATGGTACATCTAATAGTAGTAGTCTAGGCTTCAAACATAAATGACCAGGTTGATAAAGTTGATCACAGTTAAAGCAAAGACCTTTGTCCCTCTTTTCCTTTTGTTCTTCCTAAGTAAGTCCTTTAACACCAGTTGGTAACGTAGTTTTCCTCAATGGAAAATTATTAGTAGAAGTATTTGGTCTAAACTGAATAGGCTTTGAGAGTTGCTTGGAAGTTGTCAACAAGACTGCTTCTTGGTTGAGCGTTTTTTTAAAAGCTGAAGCTAAAGTAGTTGGTTCAAATAACTTCACAACAGAACCAACCTCAGGTTTTAAGGAATGAATGAATAGATTAATCAAGTGGGATTCAGGAAAATCAACAAAATTTAAAAGACGTTCAAACTCAGGAATATGATCTCTAACAGTACCTTTTTTCTTAATTGTGCTAATTTCCATTTTAGCATCGATAAACTTCTCAGGAGAAAATCGTTCACGTACCAGATAACAAAACTGGGGCCATGTTGGATTGATAATTTTAGTTCTCTTCCAACGAAACCATGTATTAGCATCTCCTTTAAGATGAGCAGCAGCAAGTGATATCTTCATATTGTTAGCAATATTATGCCAAGAAAAATATTGCTCAGCTTGAAATAACCAACCATCAGGGTCATCACCATCAAAGGAAGCAAACTTTAGATTAACTGGTGGTGTGCGAACTGGAGTGTCAAGAATTCCAGAACCATTATTTGTGTTATGATGTATATGTTGTGGAGGATTACCATCTGTGGAATGAGGATGATATTCTTCAAACAACGCACGTAACGAAGAGCTTATGGCTTTTGACAAGATCTCTGTAAGATATTTTTCCTGTTCAGCGAGATCAAGTTTACGGTTAGCTCTATCGTCTTCACGAGATGATTTTTTTTATGCACGTAGTTTTTTAACTACAGCTTCATCCAACTCCCTATCTTTGGTGATAATGTCAACCAATGTATCAAGTTTGGTTGTAACACCATTAATACTCTGTTGTAGGATAGACAGGTCGTCTGTGTACGTCATTGGAAAAAAAAAATTGGTGTAAAAATAGATACAGGATAAACCTGCTCTGAACCAAATGTTAGGGTTCTAGACCAAAACACAAGGTTTACGTAACTGAAATAGGTATAGAACCAGGATAAGAAGAAGAATTAAGAGAATAAGGAGATTAAGAGGAGGAAAAGATGACTATAAGAGATTGAAGAAGAGTTTCTCATATTAATTCTTGAGTCTTTTACAAAATTAGGAGTTGTATTTATAACTCCAAATACTTTTGGAACAAGAATACTAAATATAGAATCCTAACTAGATACAGAATAAAAAGAAATATAAAAACAACAAAGCCTATGAAAGGAAACTAAACCAACTTGGTGTTTGTACCGCAATATTCTTCATCCGTAATTTTAGTTTCTATTTATGTTTCCTGCATCTCAGTCATGGCTTGAATCTTTGTCTTACCATCTTTATCTTCAATTTCCCGATTTGAAGATGATATCCCTTTTTCTTTTTTCCCATCTCTCATCCATGGCTAGAATCCCTCTTTTCCCTCATTTATCTTCAACTTTATGATTTGAAGATGATATCCCCTTTTCTTTTCTCCCATATCTCACCTCATCTTAGTTTGAAGAACTAATACATCTCATACACCTATCAAACAATGAATCGTGTGTCAATTTTCACAAATCAAAATCATAATTGCAGCCACCGGATCTCAATCTAAATTAAATCTCCACCAAAACACTTGCTTATACACCATATCTCATCTCCTACACCCATACCTTACATCCATCTCTCAATTTCACTTCTTAATCAATAAATGTGTTGATTTTTGATGATGAAAAGGCTTCGCAACTCAGTTCTTAATCAGCAATGGTACTGGTTTATGTTGATAATCTGGGTGTATATTTGCAGTGATGTAGTTCGTGATGGTAGTGATGGTCCATATGGCAGTCGGCGGGCGGATTTTGGTAGCAATGTTGTAACTTAAGGTTTTCATTTTTTCTGGGTTCTCTACAGTAAACGGGAAAATTCCACCTGGTATCTCAAACACGTTGTAATGGGTTGTTCGTTAATGTTGTTAGGTTGTATTGGGCTTCAAATCTTGGTTGAGGTTGTGTCTCTTAGGCTTTGTAACGGTCTTTAGTTTTGTAGGAAATACCATATGGTCTTAGAAATAATAAACTAGAGTGAGTTTGGTCCAGTGACTTAGTCAACTTTCTGTTTGGTCCTTTTCTAAAATGTATATTATTGTTTGGTCCTAATAATAATGGTTTGGTCCTATGGTAACGTCATGGATGATGTGATTGTCATCTTGTAATGGCAGAAATACCCTTTTGGGTCCATATATATACAAAAAGGGAGTAGGAAATATCTTATTTTCACTTTCACTTTCTCTCTCTTCTTTATTTTTAGATTTACTTTCTCAGTCTTTTTTAATTTCAGATCTAGGTTATTTTATTCTCCCATTTTTTTTCTCTGCTCATGATGAAGCAGATGAAGATAATGATGAACGACGATATTTTTGGGTTCTTTTTTCTCTGTTAATGTTGTTGTTGATGATGATAATGATGAAGACGATAAAGAAGATGATGATGATGAAGTTTTTGCGTTTCTTTTTCGTTTTTTTTGTTGATTTACTGATGCTGTTGAAGATGATAAAGATGATAAATACGATGAAGATGATGTTGTTGATACCGAAGACAATGATGATGATTTAGTTTCTGAAGTCAATGTAGTGTTTATGTTTCTTTTTTCATCTCTATTTGTTTGATGTTGATGTTGAAGATGATGAAGACGATGAACATGATGTTGTTATTGTTGTTTTAAAGATGATGATGTTTGCTGCTGCTGTTGAAGATGACGAAGATGATGCTGCTGTAGTTCATTTGACGAATGAACTCTGGTTTTACACATGTTTTTATCAGGAGTTCATTCCATAAATGAACTCTGGTTTATATAGGTTTTTATCAGGAGTTCATTTGACGAATGAACTCTGGTTTTATATAGGTTTTTATCAGGAGTTCATTTTAGAAATGAACTCTGGTTTATATAGGTTTTTATCACAAATGAACAACAACAACATCATGATCCGTCATTTTAGGTGGTCCAAAGAAACTATGATCCGTCATATTACAGGGAAACTAGGTTTTTTGGAAGCTCCTTCTAAAGAGTTTCACAATAATCTAAAGCAAACTATTCTCATTACTATGGGTAGATCGAAAGTCTTGTTGAAACAATGGATTAATGATGATTTTTGTTTTGATCCAAAGTCTTTGAATAAGCCTAGTCATTGGGTAGGAATTAGAGGACTCCCTTTTCATCATTGTGGGGAGTCTATTTTCAAACGGATCTGCTTTCCTTGGGGTGTTCTTGAAGATATCCATTTAGATACTCTAAATCAATCAAAATTGAATTATTGCAAGCTCAAGGTTAATTGTGAGCTTGTAAAAATTCTAGATGTCATTAATTTTAACAATATGTTATTGATTGTTGAATGGATATCTGAGTTACATCCAAGAAGTTTTGTGCATTTTGATCAGCATCAAAAGAATGTGGCATATCGTCAAAAGTCACCTATGGATGTTACCATGATTGATCATCAGGGGAATCGTGATGATGTTGATCAGAATACGATATTATCTAGGGTTTCATCAGTAGTCAAACTAAAGCTAAAATCGTTGGTGGCCGTCCCTAGCGAGTATCACGCGGAGAATATTGCACAAACTTCTTCTTTGAAGCTAGTTAGTGATAACGGTTTGGAAAATACCTCGGTTAAACTGGTTTCTCACGCGGATTTATTGCAAGACCAAGTTCAAAATTTCCAAATTCAAATTTCGAAACGGTCTCGGGTTGGAGACAATTCAATGTGGTTGGAAAATCCGCTTTTCAACACTGATTCAACCTCAAAAATGATTGTTACACCAGCTCCTTCAGATAAGGAAAATTTGAACTCGGGTGTGGGTCGATATATGGGCGAGATGGTATTTGAAGGCCCGTCGAATTCAAGTCCGTGTAAGAGAGCTCCATTCAGGCCTGCCCATGACCCGCTCCACTCAGTTAATATGGATCACTATATGGGCGAGAAGGTGTTTGGACGCCCGTCGGGTAAAGGCCTGTGTAAGAGAGCTCCATTCAGGCCCGCCCATGATCTAAATGAAGATGGCAAGTTGGATATTTCATCGGGTTTCAGTGGTTCAAAGGATCGGTTTCATTCGGGTGGGGATTTTGACCCAGGTAAAAAACATTCATTAACTATTGAACCGACGGATGTATCCTCGAGTTCAAAATCAAGGTTTGATGGAACATCATCTATACCGTTGAATTATTCAAATTCAAATTCATCTCCCATAACGGCTAGTAAGTCATTACTGGACAATAATGATGCGAATTTCAATGCTCAGATAGACAATCAAGTCAATTTCAATAAATCAATGGGGGTGGATAGTGAATCTTCTATTGCTAAGAAGATTTGCAAGAACATGCTGCTGAAATTGAAGGGTTCATATCAAGCAAATAAACTCGATGATTTACAGCATGAAGGTTTGGGAGATTTTGATGTTGACTCAGGTGATGAAGATTGGGTAGAAGAAGAAGCTAGAGGTACTATTTTTTCATCACAATCAACTAAGGATGATTCAAGGGATACTAATGTGGTTAATGGATCTTAAAATCCTTTCATGGAACCTTAGAGGATTGGGGGACAATGCTAAAATTACTGCTGTCAGAAATGCAATAAGGAGAAATAGGCCGGCGATTGTAACTATTCAGGAATCTAAAAAGGAAGTGGTTGGGGACAACCTTATTAGATATCTATGGGGAAATAATGGTTGCGATTATGTTTTTCTTCCGTCTGAGGGGAGATCCGGTGGTATTATAGTAATGTGGAATCCAGCAGTTGTTGTGAAGGAAGAAGATTTATTGGGAGCTTTTTCTATTACGGTGAAATTTAGGAATATAAATAATGGATTTGTATGGATTTTTACAGCTGTTTATGGTGCTACAGATCCGTTGGATTATGATCAATTTTGGCAAGAGCTTTTTGATATCAGAACTATCTATTTTGACCCGTGGTGTTTAGGAGGAGGATGGAATGCAATTATTCATCTATCTGAGAGGAATCAACCGGGTGGTTGTGTGAGATATATGAAGAATTTTAGAAGGTTTCTTAATGTTCATAACTTAATGGATATTCCCATGTCTGGTGGTGCTTACACTTGGACAAATTCTCAAAGTCAACCGCTTCTCAGCAGACTTGATAGATTTGTTTTTACTTCAGATTGGAAGGAGAAGTCTATCTCTCTAGTGCAGTTCAGGCTGAGGATACCTATCTCTGACCATGCTCCAATTTTTATCAACTGCAATGAAGGTACTGCTAGTAAACCTCCTTTTAGATTTGAAAATTATTATCTTTCTCATCCATATTTTCTAGCTCAAATGAGAATCTGGTGGTTAGGTTTGGTTTTTAATGGTAGGCTAAGCTTTGTTTTGGCTAAAACATTGCAAGCTCTAAAAGGGTTTATCAAGCAATGGGGCAGGGAGACGTTTGGTTCTTTGCAGAAGGAAGTTGACAAGCTTGAGACGAAAATTGATGTTTTGGATAGGTTAGAAGAAATGGGTTTTCTAACACAAGAAGATTTTTATGCTAGAGAAGTGGCAAGGGTGGATCATAAAACTGCTTCTTTAAATTTATCTAGGAAGTGGCATGCTAGATCAAAAGGACAATGGTTGGCAGATGGTGAGAGAAATTCAAGATTTTTCCATAAGAATGCTTCTTATAATCAAAAAGTAAATTCTATTCATTCTCTTCTAGTAGATGGTGTTTTATGTCATGACAAAGATTTGATTAACAATGAAGCCAAGGATTTTTATGTGAATTTGTTTAAAGAAAAATACAAGTGCAACCCAACTTTTGATGACTTGGATTTGCCTTCTTTAAGCTTGCAACATACCATTCAGTTGGAGAAACCCTTTGAGGAGGATGAAGTGAAGAAACTAATTTGGAATTTTGGTACAAACAAATCTCCTGGACCAGATGGATTCACAATGGATTTTTTTTAAAGTTGTCTGGGATGTTACTAAGTCTGATTTATTGGTTGTTTTTAGGGAGTTTGAGCAATTTGGGTGTTTGGATTGGAGGCTTAATTGTACTAACATTATTTTTATTCCAAAATGTGAGGGTGCTCTCTCCATGAATAATTTCAGGCCAATTAGTTTGATAGGTGGAGTTTATAAAATCATTTCAAAGGTCTTGACTGAGAGGCTTAAAGTTGTTTTACCATCAATAATTTCTGAGTTTCAAGGTGCTTTTGTTGATAGTAGGCAAATAACTGATGGTATTCTTATTGCTTCTGAGCTAATTGATTCAAGAGAGAGAGATGGAATTGCAGGTCTGGTGGTGAAGGTGGACTTAGAAAAAGCTTTTGATAGCATTAACTGGAATTGTTTATATTACACAATGACAAGGTTTGGTTTTGGAAATAGATGGAGAGGTTGGATAAGATGGTGCATTTCAAATACTAGGTTTTCTATGGCTATAAATGGTTCAGCTTCACAATTATTTAGGAGTGGTAAATGGGTTAAGCAGGGTGATCCAATATCACCATTTCTCTTTATTATAGTGGTAGAGGTTCTCTCTTTGATGATTAAGAGAGATGCTTCTTTGAATTTGATTGAAGGTTTCAAGCCAGTCTACAATGCCAATGCTTGCACTATAAATCACTTGCAATTTGCAGGTGATCTTATTGTTTTTTTGAATGATGAGGTTAATCAAGTGCAGAACTTAAAAAGCATTTTACTGGCTTTTGAGTTGGTTTCTGGCTTGAAAGTAAATTTTAGAAAGAGTGCTATTGTGGCAGTGTGGGATGCTCAAAATGCAGAGGAGTGTGCAGCTTGTTTTGGTTGTACTCTTACTACTTTTCCTATGAAATACTTAGGCATTCCTTTAGGCAGTAAATCTAAAGCAGTGGGAGTTTGGGATGTTATTATTCAGAGATTTCAAAAGAGATTATGCTCTTGCAAGAGGAAATATTTGTCAAAAGGGGTAAGACTGATGCTAATTAAGAGTGTGTTATCCAATATTCCAGTTTATTACTTATCTCTTTTTCAAATGCCAATCTATGTGGTAAAGCAGTTGGAAATAATTATGAGGCATTTTATGTGGGGTTCTTCTAGTTTGAAGAATAAGAAAAGTTGGGTTGGTTGGAATTCTGTAAGTTTTCCTAAAGAAGGTGGTGGAGTGGGCATAAAGAAGCTGAGGAAAATGAATCAGGAAATGCATGCAAAATGGATCTGGAGATATGGGACTGAAAAGAAGGCACTGTGGAGAAAGATTGTGAATCAAACATTTGGAGGAAACATTGAAGCTTTTTATCCAACTGACACTAATAAATCTGTGGGGAAAAGTTTGTGGGCTGGTATTCTGAAAAGTAAACCTCATGTGGAAGACAGTACAAACTTGCAGGTTAACAGTGGTAATAAGATTCTCTTATGGCAGGACAAATGGGTAAATGGGCATGCCTTAAAAACTATCTTTCGTACTTTATACAAAATCAGTAGGATGAAAACAGCTACTATTAAGGATTGTTTCACATGAGATGATGGATGGAATTTGGGGTTTTGTAGAGCTCTGAATGATGCTGAAGTGGATGAAGTGGCTCAATTGGTGTCAGTTTTGCCTGTCATTGTTTCAGATATTGAGGATCAAAGACTATGGAAATATGGTGATAACTTCTCTGTTGCAGGTTGTTATTCTTCATTGGAGAGTGAGGGTTTAATTTCTTTTCCTTATAAAAATCTTTGGAACCCAAAAATTCCACAAAAAGTGATCTTCTTTGTTTGGACTTTGTGCTACAATGTTGCTCCAACTATGGACACTTTGAGGAATTCTTGTCAGGTAAAAGGGTGCTTGCTTTGCAAGAAAAATACAGAATCAAATCAGCACATCTTTCTTCACTCTGAGACTACAACTGCTATATGGAATTACTTTCTTAAAGGTTATAATCTGCACTGGGTGTTCCAAGGTTCAGTGAGACAGACTTTATGGGAGTGGAACAGGAAGAATGGGAGTAATGTGTCCATTAGAAGGAAGATTTGGGATTTAATCCCTTTTGCTATATGGTGGACAATTTGGTTGGAAAGAAATGGTAGACATTTCAATGGTACTTACAATAGTTTGCTTCTAATCATTGAGAAGGTGAAGATTCAGATTTACAATTGATGTGTGGGAACTAATGTGTTTGAGGGTATTTCTTTAAACCAAGTGCTTAACAATTGGGAGGGTGTTTTAGGACCTATGTAGTGTTTCCTTTGCTTGTTTTCAACAAGTTGGTTCGGTATTTCTTTTAAGCACTCTTTGTAACTTGTAACTCACTACCATCTTGGTGGTTAAGTTGCTTTTTTCTTAATACATTGCCTTTTGAGTCAAAAAAAAAAAAAAACTCGGGTTTATATTTTTATATAGGTTTTTATCAGGAGTTCATTACTCTGGTTTATATAGGTTTTTATCAGGAGTTCATTCCAGAAATAAACTCTAGTTTTATATAGGTCACTACACCAAATCCTGGTTTTAGCAACGATTCATTTTCGGAGGTGCGCAACGGATGTACATGAAATGGCTTTTTTTTTTTTTTTTTTTTTTTTTTTTTTTTTTTTTGTAATATTTAGTATTTTTGTGGGCTTTTTAGTAGTTTGTTTTTATTTATTAATTTTCTGATTTTTTTTTTTTAAAATTAAAATTGGATTCCCCAATTTTTACCTCTCAATTTTTCACCCAATTCATTCTTCCTCCCAAAAAATTAACAAAATTTCCCCCAATTTCCCCCCTCTAATTTCATCATCTAACAACATTTTAATACCTATCTTAGAATATGCCCACACTTTTAGGGGCGACCAATTTGTAATTAGGGGCGACACAAAACGACAAAATAGCAAATAATCGGTAGGTTATTTCACAATCGGAAGGTTATTTCCGAGGCGTTTTTTTTAATGGGAAAACTACCCTTTACAATCGGTAGGTAATCAACAATCGGGAGTAAATTTATTTTGTATGACTTCCGATTATACGGTATCCTCAAAATAAAATCCTAAATCCTTTGAATTTTGATTATCCTATAATCGGTAGTAAATAAAGTTATATTGACTCCCGATTATAAAGTAGACCTTTGGAAAAAATGCTACCATAATCGGTAGGGAATTTAGGTTATTTAACTTCCGAATATAGAGTTGCCCCAAATTCAGAGTTTGCAAAAATCCTCTTTTTTCTGAAATTTGGTTGAGCCTATAATCGGTAGTAAATGAAGTGTTATCATGACTTCCGATTATACAGTGATTCTCTTTGCAAATATCCTACCATAATCGGTAGTCAAGAAAGTTCATATAACTACCGAATATAGAGTAGTCCCAAATTCAGATTTTGCAAAAATCCTTTTTTTTTTGGAATTTTGGTTGAGCCTATAATCGGTAAGATATGAAGAGTTATCATGACTTCCGATTATTCTGGCTCTCTTTGCAAATATCCAACCATAATCGGTAGTCAAGATAGTTTATATAACTACCGAATATAGAGTAGTCCCAAATTCAGATTTTGCAAAAATCCTCTTTTTTTTTTTCTGAATTTGGGTTGAGCCTATAATCGGTAGTAAAGGAAGAGTTATCATGACTTCCGATTATAAAGTGGCTCTCTTTGCACATATCCTACCATAATCGGTAGTCAATATACTTCGTATAACTACCGAATATAGAGTAGCCCCAAAATCATAGTTATCATGACTTCCGATAATGAAGAAACCCTATGGGAACGTACAACCAAAATATCACAGGTCGACCACAGCCTGGGGGGCTACGCCCCCCAGGACCCCCCTTAGTAGCGGCAAACATTATTGAAAATATCCAACACATATAGCTACCGAATATAGAGTAGTCCCAAAATCAGATTTTGCAAAATTTCTCTTTTTCTGAATTTTGGTTGAGCCTATAATCGGATATAAATGAATTGTTATCATGACTTCCGATTATACAGTGGATCTCTTTGCAAATATCCTACCATATTCGGTAGTCAAGATAGTTCATATGACTACCGAATATAGAGTTGCCCCAAAATCAGATTATGCCAAAATCCTCTATTTTTCGAATTTGGTTGAGCCTATAATCGGTAGTAAATGAAGTTACCATGACTTCCGATTATACAGTATAATCTTTGGCGAAATCTACCATAATCGGTAGTCAAAATAGTTCATATAACTACCGAATATAGAGTTGCCCCAAACTACGGATTATGGATTAACCTCCCAATTATGAAGGGGCATATAAGTATTTTCAATCTATTTTGTCTTTTGTGTCGCCTCTAATTACAAATTGGTCGCCTCTAAAAGTGACAGGTAGAATATGCAGACACATTAATAACTATTTTTTCTTATTTTTAATTAAAAGTTTTTCTCCACTCACCTTATTAATTTCACTCACATAAATATCTCCCTTTCTCTATCTTCATAACTTTCATCGAACAACTTCTCTTCTTCTCCAGGTTTTCAGTTCTCTCTTTCATCAAAGAACTTTCAGCGGCTAGAAGAGAGAAACTTATCTCTTATTGTTTTTCTTCAACAGATCTCGTAGGTTAGAACCCCGCTTTCAGCAAATCTGCAAGCTAATTAAAACCCATCAAAATCTGAAATCTAATCTACAATTTTTTCTGAACCTAATTTTTTCCAAACCTAATTTTTTCCCTGAAATCAGTAATGAAATCATTCAACCTCTGATTATCATCAGGTATAAGCTAGTTTCTTGCGAATTTTATTATTTATCTGAAATCATTTGATAAGCTAGGGTTTTTGATTGAGAGGTTGCTAGTATCTGAAATTCTGAATTAGTTAGGGTTTTTGATTGTAGTGTTCTTTTAATTGTAATATATGTAGATTTGAAGTATTGGGTATGTTTTGTTTCAATTGAAGATGAAGTTTTATTTGGTTTTTGAGTCATCTGATGTTTTATTTGGGTCTTTTTTGTGTAGAGATTTAGTTTCTGTGTAAACAATAATCTGATATAGATTATTGTATCGCCTATGTTTCATGATTAATTGTTTACACTTCTGCAACTCATATTCAAAATGTCAAAACTTGGAATGTTGTTTAAGGGCCAAGTTGATTTATGAAAATCATTATTCTGTATGCTGTCATGTTTAGTTTATCTTTAGCAACAATTCCCTATGATTTGTATGCACATTGAATATGTAAACAAGAACTTCTCACTATTTAAATAGCACATTATCAGCACTCGTCCTTTTGCCTCATTTTGCACGCCTTAAATCCCACATCGAGTCTCTTGAATACTCTTGTGTTGTGCTAGATGAATCCCATAATGCTTGTATTATTTGATGAATTTTGGTTAACCAGGTATACTCATTTTGGCTCAGAAATGTGTGTGCACAATGAATGCTTATAAATTTCGATAATCTCATTAATTATTTAGCTATTGAATTTCATTGGTGATTGTAATTGTCTTTGTAGATTCCATTCCAGGTTCCACTTGAAGTGAATGTAGTTCTTGTTGGTTTTAGTGGAGATGGAGGGTATAGGTATAAGTTAGATACTCATACCTTGGAAGCATTTTTGAAATTGAGTTTCCCGACTCATAGACCAGCGTGCTTGGAGACGGGAGAACCACTTGATATCGAACATCATCTTTCATTCAATGTTTTTCCATTAAGTTTTCCCTAAAAGATGTTTATGCGATGGTTTCATTTGTGTAGTACTGAACTGGTTTCACGAGGTGTAACCAACTGGCTTGTTTCAACTGAATTTTTGTTTATTCTGTGCTTTCTAGGGTAGTTTTGTTATTCAACTGTGATATTATTGGATTTGTATGCACATCCATGAGGTGTAACCATATCTGTTTAGCGCGCGACACTACATGTTGCGACTATTTA
Source organism: Papaver bracteatum (assembly GCA_023529315.1). NCBI lineage: Eukaryota > Viridiplantae > Streptophyta > Magnoliopsida > Ranunculales > Papaveraceae > Papaver > Papaver bracteatum. The sequence continues at coordinate 211,289 of JAJJWX010000443.1, forward strand.
GAAATTTTGGTTGATCAATTGGTGTGCTGATCATTGTATTTAGTTTACATATAAGGAACATGATATAAATGCTGATTATGAGAACCCACTGTTGGAGTTAGGAGCTAGTGAATGCCTTAAATCAAAGGTCTTTATTATTTATATTGTCTACTATATGATGGCTCAAAATTTAAACAAATGTACTTGTGAATTCAAATGAGAAGGAAGTTAAGCAATATCTTGTTGTCTAGATGCTTTTTCTTTTCTCAAATACTTGTATATGAATATAAACATGACATAGATATATCTTCTTTGAACTGAATTTATTTACTCAAGTGCGACTTTCAGAATGAATTTGGGAGGGAGGTTCCTTTCTTTGAAGTAGATGCAAAGGCTGTGGATCCTGTTTTTGAGCACTTATACTCCTACATCTTTGACATGGATGGTCGAAGTGGAAAAATCTAAGGAAGAGATGGACAGACCTGTTCCTAGTGCAATCTTTGTTGTTAACTTTGATAAGGTCTATTTACTGAACTCATTGTTATTATTCTTCATTTTCCTGTGTGTTTTGTTTTTATCTGCTGAACTGCATTTTTTCACAGTATACGAGTTGAGCATATATGTGGTTATATGATTGCTTCGTTATTGCTGCTAATACATATTTTTCAGGTCAAAATGGATCCGAGGAACAAGGAATTCGACCTCAATAGTTTGATGTATGGACCATACCTGAGCTTACAGATGAAGAAATGAAAAAACGGGAAGCAGAATACATTTATCATTATCGCTACAATGGTGGAGGGGCATCTCAAGTTTGGTTAGGATCTGGCAGGTAAGTTTGGAGCAATGCAAATGGATGGAGTACATTGTAACGTTGATGTGCTTTCTGCTTAAAAGCTTACTATCCTATTTTTTTTTTTCTAAATTTTGAATCTCTTAGCTTGTCCATATTTTGTTTATTTGTATCTTTATTCTTTAATTTCTACACATCCCTTGAAATTCAATTTCTGGATTCTTTTGCTTTTATTTTAGTAGCGTAGGTGAAAATATGCCTAGAATTCAATCACCAAATAACACTTCATTTTGATTTTAATGCTAGGGAAAGTCATCAAATATAATATATCCATATTTAATTGTCTGACATTTTATACATTGCTTTGATATACGACAACTGGACACACTTGTGGATGATATTTGTAACTTTTGTTTTCTTCCCTTTGGGTTTAATTATCTGTCTCTATTTCCAGATTTGTTGTTGTCGACCTCTCTGCTGGTCCTTGCACATATTAAAAGATAGAAACTGAAGAGGGAAGTGTTAGTTATAGAACACTCACCCGGTTATCTAATTTATTGTTCCCAAAAGGTTCAATGGATGCTAGTGTTTCATCTACTCAAAATATCTTCATGGGACAGCTTGGAGCTTTGATTTCAACTACCATTCAACATGTTATAGCCCAATGTTAGGTACTTTTTTTATATACTCATACATTAAAAGAAAATTAGGGCATTGCTTTTTGGATTTGGAAATTTGTGTAAAAGTTGTTTCCTTACAGGACTCTTCAGATTTTTCGATGCACGCTATTTATGACTCATCTGTTGGTTAATATAGATTTGAAAAACATCATGTTGCCTATAAACCCCTATTTATGTCTGAATCCTTCCTAATCAGGACTCTTCAGATTTTTCGATGCACGCTATTTATGACTCATCTGTTGGTTAATATAGATTTGAAAAACATCATGTTGCCTATAAACCCCTATTTATGTCTGAATCCTTCCTAATCAGTATCTTATTTTCGTATTTTCTGGTATTTCTCTCTGATCCCGAGGTAATATGGAATTGAAGGTCGAATGTAACATTCAACACTGTGTCCTAGTCAACACTTTGTATTTGGGGTTGATAATTTGTTTTGGGGATATATTAAGTTAGGATGCATATGTACATTGTGTGCAAATCCTGCATTTTAACATATTTGCTTTCTTTGCACAGATTTGAAACTGTTGACTTCGCTAAGAGATTGCTCGTACCTATCATTGTTCTCCGTAATCATGATGGATGTAGGACATAACTACAGTATAGATGTCCAAGCAATTGAAGAAGAGGTTAGTTGTTTCCGCAGATGAAATTCTGGAGTGTAATAGTTTTTTGTGTGGTTTTTTTTTACATTTTGTGTGAAAATATTGTTTAATAATTTCCACTTACTGTTTTTTATTTTCCAGGTAAAGAAAATGGTGCATACTCACGTAGAAGTAGTGATAATTGGAGGTTCACATGCTCTACATCGCCATGAAAACCTATCCATTGCTGTTTGTAAAGCTATGCGAGGTCATTCCCTACAAGAAACCAAGCCTGATGACGTTTTCATGTCCATATCATGACATATTTGGATGGTCAGATACTTAAAGAAGTTGGTGCATCTTTCTTTCTCCTTCATGTTTTTGTTTATTATCTAATCATAAAATACTTCTCGTGCTAAACTATATCCTGTCCTGCTTGTCACTTGTTGATGATGCTATACTAGTATGTAAGTGTTTCAATGGTTCCGCTGGGTTAAAAGTTACAAATAGTGAAAATATGGCCCTATTGTAGTGTAGAGAAGACAATTTTTTTATTCAAATGAGAGTCTCTGTTATCTATTAACATCATTAAAAATTGAGCTTCCAGGAGTTATGTAGTGCATATCTTTACATGGTGTGATTTTATAATCGCAGGATAGCTGTCGAGTTATGATTACTTAGTACTTACAAATTTGATGATATGTTATTATACATAATCTTGTAGTATGATTGTATTATGTTCGTCAATAACTAAGATTCACATTTATCTTCACTTGGCAGCTTTGTACTTTCACTGGAGGATGTTGATGAGAACCTTCCAATGGAAGGCGAAAGTCTTGTATGGACAAGTAAGGATGTTGTAATTGTTCTTCAGCATCAAACTGAAAAGATCCCTCTGAGGTTAGTGGTAAATTGTTTTTTGTTTATCTTTCTTTGTCTTTCACATGTAGTAGATGTAGACATCGACCAAAAGTTGCCTATTTATCTTTCTACATCAGTCTTTGACTGTAGCATGGTGCAATGTGGCATGTTGCGCCGATTTGGAAAGTTATCCCTCTTTGTAGAGCAGCATTTCTCTTAAACTTCCAGTATCATTCCATCACAAATAATTACTTCTTAATCTACTTTTTTTCGAACAGTTATGTTTCAGAGACGGAAAGAAGGTATGTATATCCATCACAAGACCAACGCCACATTATAGCTGGCCTAGCTTCTGCAGTGGGAGGGTTAAGCGCACCGTACGATAAGGCCTCATATATCCATGAAAGGCCCATGCTCAATTGGCTCTAGACGGCTGGGTGTCATCCATTTGGACCATTCTCTAATACTTCTGAATTCAGTCAAATGCTTCAGGATGGCGCTCTGGTAAAACATAAATTCATCCTTGCCATCATCTTATTTTGATTGAAACTAAGACTTCAGTAATGCAGTTTCAAATTCTGTTACTCACTTTGCATATATGTGGTTTAGTGACAATAACTTTGTTCGAGTTCTACCAATTTATCAAGTTTGGTGTTTTCACATGCTACAGGCAGAATATAAGAACTGGACTTTCCTCATTGCAGTTTCAATTGTATCTTTTCTTGAGGGGATACCGAGGGGCAGCTGATATTGACAACTAATCAGGTATCAGTTGTGTAATTTTTAGTTTCTAACCATGACTTGACCTTACATCGGTTTATTGATATTATTCTCTATATAGGTTATGTTTACTAGAGTACAAGCTCCTAAATGCGCAAATGATATACGCGGGTATGTACCAGTATCAATTATTGACTACAGCTTTACTGCACTTTATCTAAGACAACCTTAGTAACACGAAGTTTACTGTTTCCGTAGGTTGGTCTGTAATGACACTAGCGGGGCCAAAAGAACATTCCGATTCGAGCAACCAATATGGTCGATGACCCAGCTGTTGTTCCTACGGGTAATATCAAATGCGCAACCATCTTTTCCTTTCAGTTTGTCCATGGATGGTTATTGGAATGTGATGGTTATTTTTGTATGATACTGAATAAAGAACTAGGTTCTTCTAATTGTAGCTTATGGGTTTTGTTTTGTTGATATATATGTGACATAGTTGGGAAGAGACTTTTCATAATTTTCAGGTTAGGGTTTTCATAGTTTCAAATTCAGAAATTTGTGTTTATAACATTTGGGATTTAATTTGCACAAGTTGTTTAATATTGTATGGGTTTATGGTTCATCAATCTACACTGCTGATGTATGATCAAGAACATCGATTTTAATTCAGGTGCAGAAATCTGCTGGGGTACCAGCTGGCGACAACTTTTTTTTTTAACTGGAAAATTATTTTTCAAATTATTCGTTGCACAAATTACCTGAAATGAGCAACGGATATAGCTGCAACCGAATAAATGAAACGTTGACAGAAAACTAAAATGGTACCCACAAAAGCGTTAAATTATTAATAATAACCGTTGCACAAATTAACATATACGTTGCACAAAGAAAACCGTTACACCAACATTTGTACAACGCTTATAAGCGTTGCTCAATATAATTTGTGCAACGGATTACATGCATTGCACAAACTTGCGAAACGCCCTTTTGCCAACATTTAATACGTTGCACAAATTATGCATAACATTTATAAACGCCACTAAAAGGCTGTTTTGGCGTAGTGGGTTTTTATCAGTATTTCATTCCAAAAATGAACTCTGGTTTATATAGGTTTTTATCAGGAGTTCATTTGACGAATGAACTCTGGTTTTATATAGGTTTTTATTAGGAGTTTATTTGACGAATGAACTCAGACCTTTTGTTCTTAATAACGAAAAATTTGTAGAATTTAGTGAAATATAATGAAATTTATAGAATATAATGAAGTGTACAATTTTCATGAAACATAATATTTTTAAATAATTATGGACCAAATGGAAAAGGTGATTTCGGAAAGGACCAAACTGACTTGTAACCATCTAAAAAAGGACCAAACGATATTTTCCCCTTTAGTTTTCTTACAGTTTGTAAAGAAATTTGTATCCCCTCGCGCCTAGCTCTTTCTATTGAAAGTTGCATCTCTTAATTTGTGTTTCAAATTCTTATTTCTCTAATACAATCCTTCTTTGGCAATCAAAATGTCATGTACCTGGTGTTGATAGGGGAGTGCCCATATGGTATTCGGGTTGGTAATTAGTGTTAGCCTACTTTTAGTTCTTTTATCAATTGTAGGGGTCCCTTTAGAAGGTATTGTATTGATCTAGCTTTGCTTTATAAGGCTAGAGAGTCTGTAATGAAACTTTATCAAATTATTAATCCAAGAATCGTTTATTCGATTAGGCTGAGTTCGTGAGAACCATAGAAGCTTGATTCTCACAAATCAAGAGAGGTTTATCCTTAATTTATCCACCCAACCTTGTCATCGTACATGACAATTGGTATCAGAATTCCTTCCTGTAACCTGTAACCATGGCCACCAAATAATCCATTGCAGATCTCACTGTGTTACAGTGAATCAGCACACCAATTCTCTCATTCAAATCAAAGATGAGATCAATTCGTTGAAATCTTCATTCACTAATATAGATTCCCAGCTGAAATGTATTCTCAGTTTACTTGGATACAATCATCGACAAATTCTGAACGAAATTCACTCTGAAGAACCAACAGTGGAAGAAGATGTGATTCCAGAAGAAACAAAGACTGAAGAGTTGTTTGTGGCTGAAGAATTGATTATTGATTCTCTCGAATTAGAGTTGATACCCCAATTTTTCTTTGTTGAAACTGAAAAAGATGGTGATTGTCTAGATTTTGAAATTCTCATTCCTACGTTTTTCTTCGACGAAGAGGAAGATTTTCCTGCGTTCTAAGGTTAATTGTGAAAAACTTGAAGGATCGAAGGACCTAGTCATTAGTTACAACAAGCTGATGGGTAACGATTTTTTACCTCTTCTCTTTGATTATAGTCGAACGTTATTTGATCGTGGGAAGAAACTCGAATTTCTGAATGATTTTTCTAATTTTGTTGGTGAATTCTATTTTGATACTTCTTATGAGATTGTTCTTCGTGGGTTGATATTACTTGAAAACTTCGATAGGAATTTAGTTTATGAGCTAATTACAATGCTTGGTTATCAATCTGATTTTCAATTTTTCGATTCACTTGTTCTTACGTGTGTAAATGAGGCAGAAATTAGTGGGGACATGAAGTCGTTTGATAAAATGTGTGAGAGTAAAGCTATCAATTTCACTGGTGTTGGAGTTGATTTCCTCTTGCAACTCATTATGGATAGAGTATTTGATCGTGGCAAAGAAATTCCACTTATGGGAAGGTATTCTAAATTTTCTGTGGGTTTCAAATTGTTGACACTATAGGAGACTTGTTCATGAGATAATTAGCAAATATAGTTATCAACCAGATGTGTGGTTTAGTGAATCGGTTACTTGTATGTTAATTACTGATACTGCTTGGTGTTCTTTCATCTAATTACTGAGAGTGAAGCTTGGTGTTTGTGTGATTGTGGAGATGTTTTTATCTTACTGCTTAAGACAACATGAATGAGTTACAAGTTACTAGTGGATGAATGTATCTTCCTTATCATCAGTTCTGCTCACTGGATATACGATCGTGGCAAGGTGTTAAATAGTGCTCACTGGTATTTTTTCTTTTATTTTGCAGATACTAATGAATTTTGTGATGATACAACTACTTCTTGGGTATACTGGCACTTACCTTTCTGTACTCAGTACCTTACCTCTGGTTGCAACCAAGATGGTTTGAAATTTTTTCTTCTTATGAGCTTCTGGAGTGCAGGGAATAGACCTCATAGGGTGTTTGTTGGAGTTTACTTCTCTCTTGCTAGTGTTCTGAGCTTATACCTCAGCTGGCAATGTCTATTTACCAATGCTTAAAGTTGAAGGTGTTCAGGTATTTCTGCACTCTGTCATAAGAGCTGACCCTTGCTACTCTCACTATACTTAACATGAATTATATGGATATATTCACCTGTGGAGTACGACTAGTCGTGGTAATTATTATTTTTCTGTTCTTTGTGTACACTTGTTACTTATTTGATCGAGGAAAGGGGTTTGATGGGTACATTTTGATGGATTATAACAGTGAGACATCTATTTATGAGTTTATTTTAGACCATGGGTACCAACTGGAATTGCTACAGCCAGCCTTGACTATGTTTTTATTTGTGCAATTGTCTGCCGAAGCTGAGAATAGTGGTCCATACTTGGTTTTTCCTTGGTTTCCATATGAAGTATGTGGAACACTGGCGATTCACAAGACAATTCTATTGCAAGTACCGCTGTCCCCTTATAGTTCTTTGCACCCATTTTTCCCTGTCTGGTATTTTACTCGCTGTTGCAGGGACCTAATAATTTTTTTCTACATTGGATTCGAGTGAATCTTATCTTCCTTGTTACCCTGCTATATGGAAGTTTCCGTCAAATAGTGATGATCCACTCAATGAGGTACTGGTATTCACACATATAATGATGAGAATTGTTGAAATTCTCAAGCACTTGAAATTTAATGTCTGGCTTATAATCACGAGTTATATTCATAGTCACCTTCTGGGAGGTGGAGTAATGGTGGAGAACTTCCCTTATCACATTGTATCTGAAGCCGAGACTATGTTTGCAATTGTGCTAGAGCTCATGCAACTTCCACTAAGGGTAGACACCACTTTACAAGTTCAGAGTGAAGTTTATTCAAATTACACAGATAGAAAACTCAGGGCAAATCCAATCTCCTTGGTGTCAGATGAAGACATATGGATTCTTATTCATACCTCAGCAGCCAAGAGAGATGCTTCAAGTGGTGTTTTTATTAGTGCTTACCAAGCCGTGAAATCTGACCAAAGTGGGCATACTTAACTTTGGAAGACAAGCTTGTTACTTGATTATTCTCTTACTACCGAGATGTCAGGTCTACTGCTTGATTGTAAGGCCGAAAGATCTTTAAACACCGTTGCATACTTACTGAGAGTATCTAGTCCAACTGTTTGAAGCATAACCAACTACTTCAATGAGATAGTGGAACCTCATATTGCATTACCTATTGTGGTATCCTCGACATGGAAACTTACATCAAATAGTGATATTAATCTCACCTATGTAGTGCAGATCTTTAGCCAAGCGCAAGGAGTGATGCTATGTATACATATCAAGCTGGAAGTTGTGCAGATTATTAACCTATTTTCTATTGGGAAACAAGCCTATTTCTATTGGGAAACAAACCGAAGAAGGTTTAGCTCCGTGGTTAAATTTTAGAGGGACTACTGCCTTATTTGTTAAATGCATAAATATGAAAAATCTACGGGTTTTCACTTGGCTACTAGAAGGAACTAGCTCTACAGTCTGTGGTAGTAATGAATGTTGTTCCGTCTGGGAAGAGTTTCTTGTAAAGGGGGTGAAAATCAATGAGCTGCTTATTGTGATTAATGATGGTGTATGCTTTTATGGATACTTGAGGTGGAGATTCAAATCTGTTTTACCTAGGTTATGGAGTGTGATACGTGTTCAAATGCCAGTTCTATTCTCATTCGATAGCAAATGGAAATGCCAAGCTTGTTTTTATACAGGTGCGCAGGTGTGTGTGGATCAGTACTGCGGTTGCTGTGAAGCTACAAGAGGCTTGCTATAATGTTGATGCGACAAGTGGGTGGAGATGATTGTTCATGTTAGTGAAGGATGGACTATTTCAGATAGGTATTTTACTGACGATTCTGAATACCTCTTGGAGTAACTGAATATCTCCGTGACGCGTGGCAACTGGAAAAAAGACCATGTCAGCCCCATGTCGTCAACAAGTGCACTCTCCAGTTAGATAAAGGCCACATTTCTTACCGTGTTTGAGAGATGTTACTACCATACAAAGCTGCGCCAGCACCTGCACCTTCCCAGATACAAGACCACCTTGCGACTAAATTCTTCATCCTTGAGGAAAAGGATGTTTTTGAGGGGAAGGTAATGCCATGTACCTGGTGTTGCTAGGGGAGTGCCCATATGGTATTCGGGTTGGTAATTAGTGTTAGCATACTTGTAGTTATTTTATCATTATCAATTGTAGGGATCCCTTTAGAAGCTGTTGTCTTGATCTAGTTTTATAAGGCTAGAGAGTCTGTAGTGAAACTTTATCAAATTATTAATCCAAGAATCGTTTATTCAATTAGGATGAGTTCGTAAGAACCAGAGAATCTTGATTCGTGCGAATCAAGAGAGGTTTATCCTCAATTTAACCACCCAACTTTGTCACCGTACTCAGGTACATGACACAAAAATAAAATGTATTGTGAAGCCTCCGGTATATTAATGTCCATAAACAAGTTGGATAAGCTCAACAGTAGTGAGTAACAGATAAAGTATGTTTTTTTGGCACTAGATTTAATGTTGGATCTAGTCAACACATTAACTAGCTTAAGTTTTTCAATGGAACCTCATCACTATCTCAACTTGGAAGTAAATAAATTTGATTCACATTATATATATACTAAAATTATTTGAGAAACGACACATATATATACTGCACTGATGAAGTTTAATTTCTAAAATAAGAATAGAAAAAAATGGTTGATCCAAGCAAATTATCATCAGCTCCCTCGTTGCACAACAGTAAGAGTTTGCGAAAATGTAGCATAGCTTGCGACAATGTAGCAGAGCCTGAGAAATTATAGTGAGAGCCTGAGAGAATATAGCACGAGATCCAAAAATAAGGGAATATGAGTTGTACTCCACTACATGTGAGTTGTCATCCACTATGTAAACACCTATATAAAGGGAAAGTCAGAGAGAGAGAGGACAAGTTTAGAATTTGTATTATTATTATTTCCTTCTTCTTCCTCTACCAACCTAGAGCTCCAAATACTCATTAATGGAGATTCTCAATGTAAACCAAATGTAATTTCAACAATCATAGTGAAGAACCATGGATGTAGATCACATTGATCGAACCATGTAAAAAATCCTTGTGTCCATTTATATTTCAAGTAATAAAATTTGAGATTTAGATGATTAACATGTTTAGATCTAGAAAATATTATAAAAGGTGTGTTGTGTGATTTCCTGCAACTACATTTTTGGCGCTAGAAAGGGGGTTTGGGTTGAAGAAAATAAAAAAATTGGATACTGTTGGAGTTGGATCTCTAAGTTAGAAACATTAGCAGCAAGTTTCAAAGAAAAATACAGAAGCAGAAAATCAAAGGAGCCTATATTGACATTCAAAGGACAAATTCTCTTCTCAGTCTTTAATTTTACTTTTGAAATATATAGATCTGGTGACTAACGAAAATTATTTGAAAAGGGCAGAAAAAACCAAATCTATTCTTCAAATCAATTTTCTCCTCAAAAAGTTTTGTTTACATAAACAGAAGTAGAAAGAAAAACAATCGGCAGCAAGATAAGAATAAATGGATTTTCATCAACAATTGGTCCCAAAAGAACAAATCCTTTCTTATCTTTCAGATTTCACATTTGTTATTCAGATCTACCAGTTTTAAAAATAGATTTCAGAAAATTTTCTTACAAATCAAATTTAATCCTTCTATAAAAACTTCGTTTATTTTTCTTTTAATCTCTGATACTACAGATAACATTGACCAGGGTGGATTATTTAGTAAAGATGAAAATACTTTACTCAAAGGAATGAATGAAGTTGTAGTTGAGCCGATCGATTATTCACAACAATCCAAGATAAAGATCAGACAGTCTTGTAAAGAAATCTTTGTAAACAAAGAGGAAAGCTTGGAATTGATCACCAGCATTTGTCAAAGTAGAGAAGAAACCAATTAGGACTGGGCGAAGTTCAGCAGCTCATTTCATCAGTCAGCCATTCTAGCGAAAACAAAAGATGACCAAAGAACATTCATCTTACTTCAAGGATAATTGCGAAGTAATTTTAATTAAAGTTAAGTTTGCCGGAACCTCATCAGCAACATCACTAAAGTTACTTCGTGGCAGACATTTCATAAACAGAGAAATATTTTGCGAAAGAAGAAAGTTAGGCGAAAGAATACTTTGTCAAGCGAAGAACAAAATATTTTGCGAAGTAAACAAAATATGACGAAGTATAGAAACAAAATATTCAGAGAATGATGAAATTTCTTCATCAATGATTCCAGCGAAGAATGGATTGAACCATCCTAACGGAGACTATCAACAACAAAGGATAATCCACTTTATTGTGTGATTTAAGAGAGCAAGGGAATCTCGCAGATAACAATATTATTTCATCTACGAAGTTTCCCACACCAAATAAGTAGCAGTTCGCACAGATGGTCAAGGGAGTACTAAAAGAGATTGGATTTACGAGATCGAATCTCATCTAACTCTCTATTTTTAACATATTTTTACTAAGCCGCTAAGGCAGAAGATAACATTGAACTTTAACACTGTGCATTTATTTCGCAGAAGAGAAGCCAGCAAAGTTGGTCATGAGCGAAGAAGAAGAGCCTAATGTAGCAAGTTCAATTCTCACACACCACACATTTTTCACATATTTTTTCCAGAACAGCAAGGAGCGAATATAAGTTAACTTTCATTATTGTGTGTTGATTTTGCAAACAAGAGGAAGCATAATTGATGATCTGCGAAGTTATAAAGTTCATTTTCGCGTGTTCAAGTCCCAACACATGTGTATTTTTTCGCATAGTCTTTGATTATTTCGCATAGAAGAGAGTTGATGATTATTTCGCACAGAAATTTCGTAAAGGAGGGTTGGCACAGATAGTTCATCCGATTCAATGCATGAAGAAGGACGCAGGTTCAATTCCCACCTCCTGCGAATTTTTCGCACATTCTACATATTTTGGGTTGCTACCAGCGAAGACCAAGTTAAGTTTTAACAAGTGTGCGATAGTTTCGCATAGAAGAAGCTTTCACAGTTGGTCAGGAGGCATTATTTCAAGCAGCAGATCGCGGGATCAATTATTGCTTCTCGCATGTTAGTTTTTGTTACACGAAATTTATACATAATTGCCTCTCACACAGTTGGCCATTGATTACTTCGCAAGTTCGTTCATAATTTTGCAAAAGAGGGTTAGCACAGTTCGTATGGTGCGAGAATATGCAAGAGGCATGTCAAGGGTTCAAGTCTCACTTCTCACACTTCTTTTTGTTGTGCAAAGTTCATACATTTCAAGGCATTAATTCACTTATTTGACAACAACGGCAACTCGCATAAAAGCTAAGTACCCTTTCCTAGAACATTTTACTTACAACAAATAAAAGATTTTTGATTTGATTTACAAAAAGCGATACAATCGCTCGATTTCAAAGATTTCAAAATTAGAAAGAAAAAAAAAATTTGCTTGCGAAAATGAAATATTTTCTTTCAAAGATTTATTGAACAATTACAAAGATTCAAAAATATTACAAAGATTTCAAAACACGATACAATCGCAGAATTGCAAAGAGTTCACAATTACAAAGATTCCAGAATTATAATGTATTAGAATTTCTCTTGAATATTTGCTTTGATTCAAATGATATGATATTTCACATGAATGAATGAAAGAAAGAATGAAAAAATGAAAAAATGAAAGAATGAAGACATGATATAATTTTGCAGACCTTATGAATATTACAAAAGAGAATCAAAGATTGAATGAACAAAAGAAACGTGAAAACTTCACAGAGATGCGAAAACTTCGCAGAAACACAAAGATAGATGCAATCCTACTGGCGTACACCCTAGTTCGCGAATAAAATTTCGCAAGAGTAAAATATAATACCTAAAGTGTGTCATAGAAGGGGGAACCTATAACATGGCTCAGGGAAAGGTTACACTGCCCCCGGAACCTGGGTCATGGAGATTTGGGGTTAATAAAGCCCATCCAGGAGAGGTACCTTGGATTTTCAACTTAAACTTATGATTTAGGTTGGACGACTAAGGGTCTCTTCTAAGGAGTTCAGAACTCGATCAAGGATCCGAGGTACCCGGTTGAGTCAAGAGTGCAGGGGGCATTGGAGCTTCTTTACCACTCTTGACAAATCTTGGCTATGATGCACTCGGTCCGAAGAAAACCCCACTTAGGGTGCAGTCTCGTAACCATGAGCCATATAGGAAAAGGGATAAGAGGATGCGAAAATAACTGGTTGTTGTTAAGACCGGATGGGAGGATCCAACCTTGTATGGTAGAGGTACGCCTCATTGCAGGGGAAACCATGGGGATGATAAGGACGACACTGTCCATTAGGGAGCTGATAAGTGTCTAAGATGCAAATGTCATGAGGCTGTTTACTCATGGGAGTATTAAGGATTGTCATATTTTTGCAACAATCCTGAAGAGGAAAAAATACTAAAGACAAATAAGATGAGATCAATGGGTCAGTGCAAGAAAGTGTAATGACGTCCTGCGATTTCGTCGCAAGACGACAATGTCATGGGGCTTTACATTCGCAAGAATATTTAGGCCTGTCATATTGTCGCCTAAAAAACATCCTGCAGAGGCAATAATACTAGAGAAATGATAAGAAAATATCAATGGGTCATTACATGAAAGTGTAAAGACGGCCTGCGATTTTGTCGCAAAGAGAAACAATGGCAAAGTAAGACCTTTAACTAGGAAGGAAAAATAATACCACATAAGAAAGAAAGAAAATAAGCTTGCGAAAATGATTATATGAGAGTAAGCAAATAAGCTTGCGAAAATGATTATATGAGAGTAAGAAAATAAGCTTGTGAACATGTACATAGAAATGAAATTGAGGAAATAAAAATGACGAACACTTGATATTATGATCATATTATTATGCGATACTAATAGTGCAGGAATAAGGAAAGATGAAACACAATTAAGAACTTGCGATAAACAATAAATAAGCGAAGAGGCATGCATATACTAAAGACAAAGCCAGAGAAATGAAGGATAGAAACAATTTAAAGCTACATAAATTTCAGCGCAGCAAAATGAGCTAAGTAACACAAACATTACCTATACATTGCAAAAGATAAGCATTCTCATCATACAAGCATCATACTCGCATCATGAAAGCATCACATAAGCATTTCATGGCATAAACATCGCATACACATTTCATAACATAAGCATTATATTCGCACAAGTATTTTACAAAACTTTACGGAATAATATCGCTTGATAAAAGCTGAGACAAGATTTCACAAGATTATTTCGCAAGAAACAAAATATTTCGCAGAATGTTATTATTTCGCTCAATTAATTCGCACAATTATAAGCAACTTGAAGAGATTATATAATTATTTCACATAAAACATAAGGCAGAGGCAAGATAATAATGAAGAAATAACTCGCTCATTCAACACTTTCTCAAGGATTCTACCCTCATAGATAAAGAACAGAGGGAACTTTGGATTACCAAGAAAATATTTTATGTTCTTTATCTTCTCGGAAATTATCATTTCCAAAGTGGACATTCACTAATGTGGACTTTGGACTAACATTGGGCGTTGGGCTGGTGGTTGAGACGAGACTTTATGCTTGCCATGGTGCAAGTCTTTCATATTCTCGTGCAAGACGAGATTTTATGCTTGCGATAAGAGTAAGACTTATGTGATAACATGCAAGGTGAGTCTTTAGGTGCTTTCTAAGTGATGTAAGGCTAAATATTGAAGGGTCTAAGCAATCCTCATCTTGAACTCGACCATGTCGCTATCCACGAACCTCGAACTCGATCATGTTGCTGTCCTAGGTGCATATAAAAGTTTCTCTAACACTGGATTTTTTGCTTCCATTTTGTAGGGGATTTAAAGGCGATTCCAACGAGCCAAAAATCACTCAATTCGGACTTAAAACGAAGAAGTTATTGACGAAACAAGGTTTGAACGAAGCGTGTGTGCTGTTGCATACGTGGCAGTGACTGGACGTGTAGATGACGTGGCACTGCTGACAGGGACTGGCTTGCTGATGTGGCATCAGAACGGTGCTGATGTAGCACCCGAAAATGCCGACGTGCCATCACCGGTAACCACATTTACTGACGTGGCATATGTGTTGGACGATGACATGGCAGCCAAGTTGATGATGTGGAAGATGACATGGCAGCTGATGTGGCATGCTACGAAGAATATCTGTTGTCCTGGCATGCTGATTGGACCATCTACTGACGTGGACGATGCCATGGCACGCTGACTGGACCATCTGCTAAGGTGGACCCATGTGGCTCTAAGAAGCACTGGATCGCTGGTGTATTCGAAGCTGGACAGATCCTACGGACCGTATCCAATTGATCTGATGGATCTGGTTGGCTAAATCTGGTGCTGTACATGATGCTGGACCTATGTGGTTGTACAAGGGAGAAGCTTTGGCAACTCCTTTTGTAACAAATATATTTGTTACTTCTGTGTAACGCTTCTGCTACTGTTTCGACAACTTTCGCAACACTTTCTGCATCTGTTTGTAGCAGTTTCTTTAACTTCGCAACAGTTACGAAAGAATCATAAAAAAATATTCTTTTGCTGATTTTTGCATGGAAATCCGTGCACGAATTTTGAGGTTTTTCCCGCACCTTTCTCAATGGAAAAACACGATATTTTTATACAAATTCCCTTAGTCGGCGCCAATGTTTGTACCCAAAATAGGTTCTAGGCACTAAACATGATGATTTGATGATGATTATGCGAATTAGTGCTAGAAAACGAAGAGGAAATAGAGGAAACAAGAATTTAACGTGGTTCGGCAAGTGTATCCTACATCCAAAGAGGAATCCCATAGGGAGAGTATTATATTGATGTGAGATTACAATTGGTATTGTATGGTTAGACAACCTAGGATTCCATATCCCGTTAGGGTTTAGGATACATGTATTTATAGTGTTTATGTAACCCTAAATTAGGTAAACTTCATATGCAAGGAACTTGGGCAACAAGTCTTCTAGAAATTTCTGGATCTTCACGGTTATACGGGCTTGATTAATGGGATTCCATGTATTTTATAGACGGTACAAACATATATACTCCAAAACCTAACTGCGAAAAATCCAATAACACACCTAAATGATATGAACTAAAATGAATCTAAGACATGATATTGAGATTAAGGAGAAATCAAGTTTATTGAATAAATGTATTTCTTTATTTAAGTTTACATTCCAAACCCTAATATAAACTCTCAAGAATACTTTTTCAATATGCCCCTCACTAATTACAAATTACTCAACCCCTCTCTCAAGACCATATGGTCTGTTTATATAGGCATTCTGTGAAGTGGAGTACATTTCATTTTTTACTTCGCTAATACTCACACAATTCACGTGACTCCCCTTTTTTACTTCGTTACCCCAATATTTATTACAAAAATCAATACTACTTCAGCGATATCCACTACACCAAAAACCCAAATTTACCACATTTATTTTCGTTGCTTATAATTTTAGCAACGCTTATGTACGTTGCCCACAAGGCGTCACAAATTTTGGGCAACGTTTTATATACGTTGTTGAAATAAATTTAAGCAACGTTTCAGTCGTTGCTTCATCCGTTGCTTTAATAAGAATTAATGCAATGTATCCAATTATTTAAACAATATATATATCCGTTGCAAAATATATTACCAGATTTAAAAAAAATATCTATATCAGTATTTTCGAAATTCCAGTATTACAAATAATATTAAACGCTGACCTGATAAGACCATTACTCATCCTTGCGATATTTTACAACATTGAGAATATACATAATGAAATTACATTCAGAACAAGGTTGGTGCAGGGATTCATTAATAGCAAACAAGGTACCTCATTCTTTTTCTGCACAACGAATGGAAGGATGTAATGAACCAGTCCATCCTTAACATTACTAGCTTCATAAATGATGTCTTTAAAGCCTTCATAAATGAGCAAGCAGGAAATCAGTTGAACAACATGATGAGAGATTCATGCTTGGAGATGCGGGAAGACATCCAAGAAGTAAAATCTTTTCTTCTGCCACCTGAAACCTACACTAATATGCCATCAATGAAAAATTAAAAGCACGCAATTTAAAATGACCTGCATGATGTGGGAATGCAAGCATAACAGAAATAACGGTGAATTATCATATGTGGCATCCACTGCGAACAACTTAGCAAAAAACATAAAATTCTTAAGATTGATTGTTGATATCCATCTCGGATATGTATATTTATGCTTCCTATTTTTGAATAAGAACTATCACATAATCATTGATATCTCAAAAAATATAGCAATTGATTATGTTTGTTTTTTGCAATGTAAGGACACTAGTACAAGAAAAGAGGTTAACTGGCCTATAATCATTGATATCCAGCAAATAAAAAAACATTACAATAAAGCTTTAAGTAAGTAGTGCAGGTGGTGTTAAGTGAACACGACGATTCGCAACAAGAAGAATTCCCACATAACATCAGGAAAACGAAGCATGGTCATGAAAGATAAGACACATTTTTATTTCTGAGACATCCACCTAGGAATTGTTAATACAAAGGAGAAGTACCTTTTCAGTCAAATCCAAAGGTATTCTGGTTGTCAATGAACTCAATGTTGCTCCAGTTAATTGTTTCCTTGCTGTATTCTTCTTGCTCCATCTTAACATGTGCTGAAATGAATTTAGGAAAGAGAATCAGAAGAATTATTTAAATAAATCTTGAGTTTTTTTCACAACAACAGCTACCCTTAAAGATACAGATCTTGAACATGTGTAACTACTAGTTTTATATACCACTACAACAAGCGTAAACCTGAGATAATAAACTCAACACCATCTAGGTATAATATATGTGCAGCTGGCCAGTACCCCAGGATTGATGTCACTGTGCACCGAACTATTTAAAGAGGCACTCGACTTCAACTCTAAGCATCTGCCACACCCATAACTTAAAAGAAAATAAAATAGCTCTTTGGAAGCTCCAGGAGAATAACTCATAACAATGAGAACCTCAGGTGATTACCAAGAGGGTGTTCAGTATCAATGGACTGTTTATTCTCAATTATCAAGAGACTGACCTTGTTATTAGTATCTTGGAATAATGCACGAACATAGATAACACCAACTATCAGGGGTACTTGCAAAATACTTTACTCTCTATGACAAGCAACAATCATGTAAACACTTTTGCTAATATATTGTCTAGGGAACAATTAACAACACCAATCCTAAGGAACTGTAGTCGATATGGTTTTCCTTCTAATATCTGAAGAACCCCAAGAATGTCGATCAAGACATTTCCCTGCAGTAGGATATGTTTGAGAATATAACGAAGAATTACAAGGCAGTAAGCAACTTGCATCAACAACGTCAGTACCCTTATCCATGAGATATATCTTTTTCAAGACCCATAAACTGATCTCCCCTGAAAAATACAAAAAGAAAATACTATGAATAAGGAACTGGATAACAGACATACATACATTTAAAAAGTTCAAAATGAGAATTGGTTTTTTAAACATTGATATAGTCATGCAGCAGTGAGCAATCTGATATAATAACTTTGTCTCGTGTTCTGTTTCTTTCACTTTGGAGGTGAATATTAGCTTACAGCAGCATGTAAATGGGAAAATGGATAAAGTCCGAACTCTTAAAGAGAAGAAATTTACCGAATAAGAAGATAATAAAGTAACACTATAATAATTGAATATGACCTGAGTGCATGGAATTGCATAATGGCATGAGCCTGTCAGTCATGTTGCCACTCTGGCGTAGATCCAATTTCAAGATTACACTATCCTGGTGCTTTATTATCTCAGCATCAAACACATATGCAACACAAAACTCCTCTCATATTTGCACCAACATCATTCTCTGCATTTTTAGTTCATGACACAAGCAACCGTTTCTTCAACTCCTATACCTGGTTACACGACTTCAATTTATCCGCAACCAAGCCTCGAATCTCCCTGTCTGTACTTCTATGGTTCAATACTTCAATAGAATTACCATTTCCTTCTTAGTATTATCAGCTGCTCTGCATAGCTTGCACCTGTTCCCAGCAATTCCCAGACCACCAAGGACTGAAGCTATCCCTTTTCAGCACCATCACCTGTAATTACAATACCCACCAATTCATGGCTAGCAACACAGTCATTCAAACCATGACTATGAGCTGCACAGAATTAAAACAGAACTGTAATTTCCTGGTCACACTTTCTAGACTTTACACATCAGCCAAATATCCATAATTCAACCCACAACTTCATCCTAAATCCCATCTCCATTGTTTACTGACCATTACTGGCAACATCAGCGTCAACCTTGAAGGACCAACACTGTTTTTTTATCTTCTCTTTTTATCAATCATTAGCTTGAACTCTCACAACTCCATCCACCAGTTGTAGCTCCTCTTTTTCCCCGAGTTTCTCGACAACCACAATCTTCATAAACTCGAGCCAAGAAACACCATCAGTGCTCAACCACTGCACCAACTTCAATCATCCATAAATAAACATCACCCACAGTACCAATTATATCAACAACATTTTCTGCAGTAGCCACATCCTCATTACACTGAAACCACCACGATTCAGCACTTGCACACCAGCTCCACTCCAAAAGCATCAGCCTACATCTTCTTCTCAAAACTTAAAAATATTATATTTCAAGAGACAAACCAAAACAAAACCCATACAAAAAAGAATCAAATATGAAAACATATAAAAATTAACCTTAAATGGTTATGTCTACTTATAAAAGAAAAAACTAAACTCAATCATTCTGAAGATTTATGGTAACAAAATTAAAAACTAGAGACTCAAAACAACCAGATCCAAAGATAAAAAGTAATTAAACTCTATCATTCTGAAGATATAAAGTAGCAAAATTAAACCCTAGAAAATCAAAACAACCAAATCTGAAGATACACAATAAAAAAACTTAAAACTCAATCCATAAAACTAGAATTAAAAACAAACCCATGTTTTGAAACCCCATCATATCCAGCGAAGAAACATACAATGGAATATTCTTAAGGATTTTACTACACAAATGAAGCTAGATTCACAAAATAAAGAACAATGAAATATCAAGGGTTTTACTGGATAAACTTATATCCTAAGATTGGTTAGAAATTAACCGGTGAGAATACTCTTCCAGCTTACCGAAGATTGGTTCGATTTGGTTGGAAATCAACAATGAAATAGCAGGGGGTTACGAAGGAAAAGAATCACAATTCTAGGGTTTAAACAAAATTTAGGTTACCGAAGATTGGGTTCGATTTCTGAGATGCGGGATTAGAAAAGATAGCTTTTGATTTTCGGCCACATGGATTGATTTTTAGAGATTTCAGTTTGGAAAGGAAGGGATGAGAAAAAGATATGGGGGAGAGAGACCAACACTCGGGAAAGCAAAAATCAAGATAAGAAAATAGAATAGAAGAGAAAATAAAAATAACTAGGTTAATACTTAAACAGTCATTTAAACCCTCAACCTTTTTAATAAAGTACCAGCGCGTCCTACTTTCCTAATTTTATACTCATAATATACAATTTAGGAAACGTATATAACTTATGTGCAACGGATAAACATATTCAACATAAATATACGTTGCAAACAAGAAAAACCAAACGTTGCAAAAACCTGGATATGGTGTAGGGATCCCTGGATTCTTGTCTGTATAGCTGTTTGTATTTCTTGCTCAACAATTTATCTTTACTGGATATTAATTCTCTTCGCTTCATATTTTTCACTTGTCAATATTCATGCTCTTTGCTTTATTTCTTCATTTCTTCTTCATGATCTTATCTCGCTACTTCACTGTATTTACTTTGTTTCTGACATAAGTCATGTGAGCTCGCTAATAATTTGTTTTCCTATCAAATGATCTTTCTTCGGGTTTGGTTTTACAGTAAAAACTCTTTTAATTAATACTCGATTATTTAATAAACTTTCTTAAATAATATTTTTGGCTGGTCCCGATTCAGGGACAACATGCCAAATTAATAATTCGCTAAAATTATAAGATAATACATTTTTGATTATCTGTGTAGACCCATATGAAATATAAATTAATAACGCATTATATATGTATATATTCAATACATTAATGATGAACGCGCAATTGGGGGATATAGCTACAGGACAAAAACAGTATCCCAATAGCATTTCTGGGTGTCCCCTATGTAATTATTTTTTTAATTCCTAATCTAGCCCTCACTAATCCTAATTAGCGATTAAATTTAATTAGTAAAAATGTTAAGTATTAGTTATAAGATTAAGTTAGTGTTTTTATTTGTTATTGGGTGAGTGAGGTGAGAGTAGAAGGAGGGAAAAAAAATTGGGATGGAAAAAAATTTGGGAGGGAATTTTTTGGTGAAAATGGAGGATGATTGTGAAGAGAGAATTTATGTTGATGAATCTTTAGCTCAACTGCAACAAGTATCATATCCTCAATATTTTGCTAATGACAACAACTCACAATTGCAATTTGTGGAACCAACACCCTTGAATGATGATTTTTACTAGCATGGAGAGTTGTTTGAAGAGCCTACACAAGAAAGTAAACTTGCCCAGCATACAAGCAGCCCTGACAAATAGGTAAAGCTGCTGAGAGGTTGAAAATTTGATTTTTTCTTTGAACCCCCATTTTTCAGCTAAAAAACCTTTGTACCGGCATAAATGTTGTACGAATACAATGCTAACAACAACAAAACCGGCATAGTATTCATGCTTCGGCTATGCCGGCATTCAATATTCCCTAATTTGAAACCCATACCGGCATTGAGTTTAAAAAAAAACTATGCCGTCACAAAGTTACTTTTTGCCTACCAAGGAATATTATGCAGAATATGATACCGGAATGGTCGAATTCAAAGGTTTCTATGCCGGTTCTGCATGAACAACATACAGGAAGTAGTGCATTCCTTAGCTAAACACCGGCATAGAAACTTAATTAAACACCACGACGACACATGTACCGGCACAACTTATTCTACTGCCGGTAACATGTACCGGCGTGGAACTCTAGATAACGATAATGCCGGAACACTTTTAATATTTTGTCTTCAGTTTTGTATTAGTTCGACTATGCCGGGACATAGTCGATAATTCTGTAATACCGTTTCGGCATTGTTTTCCATTTCTGTTGTAACTGATATTCATTCCATCCTTAGGTGGTGACATATATTGATCCAACAAATGCAAAGCCACTTGGTCGGGATACATCGGAATACTATAAAATGCAAAGCCGCTTGGTCGGGGAATACCTTAGTTCCCAATATAAATAAAAGGTACGCAGCGGATGTATAACGAATTTGTGCAGGGTCCCATCTATCCTTCGAACTTCATTCCTGCTTTTTTTCAAACTTCACCTCAAGCAGCGTCATCTTGATTGTCTTTGTCCTACTAGCCTTAGATACATAGAAGATTTCCACATAAGTTTTGTAGTCCCAACCCAACGGCTTGTTAGTCAAAGCGTGCAACTTCGACCATTCTAGGTCCAGACAATGATCTCCTTCTACTATTGATTTGCCGATAACATTCAAGCCTAAAATGTTCTGAGCATCATTCGGGATCAAGGTCATCTCCCCAAACGGGAAGTGCATGGTATCACTTTCGCCATGATACCTTTCGACGAAGAAATTAACTGTTACAGCATCACAATTCACATAATTTTCAACCAGAGTATATAAACCATAATCTCTTACTAATGTTTGGACCTCTTCACATTCCAAAGACAAATCCCAATCGGCCGCATATTGGTTTCGACAAAGGCCGCATATTGGTTTCGACAAACACGCATAGCCTTCTTGTGATCCTACAATTATGAAATAGTACGATTAAAAGATTTAACATAAATACACAAGAATACATATGCGAAAGATAAAAAAATTCTTACATTGGTTTGATAGATAGTACGAGCCCATGATTGCTTGTAGCCAGATAGAATTCTCTTATCTTCAGCCTCACCCCAAATTCTACCACCATCAAGGTCAGGAATCATGTCATCAAAATGAGGAGGTGGGAACCTTTAACTTTAACTTTGCCCTTGACTTTGGCTTTGCCTTGTGTCGGTTGTTGACTTGGCCCACCAACTTCGCTTTGGCTTGTAAATTGACTTGGATGAACCTCATTATCTTCCTCCTCACTTTCCTCTTCATCTTGCTCATCGTGCTCAACTGGTGTAGTATGTTCATTTATTACAAGTCGACTACGGTCACCACTACTCTCCCAAGTAATCCCTCTAGACTCATCCCCCAAACGCTTTTTGTGACCTTCATCTTTCCCCCCAGGGGAGGAAGAGTATGAGGAGTATCAAGACCATCCTTCATCCTTCTCTTAGTCACATCATCTTTACCTTTTCTTTTCTTAGCTTCCTTGTCTTTCGACCTATATCATAAGCAAACAAAATGAATATAAGACATCTCATTTTTAGTGTTAGTATCGGTACCTGTATAGACTCGTTAAAAAAACTACGTCGGTACTATAATACCGGCATATAAACTTAGTTAACATTCCATACCAGTACAATATTCCGGCGGTAACCATTAACTATCGATACTGCCGGTACTTATATGTAAGTCTCCTGGATAACAAAACAATACTACCGGCACTATAAAAATAAAAACATTTCATGCCGTAACTGAGTACCGGCATACATTGGAACCAAAAAGGAACGACGGTAGTGGGGATAAATTCTTTAATGTTACTGTAAGTTTTAGTTTAATACCAGCATAATCGAATTATCATAAAGGAACGCCGTAATACAAAATCGGCATAGTATTCAACCCAATTTCTATGCCGGTACATAGGATTGAGTTTCATGGTTTGAAACGGGCATTGTATTTATCCTTACATGTAAGTCGTAACTCAATACCGGCTCTGAATTCAACCTAGATGGAATGCCGTAAATCCGGCATAGTATTCATACACAATTCTATACCGGAACCTACTGAAACTCAACTGTTTCATTTATGTTTTGCGATTCTAACCTAAAACCATTGCTATAAATCACTCATAAAGGGGTTTAAAATCACTTACCTTCTCACAAAAGCCATTTTTGCGAGCGGTTGATTGTCCGAGAGAGTTGCTTCTTCTTCTTCTTGCTCTTGAGCAATCTTAGCAAGTTTTTGTTTTAATTTCTCTTCACCAATCGATTGTGAGTTCGGTGGGGCTTTTGGTTTCTTTCGTGGAGCCATTGTTATTATTCGGTTGGATTAATCGACGAAATTGTTTTGAATCGATGATTAATCAACGAAGAACGGTTGAAGAACGATGAAGAATTTTTTTTTCGAAAACCTAAACCTAGAGGACTGCCAAAACTAATGTTAGAAATGGGGGATATATGTTTTGGTTTTTGATTTAATGTTTAAGGTGAAAGGGTAAAATAGTCTTTTCATAAAGAATTTTAATCAACCAAAGGGTATTTTAGTACTTTCATATCATTTGGTTGCCCCTTAGCCGAAATCATGGGGTGTGGGAAGTAATCAATATCCCCAAATTAGATTCGGTATCCCCCAATTGCGCGTTCTTAATAGTTTACAAAGACTTTTTGAAAAATGATTTGATTGTGTTTTGATTTTTTGCTAAAATCAATAATGCATTGAATTTCATCTCTAATTTTTCTTATCATTGTAAGAATTTTTGGTGTTGTTTTCTCATAGTTCAAGAAGAAATTATTCAACGTGATTGCCGCTTTAATAGCCTCGTTTCGTGAAGGGGGCACTATTATAGAACTTTCATCATCTTCTTTCACATCTTTATCAGTTCCCATAACGTTCTTGATTATTTCTTCATCAGTCAACAACTGTGTAACTTCATTTTCTTCCGGATAATTTAGGACATCTTCGACATTCATTGAATTGCGATAACGCAACTTCTCGATCAAATATGATTGGATATTGATATTGTATTTAAAAAAATAATCAAGAAAAATTAATAAAAATATGATTTATTGTATGGAAATGATATGATATTGTACTTCTTGATATTGTATTTTAAATTAATAAAAATATGATTGGATATTGATATTGATATTGTATTTATATTTTTATCGTGTTTATAAAAATGATTTGATATTGATATTGTATTTATATAGGAAATATAAAAGATATAATATGGTATTTTGTTTGTATAAAAACTAATTAATTTATCGGTTAAATAATATCTCGCTTAATTAATAAGTTTTGATGATCCCGGTAGCATTAATTTATAAAGTTTCTACTGTAATATCTTCTATAATTTTCTTAACATTTTATCCTCATTATTTTACACATGGCGAATATATTTTCTGTATCCACAATTCCTTTGGTAAACTTTTGTTTTGTCTATCAATAAAGACAAATCAAAGTATAAGTATGAGGATTACTTTGGGGAAAAAAACAACAATAGAACGGTTTAGTGAAAAAAAATCTTTAACATTCAGTGGTTAGAGCTATATGTAATTTTTGTTTTTGTGAAACTAGAAAATAGGAAAGAAGATACAAAATAGAGGAAGAAAGTTGGGAGAGATTTCTATTAAAGTGTATAGAATTACAAGGATTTATGTCTCTATTTATAGGGATATAGGAGAAACCCTAATCTTATCAATGAAATTATTTTTACTATTATTTTGTTAATAAAACGTAACTTATGAGGGTTAATTTGGTCACGAAAATAAAAATTCAGTTTCAAACTACTAACTAACCTTAACCGTAGATTTTATATTTCGGGATATACATATATATACCATCTTAATGATAAGTTTATGAAAGAGAGAGGAATCAAAATACATTTTTTTTTATATTAACTTGGTATATATAGGCTCGGGCTTGCCCCATGACAGCCGAAGCCACTGAACTTATTTTCCTAAGCAGACCCATCCCATTTCTCACATCTAAGTATTTATATAAGAAGAGTATTTTATGAGATTTCCAAACTCTTAAATGGAGACTCAATTCGCTAACCTCTATTTGAGAGTCAAACTTCTGAGCAACTAGGTTAACCCCTAATGGTGGAATCAAAATATTTGATTTAAACATCCAAGGGTGGTTGAATAAATAATAATTTTATACAAGACTCACCGGTCCAAGTCAAACAAACAATTTCATAAATTTTAATATACTAATTAACATATTTTGATAGGGATTGAGTTGAATATATCTTATAATATCATTTCATTGAGTTGTTCACTACTTCTTTTCATTACTAAAGTTGCTATAGCTTGTTTGGAAGCATAGTTAGACAGAGAAAGAAGAAGAGAGATCATTGTTTTTCAAAATTACTTAGCATGGCTGAGTTGACAGAGCAAAAGAAAACTGTGTCTGATTATATTGAGAAAGCCAAGAACGTAGCTAAGAACACAGCTAAGAACATTGCAGATAATTTTGAGAAGGTGACTGCACTTACAAAGAAACCAGAAACAGATCTAGAAACCAAAGAAGAAGACAATGCAAATTCAGTGACCATCGCGGCCAAAGTTTCAGTGAACAATCCATATAATATCGACATTTCCATTGCTAAAGCAACTTATGACTTCTTTTATGGCGATGGGTGAGTAATTTTGTTTTTAGTTATTTTTGTTACTGCCTGCTTTTAGTATATATATATGGTGATTTAATATAGAGACTTCCAATTGTGTTCTTTTTATCGGAAAATTTTAGTGGGTCGCTAAATTTTTGTAATCACTATTGAAATTTCTCTTTTAGAGAGGGTGCCTGCTAACTTATTGTGCCTCCGCACGTTGATGATAATTTGTTAGATGATTTTAACGATAATATTACGATGATATATGTAGGGGAAAGGTGAATGGGACTTTGCCGGATCAAGGAAAGTTGAAGGCCAAAACAAAAACTATGCTGGATGTACGAGTTAAAGTTCCACATAGTAATCTGACGAGCCCTGGAAATGATCATCATGTAGACATCGACTACAAACTAGAAATGATTCTTTTTATTGATATACCTGTCATTGGACATGTTAACATCCCAGTCTCCGGGAAAGGAAAGTTCCCTCGCCCAAGGATGACAACGACTATGTCTGATTTCTTAAGTGATCAAGGAGGACTAACAAATGAGATTCTTGGTGAAATAAAGGAGGAAGAAGTAGAAAAACAAGAAGCTACCAAGAAAAATGTAGTTTTTAAACCATGACTGCAGTTTTTCTTTTATTTTGGTTCTGGGAGTTGTTTCTTCTTGTTTGATTGTTCGTAGTATTTTATCATCCTTAATATGAAAAGTTTTTGGTTCTGGGAGTTGCTGCTTCTTCTTTGATTGTTCGTAGTATTTTATCACCCTTACTATGAAAAGTAAAGTGTGTTTGTTTCGGGTACATATTCGCGCTAATCAAATTTAAACAGAGTTGGCTGCAAAATACTTTGTGGGGTGGCCATTTCCCTCTATATTGAGTATGAATGCCAGAGACTAGAGTTGGGGTCAACGTGAGACTGTTAATCACAATGATATGATATTAGCATAGTTACAGCGACCCCGTTTAAGTCCCTATATGGATCATACTTGATGTTGCAACTACTCACACTTGGTATACATATTAACTTATGGTAGCCTCACATTTTCTTCCCCACTGTTGTTATTCATATGATCAACACGTGGTCTCGCATGACGACACATCCCCATCTAGAGGTGTAAACTGTGACGACCCAACACATCATAGCCCACGAAGTCATGTGCTTAAATAGTGTCGTGGTGTGCTATAATAGATATTAAGACGTGTCGTGTTGTTTCGTGGTAGAGGACGTGTTGTGCAAAAAAAATAAAGTCATGTTTCGTGTTGTGATGTATTAGTCATATTTATTTTCTGTTTTACAAGGAAATTTTTTCTAAAATAAGTGTTGCTATGGCATGGGAAAAAATTATTTTGAACAATTCACTTTAAATGCACACAAAGCACCAAAAGAACCCATTTGTGAATAATTACTCAGTTCAGATCTTATCATGTATACCGGGGGGGGAATGGTTGTGGGGTGCTACTGCTTTGGGTTCTAACTTCTAACTGGTGGTGTGATCACCTACTATTATTCATTCTGCTCGTTCCTTTTTTTTCTTCTTTTGCTTTTTCCTTTAAAGATCGGGGCCCCCTCCTCTTCTGTTTTCTTTTTCTTTGATCAATAAATTGTCCTCTCTGGTGGTTGCTAGCTAAAAGAAAAAAAAAATCATTATGCTGCGCCTATTTATTATAATTTATAACAGCAGTTCTAAAGTTACTGGCGTTGAACTTGACTTGATAGAAAACTCCAAAGTTGTGCAGTAACTATAGATTGTGCAATCCAGATATAAAAGCTCCTCTCATAGATGGTAAACCAATTCATGAAGGGTACGGAAGGTACACTGGACAAATATGGATACAACTATAATAGTGAATGCATGGTATTGATAGCTGTACTGTAATTAAACGGATACACTACAAATTTATGTCACCATCGTTACAATTCTTATGGTTTTATAATTTTGAAAATAAATTTTGCCTGATGTGATCTTTGATGCTGTTAACTTTGAGTTATTTAAAATTATAGAAAACATCTGGGCTGCTAATTGGGGTTACCAGGTTTAGTGGGGTATACCAAGTCAAGGCAAAACCTGTTTTGTTCTATATTAAAATTTATTGTCTTATCTTGGTTTTGGTACACCCCCACTTAATCTTGTACCCCTATTAGCAATCTTACGGGGGTTTACTCAATAAATACTTTTTGTGATTTCCAGAGACTTTAATAGATTTCCAAAGTATGGTGTTACTGGTTGTATACTTTAGAAAACTTCTTGTAAGTATATGTTATTCGTTATATACTTGTAAAATCTCTTTCAAAGTTTGTGTTACTCGTTATAAATGAGAAAATTTAAAGACTTTCTATACTTCCCAAATTTTAAGACTTTGAATGACATTTATGTGTATATTTTGCCTTGGAGAAAGTCTTGCAAAATGTGAAAGATTTTGGAAGACTTCTACAAAAATCAGAAACTTAATTTATTAGTATCTTTTATATATTTATTTTGATATTATTTTATTTTATTTCAAGTTGATGCAAGTGCTTGCACGTATACTCTAGATCTATTTCTATTTTTAAAAAATATATACATATCCTAGATGTGTATATACATATATATATCATATGATACGATCAAACTCTTTTTTATTTTGTTATTAGATGGAATGAAAACTTTCATTCATGACTAAAATGTCCCAAATTATGGTTAATTTAATTTGCAATTAGCCTTTTCCAAGAATTGTTTTGAGTAGATAAATTTTATAGAACTTTACAAATCTTGAGATTTGTAGTCATGTTAGGTTGTTATACAATTCTCTAGAAATTTTGTTTTCACAACTTTTTAGAACTCTACAAATCTCTATAAGAGTTAGGCCAACTCTATAAAACTTTGCAAGTATTTTTCCAACTCCGTTGAACTCTACATAAGTTGTCATTTTTCATGACTCTTTTTAAATCCATACAAATCTACAAAAGTATTTATTGAGTAAACCACCGTTAGAAAACATGAGGTCGGAAAAGTTTTGAAGTCAATCGCATGAAGGGCACTAGCTTCTGATGTTACCCTCTGTTCAAAATGAATAAATGTCATCGAAGAAAGTGCATGCCTAGAATTTGACTATACTAGAAATTAGAAGAGAGTTCCTGCCAAAAAGTGAACTGCAATACAGAGTTGGCCGCAAAATACTGTGTGGAGTGGCCATTTGACGCTATATTATTGAGTATGAATGCTAGAGTTTTGGTCAATGTTAACCGCAATAATATGATGTAAGTCCTCCATATATCGTACTTGGATGTTTCAGAATCCTGCATAGTAAACCACTACAACCAATATACATGTTAAATTATTGTAGCCCTTCATTTTCTTCGACACTGCTGGTTCTTGATCACATCGCCATGCGTCTTATCATTTTAAATATGACATACCACGGGCTGAACTTAACTGGTCAGCTGGATGATAAAGTTTCAGAACATTGTACCATCCATAATTCATACATCTGCTCATAGACGTCTTTACCTGTATCCGGATAAGTTCGGTGGATTTACATTTTGTAATAGGAGGATCTGCGCCAATTAGGGCATACGTCACTCCGAAATATATACGTGACGTCTGTAAGTAACTTTTAATAAAATAACACCCATTTTATATGAACGTGGGGAGCAAAGACCCGCCAAACATGGTGCCAAGTTGAATACGCCATTAAAGCGTCACCTGCTTTTTATCTCCCCGAGGCTCACACTAGTAGTACTAGTTTACAGACTTTCAATGGTGCTGTAAAAATTGACAATATTACTAGGGAACGCCAGCAAATTTGACCGTAATTCAACTTGGCTACATGCGATGAATATGCAGTGAAATTCCCAATACTTTAACGTGACAAGGTCGATAAGTGTTACAGTAGAATAACAGATAAAGTATGTTTTTATTGGCTGCAAGTTCGATGTTAAATCTATTAACAAGTTTTACCAGAGAAGTGTCAAAGCTACATTCCAGTCCATCATATACAGAAATGCTTTGGGAAACTGCATAACATAGATGTATTTGCACTTGTAGAGTTCGATACGAAAACAAGAGAGAAAAAAATGGCTGAAGAGGGCACAGTTGATAGGAGATTTACTCTGAAGTCAATTACTTCCTCGTTATCGTTTACAAGGAGACTTAACGACCTGAAGTCGACAGGATCATCAGCAAAAAAGAAGGATAACACCCTTGAGAAGGTCCTTGAAGAAGACGCAAATCACCAAGTACTGGGGCAGCTAATGGGCATTCATGCTCATACTGAAGACCCAAAAATCATACATATAGATGAAATTGTACATGTCGATATCGATGCTATCGGTAATAACTTGTTAATATTAAGCACTTTTTTTTTCCTTAATTTCGTTCTTTTTGTAGAGGCTAATGTTACACTTTATGCATAATCCATCCAGTGCCTGATGAAGTCTTCCTTGCTCTGTCCGGGCAAGTAAGGAAAGGTCATTGGGACAAGGGTAAAGAAATGATTGATGAATATAGCATGATATCTGAACGAAAAAAGGTGATCGAAAAGATCTTGATAAGTAGAATGGATATTTCACTGTATGATAATGCATCTAAAGGGCAGTTAAAATTCCTGGAAGATGTTGTAAATGCCTTGGAAGGAGAAGATCTTAAGGAATTGCACAAAGATGGTAGTACAGCACTTCACCTCGCTGCCATTGTTGGATGTACCAGAATTGTCAAGGCAATAACAACCAAGGATTTCAAATTAACTAAAATAGTTGACAAAGATGGGAACATACCACTTGTGGTTGCTGCAGAAAATCTTTCCGAACATAAGCAAAAGGAGATGGTGGAGCATCTTTGCGATCTCACTCCAAAAGAGTGCCCAGAACTCTTCACCAATGATACTGCCGCCGGTAGACTAATATGCAGTACAATTAACGCTGATCATTACGGTATGTGTGTAAATACTTATCCATCATTTTCCTATGATGATTTAACCAATGTCGAGCCATGTTATTGACCTTGATCCATATATGTAGATACTGCCTACCGTTTGATCAAGAAATTCCCACAATTGGCAATCGCCAAAGATGACACTGAGTCATGTGCATTAGAAGTGTTGGCTCAAAGGCCTTTCGCCTTTCAAAGTGGAAGTTGGCTCACACCCTGGCAACGGATCAAGTATTCTGGTAATCTCTTATTCCAATATTTTGCCTACTCTAAATTCTTACCAAGTGGGATGCAAATTTTCACAAGAACCATTGGGGGATGTGGTTGCATGTACAGCTATTCAGGTGGACTTGGCTGCTCATGAACCACGTCGGGGTGATCAATATGTTTATGACAACCCATACGCTGACAATGACATAGAAAAGGGTGAAGGAGCGCTTTCTGATCTGGATTTGTATTTTCTACAGCATCAAGGTAACAGGTCAATGATATCGAAGTTTAAACTAAGCTAGATTCGGATGGTCAATTGACAATGTGATTACTATGTTGTAAAAGGCGCTAGGCGAGGCGAGGCGCCAAGCCCATCGCCTGGCCTTGCCTAGGACTTAAGCGCTCACAAGGCGCCAAAGGCGCTAAAAAAATTAAAAATAAATAAATTTGGTCTATCGCCTCGCCTTGGCGCATTTTTTTGCTAGGCGCTGGTCCAACGCTTAGTGGACTTTTGGGGCTTAAACGCCAAAAGCGCACGCCTTTTACAACATAGCTATTATCTGGAGTTTGTTTTTCCTCTAGTCACCATTTCTAACTGCCATCGTCTTATTTCTACTTCAGGATTTTTCTCAGGAAGATTTCACAAAGGTAATAGATGAACACATACATGTACTAGCATTTTATGTAATTTTTTCTTATTAGAAAGTACTCCTTCCGTCCCATTTTAAATGAAGGTTTAGAAATTTTCACACATATTAAGAAAGAAAAAGAGAATATATATTTTTCAAATCTATCCTCATTTTAAAGAGAATATATATATTATGAAAAGACAAATCAGGAAATTTTTGGGAAAAATTGGAAAACCTTCGAATATTTAATTGGAAAGACAAATCAGGAAAAATTGGAAAAATTGAAAAAGACAAATTGAAAAGAAAAATCAGTAAAAGTTGGAAAACCTTCAAGTAATATGGGACTTGTAAAAAACGTAAAACCTTCGAATATTTAAATTTTCCAAATATCCAATTTGTAGTTTGAACATTTTTTAGAAAAGGAGGGTCTCTGTTGAAAGTATCCCTTTGAATTTTGCAAGCATTATTGTCCTTGTTAGGAAGACAATAAGTTGTACTGTTATTACAAGGAAAATATGTTGTATTGCTATAAAAGAAACATTTGATAAAAATAATGGTTGCTGATGAATGTTTGCTTTCCCCCCCTTATCTAATGATCAGCCCTCGGTCTCGCTCACACCTACAAGGAAAAGTTAATGCACCGTCAAGCGGTGGAGTTGGTTAAATGCATATGTAACGAGCTTCCAAAAGTATTATCACCAGCGAAACCAGCAAACATACCAGAAGATGTACTTGTTCACAATAATACAGAGGTGATTAAAGATGAACAACATAATCTTCTCAAAGATTTCTTTCAAAATACAAGCATATTGAGTTCTGCTGCCAGTTCTGGGGCAGTTGAAATCGTCGAGGAATGCATTCAGATGATGCCAGAATTAGTTATGCTTGAAATGGAGAAGCAGTCACCATTCGCAGTTGCAATTGGACAAAGAACTGAAAGGATTTTCAACTTGATTCTTGATATGAGTAATGACAATAATAAAAATAAGTTTGCTGCTGTTATAGACAAAGATGGTAACACATTGTTGCATTTAGCTGCCAAGCTAGCACCATCAACTCGACTAAGTGAAATATCTGGTCCAGCTCTCCGGATGCAACGAGAACTTCAGTGGTTTAAGGTATGTACTTTAAATATATATGACCTGTGATAGTTTTCCCTGCAAAGGAATCATAACCATCTTAGCTGGAGGCCACTGAGAATCTAGATAGTACTTATGAGACTGCTGGCTAGGCTTTGGTCCATGGGAGACTAATTTTTGCAGGCAATTTAGCACTTTTTTCAGTTACAATAATTTGAATAGCAATATTAACAAATTAATCTGTAAATATTCAGGAGGTGGAACATTTTACTCCACAAAAAGATAGGCTAATAACAAACAAAGAAGGGATGACTGCTCGAGCTTTATTCACAAAAGAACATGAGAAGCTAATGAAACAGGGAGAAGAATGGATGCAGAGAACAGCTGGGTCATGCATGGTTGTTGCTG
Source organism: Papaver bracteatum (assembly GCA_023529315.1). Lineage (NCBI taxonomy): Eukaryota > Viridiplantae > Streptophyta > Magnoliopsida > Ranunculales > Papaveraceae > Papaver > Papaver bracteatum. The sequence goes on from JAJJWX010000443.1 coordinate 244,898, forward strand.
CTCTCGTGACTACCGTAGTGTTTGCCGCGGCTTTTACTATACCAGGTGGAAACCATAGCGAGAGCAATAGCGAAAAAAATGGTACACCGATTTTTCTAAATAAAACGTCATTCCTGTTGTTTCTAGCATCAGATGCCTTTGGTCTCTTCTCTTCCCTCACCTCAGTTCTTGCCTTTTTATCTATCTTAACCTCAAGTTATACCGAAAAGGATTTCCTCAAATCATTGCCAAAGAAGTTGATACTTGGTCTCCTGAGTCTTTTCTTGTCTGTAGTTTCCATGATGATAGCTTTTAGTGCAGCACTTTCTATCGTTCTCGGACATAGATTTTCATGGTTTCCGCTTTTTATCACAATCATCACTTGTGTTTTCTTGATCACCTACGCGGTTTTGCAGCTTCCATTATTTATCGAAATGGTTCGTGCAACTTACTGGCCTACCCTCTTTAGATCAAATGGCAAGCTAACTAAAATCTTAAGACAGACTAGTGGTAGTGTATCTTTGCATAAAAATAAGAGGCAGTAATACTTGTTTCGAACAAGAGATCGGGAAATTATTTGTGTATACAATTTATTTGGTATTTTGAACAATTTAAATTTGATTAAGATTTATGCTGCACATACCCACGGAAATCCCAAAAGAAATTTTTTTGCACCGTTCATTTAATTATTAACAGCTATCAATGGTTTCGCATGCAAACCAATTTTTGACGGAGTTAAGGGGTTCTATGACACAAACACCACCATCTGATAGTCCTAATGCAAACTGATTCTTTGTTGGATGAGCTTCAACTGCAGTCGGGTAAACACTGGGGCTGCAATACAAAGAAAAGAAAAACTATAGTCATATAATAATTGCAGAGGCGGTTAGTTATTGATGCCTCAGTTCCGCAAACATGTGTCGCCTATCTTTTTCGCGGTTTAGCTTTATCAAATAGTAAATACGTATTAACCATTCTGTGAAGCAAAAACAACAAATTACGTACCTTGAAATTGCATGGAGATATGCAGATGGTTGAATGCGACACATAGGTTGAAGGTTTGCAACTCCAAAAACTAAAATGGTACCATCAAGAAAACTGGCAAATATCATTTTGCTTTCGCTAGACAATGTTGCATCAGTGATTTGCGCAGAAAATCTAGGTACAACCCACTGCAAAAAAAAAAAAAAAAAATTTAAGTTGAACCAAATGCTTTAAATTAAATTAAACTGATATACACCAAATAGAAGGATAAAATTACCTGTTTTACACAGTTCAAGGTTGTTGTCTCGAATATAGCAAGATGTACTGGATGCACCACAAGGAAGTGAATCTGATCATTATGATATTGTACACGGATTGCTGAAGCAGAATTCCTCCCAGATGGAATTTGCAAGGCCGCTGTGTTCTGCTTAACCCATGTACCCCATTTCCACACACAAATCTACACCACATAACATAATCAACTATAATATATGTGTGCCACAGGAAAATCTGTTATACGAATCCAAAAATTTATAACATTTTTAGAGAAAAGCCATGTAACATAATACAAACCTGAGCCTCTGCATCCAATGAAACTAGCACTTTGAGTTCTTTAGAATATGCCAAACCTGTGATTTTCTTCATGTGACCTTTAAGAGTTTCCTTAATCTGCAACAAGAAGGAAAAATACGGCGACTTTTTAACCAGATCAGAATTGATGTAGACAATTCTTTGTATCTGTATGCAATAACCATACCACATCTTCATGGATATCATATATCAGGATGTTTGAATCCTCCGTGCCAATAGCCAATATGTTGTTGTCTTCGGGGTAGAAAATGAGACTTGTACACGCAGGTGGTGGGCGCATGAACGTACTCAATCTCTATGTCATATGGTAAGAAATCAAGAAACAATTTATCAAAATCTAAAACATTAATTATATAAAACCAATAATAAAATACTGCAATTGTTTGCTAGATTACCTCAAAAGTCGCCATTGAGAACACGGAAATCTTTCCACCTGATGTTGAAATGAGATAAGATTTATTATTGGACATAGAGAAACAAGCCTCAGTTTCTTCATCAGTAACGTCTTCTATATCATTCACCATCATCTTACCACTTTTTGGTTCCCATATTTTAGGGCGTACACTAGCTGATACCTAGAAAACAAAGCATGTTACATAACCGTAACCATGTTCAAACTTTCACAAGGGACAGTAACTTGTTAAACATATTACCTCAGTTTTATCCCATTTCCAAAGAACATGCATGGCGTTTGATGCTAGGGCTAATATAGAACGACCTGAATTAGCATACATCAACCTTGATATCTGAAAATTCATAGAAGGACATGATTTAACAATAAATGGAATTGGCTTTTGGATAATTGTAATTATACAATCAAAATTAAAAGAAAAAGAGACCGGAATGTCAAGTAATTTTATTGACAAATAGAAAATAAAAAACATAGTCAGGTTCAAAATACTTAGAGAGAATGCAACCTTGTTACAATTCAATTTATCAGGAAGCCGCAAACATCGACATTGACCCTGTTCCTTAATTTCATTGATACGGATAGTAGTGACCTCATCAGCTTCCTTGGCCAGTTTAAGCCATGCATTCTCAGAGTTCTAGCAGAATCCAATTCAATATTGTTTAAACATATACTGGGATTGATTACAATGAACTTAATGTTCTAAAAGTAAAAAAAGAAAACACGTTAAATGTAAAACAAATCTCCAGTAGTCATACATACATGATAAACTATAATGAGTAAAGCAGATTCAGTACCTGAAATTTCCCGAATGAAGCTACACCCTCATTGTTTTGTATGTTGCGATATGCAGAACCTTCAGGGACAGGTCGTAATCCAAAGGGATTGGACATCAGATTCTCCTCCTGTTGAGGAACGAGACTGAATGGAAAGGGATTGGACATCAGGTTCTTCTCCTGTTGAGGAGGGTGTTGCTGCCTAAGCAAGCTGCATTAATCGTTATATATTTATATCAATGACTGGTTGGTAACAACCATACAGTTACAAAACAATTTCTTTCTGGCCAGTACAGATAACAAAATATCTCAATACATGTAAAATAGACAATTACGGTACCTCTGGGTATAGAGAGATTGTAGCCTTGACTCCACAAGGATAGGAAATTCCAACTTGTCATTGAAAATTGGATTAGCTTGAATCAGTTCTTTGGCTGCATCAAGCAAAGTTTCACGTGCAGAATTTTCATTGCCATACATCTTAAGTTGCTCATTTTCCCTGCGTACACAATAATCAGATGGACATTACACTATGATTCAACTGCCTGCACTGACCGCAATAATTTTCCCATTAGTCCCACAAATATACCTTAAGTTCTCCAGCATCAAGAGTCCAGTCATATCCGAAAACACCTTTTCGTTAAATGTCTTGAAAACCTTCAAGTCCTTTACCAGGATATCCCTAGCCTTTTCAATCTCCTTCCTATATTTTGCAATAATCAGTTCAGTATTCATTCATAGCAGCATTCTGACACACAATTGATAATAACTCTGGTGGTACATGAATTAATGATAATATACTAACCTGTCTAATGCCTCCAAGTACCTTTGCTTCCTAATCTCAAAGAAAAGCTTAATCGAGTATCGATTACTGGTTAAATCAGTAAAACCAAGAAGGTAATTCTCAACTTCTTCCCAATGACCGTTTCGTAACTCATTCTCGAAATACTCCATGTTAAAGTAAATACCAGATTCTTGTTCAAACCTAATATTATTCAAAACAACAAGAAATAGAAATTTTATCTCAATTGACAAAATATGAAAAAACATGCATGTTCAAGATTTCAAAAGAAAGAAAGAAAGATTACTTGTGAGCAGCCTTTTCATAATGCCCTTCATAGAGGGCCTGTAGTATCATAAACAACGCCTCTTTATCAGAATTCGACATTATTCTATGTTTTATACCTGAGAATTAGGTTAATAAAGATTATTACCAAAGGTATATATGAGTTTATTACTAAGAGATCAAGATCAGTTAAACAGGAAAAATATTGAAAAACTTGATCAAAAGTTAATAACCTGAGAGGACGAAGAAAGAAAAGAAGGAATTATAGTCGCTGTTGCTTATCGTGTGATAAGTTTACCGATTTATCGAAACGGGGTAGGGAAAATCTTTAGTCTCCGATTTAGAACAAGGTCTCCCGAAAGAATCTTGGGAGGAAGAGTGGAACTTCCGTGTTGAAAAAGGTCTCCCGAAAGAATCAGATAGGTGATTTATTTTTATTAGATTTGTGCCCTACCGGGGTTTTTTTTCTTTTAATTTGTTGTGCACAGGGCTTCGAGTTCTATAAAACTCCAAACACGGTAAGTTAGGTTTCCTTTTGAGTTTTAAACCAATTATAGGTTGCAAAGTGTACTCACCTAAATATTGTCACTTCATGAATTACAAATTGAGTTTGGTTTCCTTTTTTTTATCTTTTTCCAATTTCTTTTAAACCAATCATATGTTACCAAGTGTCCTTATTAAAATGATCATTTCACGAAACTCAAAAAAGACTTATTTCGGCCAATAAGAAGCGAGGATTTTCTCACCGTTTAACGTAGGAGTTTTATTTGTGTAGGCCTTTAAGTCTTTAAATTTTTATTATTTTTCGTGATAACATAATATAGTGGTCCCTAGAATCAACCTAAATATATTATCCTAGAATTTATGATGTCGAGGGTTTGATACCCAACCTTGTCTACCAGAGAAAGCTTAGAAACCATTCGGTCAAGTGGTAATTGAATAAATGTCCCTTGTTTTGATGGGCTTATCACACAATAAATATGAAGGCTATTTTTAGGCATACAAAAAAATTTCAAGGCATACAAAATAGTTTTCCCATCCTAGGTGACCTTATAAGGGGTGTCTATTGGGTAGTTTAATTACCTATATACCCTTGAACCTAAAATCAAAAAATAAACTATCCTAAACATCTCTTCTTCTTCCTCCATCCAAACCACCTTCCTTATCTCTGATTTTTTTTTTCATCGCCCTAATTAATTATCAATTCTTGAAAATTCGATCATCGGTTAAATTGAACTATATAATGGATCGTACAAAGAAAAAGTCAAACGTCAGGTGTTCTAAATCCTCTTCCAATCCATGAATTAAAGAAGAAGAACCAAAGCTCCAAATACTGAATTGAGGATAAGAAGGTATTCCCTACAAACCCAATCTTTGAATTGTTGTTTTTCATGGATTGAATGGGTTAAATTGCTAAAAACTTAGGGTTTTTGACGGTTATAGTAGCGGGTTCGGCTGATAATGGAGTTGAGTTTTGAGCCGAACCGTTCTTGAAATTTCCCTCTGAAAGTGTCTATGAACAGTTCGGCTAAACCGTAAATGTCAATTTTTAGCCGAACCCCAAAATGTGCATCAAATACGTCTCAGAATAGTGTCAGGTTCGGCTAATACCTTGCAAACCTTCCCATTTGAACCTGAGAAGTGAAATTTACCCCAGGTGGTTTTCAGGTTTGGCTGACTCGATTAGATCACTGTCAATCCGAACCTCTCTGTGTAAACACTTCGAAAATATTGATTTGCAGGCTCTAGGTTCGGCTAGCTCGTGTTGTTGAGTTATCAGCCGAACCTTCTCTTTGCACACTCAAGTTTTTCGATCTTGTTTTGGCCATAACTTTTTCGTCCGATTTCGGAATGATCTCATTCTTTTTGAGTTATGTTTTCCTTTTCATTCTCTTGAAGTTGAAGATAAGATCTCAGTTGATTTTAATGAGTTTAATATGGACCTTGGTATTCTCCATCATTAGACTTCACTTTCTTAGCACTTTTAGTAATTTCCACTTTTTTTGTTTGGTTCATCCTATGAAAAGGCTTCACAATAGAAAACATATGTAATAAAAAGTCTAACCCCTAAATGTGTATGAATTTAAGTGTTTCATGGAAAATCAGTATCATGTTCGGCTGATGTGATTTTTTTAATATGAGCCGAACTTGGAAAAATATATAGTTCAGCTGATACGATATTTAGAGTGAAAACCGAACCTAACTCTCAGAAATAGGTTCTGCTTGTTATTAGACTTTAATATAAGCCGAACTAGGATCTTGCAAATAGGTTGGAAGTTGGAAAATGAAGGTTCGGCGTATAACGTTAACAAATTCGGCTAGCCGAAATGTTCATCAATTTAGTGGGTTCAGCTTATATTTTTAAGCCGAACATAGTCCTGGTTCGCCGAACCATGATGAAAAATACAATTTTTTGATGATTTCAAGCTACAAAAGTGAGATTAAACATAAAATAAAAGTATACATCTGTGTTAGAAGCATTGGGTTCCTCATCTATGTATTCATCATCTCCATTGAATCAAGAAAACGTTTTTCTCACAAAGGGAAAATTTTCCATTGGTTAAGGGGGTTTCTGGTTTTGTTATTTGACATCCTTTTTTTGTCTTTATTCAGTATGCCTAGAAAAATTTAGTCATGCCTAAAAACAACCTTCATAAATATACTCCTCTCCATCTATAAGCCCATCAGGGGTCCATTAGTGTGTTTACTTCTTTCAAATTTACCCCTTCATAATCATATACCACAAATAGGGGTGAGCATTTGGCCCATAATCCGGGGATTTAACAAGGACCAACCGTTCTTTTGCGGATGGATGTTCGGAATATTCGTTAATAGGTTGGATGAAGATGGAATTTTTGAAATCCAATGGATTATGGATCGGGCCCGGATGCAACCTTGAAAATCCGTTGGACATCCATATCCATTTAATTAAGGACATTCATATAGTTCTAGAAAATAATTTGGATCGTTTAGGAATTCTTAAGGTGTTCGCTTGGGGTGTTCTTCATGGTAGTTTTATACTTGTATACATATATAGGATATGTAGGTTTTATAAGGAGTCATTTGTGTTGACTTTATTTTCTTTATTATAAATTTTAACTAAAACAAATCCATTGGATTATCCGTATCCAATCCGTCCATCCATGTATCCATTGAATGCAAATCCGTTGGATGTTGGATTGGATGCGGATGCCAAATTTGAGATCCGTGATGTATTGGATTAGATGCGAATGAGGTGAAAACTGTCCATACAGGTCCATGCTCACCCCTAACCACAAATACAATGCATATTGATAAGGTATTTAACTAAAATCAACAACCTAAAAACCCCACGTCGAAAGTTGCGGTAACCTCCCCTCTCATTGGCCAGTGAACAAAACCCTCGCTTCTGATTGGCTGAAAAGCCAGTTATACCCCCTACATTTCATGGACGTTAATTTTATATCAAATTCCTTTTGATCTAATGCTCCAGATTAAGTTTGCAAAAACTAAATCACCGAAAGAACGAAAAATATGAAGAAGAAAAAAATATACGGAAATATTTTTTGCATAGTATAGATTTGTTTTTTTAAGTTATTTTAATGTTTTATCCGGAAATGTCTAAAACAATCTTATTAATTTCCAGTTATACCAAGATCTTAGAATAAAAATAGATTTTTTTTCCATTTCCGTTTAATATATTTTGGCTAGCAAATACAGGAACTGATAGAAGAATTATTCATATATATCTATATTTTGAGACCGACTAGGGAAAGTTAGGTATATTTTCAGAAACAAATATGATAATGGTTGATTCATCAACAACTTTATGCTAAAATTAGAGAAACAATCAAAGAAATTTCGTAATGGCCAAGATATACGTAGATATATATCAATGCTTATACAATAGGAGTGTTTGGTGTGTCACCCAGCGGCCATGATACATTGGAAATTCTAACTACTGGCTGATATCTTCCCTTTCCTCCTAGAATAGCGTACTGGATTTGGCTAATCTAATGGTTGTTCTTCCCTAGCGTCCCACGTTAGGTTTTTTAATAATTTTTTTTTAAATGGCCATAAATTGGATTTTACATTGTAATGGCAGAACAGTGAGAATGATTTTTCATTTCGATTCTCTCTTCATGTTCCAATTAATGGCAATTAAGATTTACGGAAATCTCATCGTGTTCAAGTGATTTATTTCTCTTGCTTTTCAGATTCCATAACGGATCAGAAACCATAGGATGTTTTCTATTCTCTCCTCAACCACAGAAGCCAATCATAATCGACCCAAGAAGAAACAACTGTCGAAACCTTTGATCTTCTCATAAAAACGCCTTGCATATTCATGACTACTGGATTTTCACGTACCAAGCCATCGAACTCTCGCATTCAAAGGGTGTGGAGGGAAATCAGAAAACCATGAAAATCCGTGAACAAGGTTTGCAAGACTAGCCAAACTACTGATATATTACCTATATTATTTTATTTGTTGGAGTTTCTGTAGACATAATGTTTTCATATAAGGTGTTCGAGCAAAGCGAAACCCTATTGTTTTGAACTGATACTCGCTTCAATTTTTCTTTTTTTGCCTGATATGTGTGTCGATTGTTTGTTTTGTAGGTATACTTAAACATAGTCGATGCTTTTTTTTTCTTGTTACCCGAGGTATCTCAGACTTTCACTAAAAGTTTTTTCTTTAGTGTATTCACCTTTTAATTTGTTTTGGGCTTTGAATTTGGTGTTTCTGGTGTATTTACTATTGATAGGATTTGATTTGACATGCAGGGAAAAAAGGATTAGGAAGACGAAAGATGACTCTGATCCAAACAAAGAAGAAGGGAAATATGCTACTTATATGAGTATAGATCATTTTGATTAGAGTTTTCAAATTTAAGAAAAGGTACAGGAGAATGGGGTTGTTGTCATTATAACTTTCCCTATCAGGAATAATTTATAAGTAACGCGGATGCATAATGCATTAGTCCAGTGCATCTCAATCAGGGACGATTCAGGCTAACCTTTACAAAGTAATGATATGTGTTCCACAGTGAAGTAACCCAACTGGTATCTTTACAATATATTCGTTTTTTTTTTGTTCTGCACAGGAAAACATATCCTGAAGTAAAGCGGAAGCAAATATATCAGCCTATTAAAGTGCCTTTCAGAGTGATTTCACCTCAACGGTGTATTACATATGGGGGCACCATGTAATTATGTTAAATGTGAAATGATGAGTATTTCTTCATGAAGGTTTACTTGCAGTGGAACTTCAAGCAGATACACCAACTTATTGTTTTGTTTGTTCAAGATGTAGTTCGAGCAAGTTCGAGAAAAAATGTTCAGGGGCGGTGAATATTTTGAGGTACTTGTTAGAGGTGTAAAACGTGCCGGCCCATCACAACACATCCCACGAAATCACGTGCTTAGCGTTCCATGTGCCGTGTTGTGCTGTGCCGGAGATTATAATGTGTCGTGATGTGCCATGCTAGAAGGCGTGCTGGGCTGGGTTGTGCCAGAAAAATAAACGTGATGTGCCTTGTTGTGCCGGGCATATTTATTTTATGTTTTCCAAATATTTAGGTATTATATGTATTATTTTGAAAATAAGTCAGCAAAACAATGATAAAATGTCAATATTTGGCTAGAATAAAGGCTTTTTATTGAAATATACACAAAATGTGATGTATTGTGCCATGTTTTGTAGTATTTTATACATATTGTGACGTTCTTTCTTAACGTGTTGTGATGTTCCATGCCACGTGCTAATCCGTGCCGCATACTGTGCTAGGCTATTGTGTCAATTAGTTAAACCCAACACGTCTCATTTAACTAACGTGATGTGCCGTGCTAGGCTAAGCCATGTGCTGGGCTGTGTTGTGCTGGGTTGTGCTCGTGCTGTCACAACCCAATTTACACCTCTAGTACTTGGTATGATTGTTTCCGGGACTAATAATTCTTGGAATTTCTACGTTCATATAGGTCTACATATATGTTATCGCTCAATTACTTTGTATAGTTGTTTTCTGTTTTTCTTTCCTATATATATTAGTATCGATACATTCAATTAATTTGCATAGTAAGGGTTCTAATTTTTTACAAGTCTACATGAAGTACATTTAATTAAAAAATTAATTAATTTTTTAATTAAATGTACTTCATGTAGACTTGTAAAAAATTAATTAAATGTACTTCATGTAAAAAATTAATTAAATGTACTTCATAAGAATTAACAATACATGCACTCTATGATCTTATGTGGTTGAGTGTGTGTCCTCTACAGGCTCGATCAATGTTGAAGGTACGATCATTGTTAAAGACTGTTAATCAGCGGTTACATGCAACAAAACCTATCTTATCAACTTTATAGCTCATAGAAGAATATACGGAACTAGGGTGAATGTGTAGAAGCACGTGTACTTGAGAACTTAGGTGCTAAACCAAGTAATATTCGTACCAGACTTACATCTTCTGCACTATTGATCAAGTTGCCTTTATTTTTGTTTTTAAAGGTTTACGGATGTCCAGGTTTCTCCATTGCTGCAAGTGATATTAAAACCGCAAGCCGGGTGTTCACCTTGGTAGGAAGGACAGGTGTATTCGAGAATCATTAATCATTCATGAAGGAAACGTTATTAGTATTTACCAATATTGCATCTATAAAGGAGATTAAGCCGCTTATAAGAAGCTTGCGTTACAGTGGCATCCATCTAAAAAATGTTGATAATATGGAAGTAGCATAAGAGAAATTCTGGAAAATAACTTCTCCATATGACGTACGATATAATTATCCAAGAATCCAAGAATTCTGGCATAAAGAATTCTTGGAATCTGGCAATTAACCACGAACTCAGTCGCACAACATAACTTCCACTCATGGAAAAGGTGCGTGTGTGCCTTGATAAGAGCCGGAAGTCCAATAGAGACAACTGAATAGTAACCATGTTAATGTAAGGCATCAAAACTCATATTTTTAGTTTGATCCACCGACAACATTTGAATTCTTTTTTTCCAGCTCGACTGATACTTTCGCCAAATGCGAAAAAAAATTAGACTACGTGTGTAGCATTTTTTTTAATATTTTTATATATTGATCCAACATTAATTATGCATAAAAAATAGTTTGATTATTATAGGGTATCGAATTTTCCTATCTATTAAATATGATGAGACTAATCAAGAATTTCATAAAGATGTTCTAATGCATTTGGGAAACGGGTGCAAGGAGAAACCCCGGCATAACAAATAAACAATTATCGCTGGATCCTAAAGACCTTGATGTTGTTCCGGAACATAGTGATGAATGACCCATTAGATGCATTATCCGGATGTTAATGAAGTTAATTTCGGTTTTGTAACACCCCGAGTTCCAGACCAGGGTCAAACCCATATGGAGATCTGAACTCGAAGCGTTATGGGTCGGAAAGAGGCTTATGCATATATATTTCTCTTAGTTATTTTTTTTTATTACAACAAATATAATTTATCCTTTCTAATATGAATTTGGTAATCATGAGTAACAAAATTTCCAGCAAACTTATTATTTCAAATTACATTTCAATCAATACAATGAAAAGATTCAAATCACTAAGCTACTCAATCCTAGCTTCCGCTGCGCGACTCTAATAAATCTGCGAGGACGTCAATTGGGGTGAGATGACAGCTCAGAATGGATTACCAATTCTTTAAAGATGCACAAACATAATCATTTTTATCAAGGAAAAACATATGACAAGAACATCGCACAACTTCAACGAATCCATGATATATTCAAGAATCACAATACCAATAATATTGTCGATAAATTATCCAATCTAGAATTCAGTCTATGAGTTCATAACATTAATATTATTATCAACAAATCATCAATTTAAGTTTCAACATATCATTCACATATTAAAATTGTCACCAACCAAACTTGAGTTCATAATACCATTATTATTGTCAACTAATCATCCATTTTGGATTTAATACATCAATTCACAATTTATCCATTTAAGTTCACACTTGAGTTCAAAAATTCATTGAAATAGATTTCGCACGTGAGTTCACAACAATATTAATGTTTCCTACAAATACATCAATTCGTATTTCAATGCTTGAGTTCATAAAACCAATAAGGTTTTCACTAATCATTCAATAGAGATTCCAACACACGATTCACAAATTAATAACGTCACCAACAAGGCATGAGTTCAAAATATTTATATTATTATCAACAAACCATTTATCAAATCATCCATTTAGGATTCAACTCATCAATTCACAACAACAATATTGTCTTCAACAATTCATCCATCTGAATTTCAAGAATGAGTTCATATCACCTATTATGTTTTCAATAATTCATTTAATTTAGATTTTGAACACATTATTCATATATTTATAAGTCACCTCAAACCATGAGTTCACGGTACGAAAACCTTGGTTCGTACACCCACCTATCGTTTATCGGCACGGACAGCCTCTATCGATGGTCAGGAACAAAATTTCCCTATGGGGATCATACCCATTTGCTCTCAGGGATCATTACCTGTTTCATTCACGGTACGAAAACCTTGGTTCGTACATCCACCTATCGTTTAACGGCATGGATAGCCGTCATCGATGGTAGGGAAACACAAGTTCCCATGGGGATCATTACCTATTTAACTCTAGGGGATCATTACCCACCGCTAGCATGAAACACATTCCATATAACGGTAAAAAATGAACTCATTTCCTTTTATAAATCATTTTCACTAACATCACAAGCAACCATGGCTTAACAACATGAATTTCTTTCAAGCATTTAAACAAACACATTAACTACAGAATATTATATTATAGTTTTCATAGTGATAACTTTATCCGATCTTCTTCAAATTTCATATGAACATTCCTGATTTATTTATCTATAACATATCCAAATTTCACATTAAACTAACGGATCAATCAAAATATATCGATTTTACAAATGCATCACAAAATCTAGGCAGATAACATCATCTTACCAAAGTATTCACCATAAATTCATATTAGTTTCAAGGGTTATTTTGTTTTTGGTACTCTCAAGTTTTGACCAACTTTGTTGTTTGGTCTAACATTTGTCCAGCTTGGTGTTTGGTACTTGAAAAAAAGGTTGACCCACGTTGACTCTTGACTTCTGTTTAGCATTTATTAAAATTAATAAAAAAAATAATAATTATATGAATTTACTACTATACCCTTCGGTTTAAACCTAAAGGGTGTAGACTCGTCTTTTTTCTTTTCTATTCTCTTCTCTTGTTTTTCTCTCTCCGGCGATTCAGATAGTTGGAGGTGGAGGTGCAATGACCATCGAACAGACTCATAGCCTGGAAGAGATTAATTAAACCGGTAGAGGATATACTCAAGTTAATGAACATCGAACAACCGATGATGGCGATTAGAGCGATTGAACTAAGTTAATTGGGGAAAAAAGTAAATCGAAGAGAATAGAAGTATGGTTTATTCGATTTTTAATAACTATGTTTATTGTAAACCCAGAAAGAAACTATAAGATTCATAGAATTTATATATATATATGTTCTTATCCAAATAGAAATTAGGGTTCTTGGGGATGAATTTATAGAAATTATAAATTAGGGTTCTTGGGGATGAGATTAAAGATGGGTATTGAGTTAATTGATTAATAGCACATATTAGGTTGAAATTTCAGATGAAGTTAAATTTCATGCAATTAATTGAAATATCAGTGTGATAGGGTTTTCTTTTGAGGATTTTGGCTAAATAGAGGCAGAAGAAAAAAAATCTTGTAAGGGAGGTTTTAGGTGTGGATGAAATTTCAGAAATTCAAGTGTTGATATGATTAAACTGAATTGGTAGTTAGGATATAGGATTTGGAGATTGTAGTTGTTTGTAATCCCAACTGAATTGGTGTGGATGAAATTTCTGAATATGTTACATCTTCTAACCCTCTGAATGTTTTGATTGGTACATTTGATTTTAGGCGAGGAGATTGAAAAGAAGAACAATGGATATGAGTCTGTTGAGTTGGATGTGCAATGACCTAGCCTGAGGTTGATTGATACAGAGATAGTGGATAAGTTAGGTTTTAGAGGTTGTGGTTGTGAATTTGCAGTGACTAGATATATGTGTAGGTTGGTTATAGAAGACAATCAGTGGGATTTTTATTTGAGCTAATGAGGTTTATGTTGAGGTGATGTGGTTCGGTTGGTGAGAATGTGTGCGAAACAATCTTGTTGTGGTAATTGCAGGTAGAGATAAAATGGCTAGGAAGTGGTGGTTGATCGCGGATCAGGTTAAGAGGTGCAAGCTGGTGATATCAGTTGTGGTTCTGATATTAGTGAGAATTCATCAGGTGTAGTGCATCTTGTCTTGCTGCTACTATTGGTGTCTGGCAGAGAAACAAGAAAGAAATAGTTTGGATGGTGGTGGCGTGAAGGCAGGGTCTAAGCAGCTGATGCTAAGAAGAAGTTGCAGTTGGAATGTATGTCTACATGTTTGAGGTTGCAAGCTCAGTCTGGTGATAGAGAGGAAACTAAAGTTTGGGATGGTTGTGATAAAAGAGGCAAATAAAATGATAGTGGTGGCTGCGACAGTGAGTGTTAAGAGAAGATGAGTTTTCCTAAATGATTTTTACGGAATGTAAATGTTAATAAAGTGAAGGGTATGCTTGTAATTTGTTTTCACATTTTAATTTTATATAAATTTATTAATAATTTATAAACAGAAGTCAAGATTTAACTTGGTCAATGGAAGTCAACGTGAATTCCAAGTACCAAACACCAAGCTGGACAAATGTTAGACCAAACAACAAAGTTGGTCAAAACTTGAGTACGAAAAACAAAATAACCCTAGTTTCAAATTAAGAAAATCTAAATCACAATGAAAGATAAGATATTTATATATAACTTTTTTTTATACCTAAAATAATTTTAACATCACTAAGATTGTCTAAGAACATCAAAATCACAGCAAATCGAAACTGTCCAGAATTTCAGAAACTATCGCCTAAATTCAAACAAACTTTCAACGGTGAATATACTGTGGAAAACTCTCAAATTTTTACTAGTTATACCCAATCATATTATATACTAATAAATGAAGTCTGATCATCAATAATATGCATCCAATTAAATAGAAAAAATTTAGAACCCTAATGATATAAAAATAAACAAAATTGAAATCAAAGTATAACAAAGAAACACAAAGTAAAAAGGGATTAAACATTATGCCTCAATTTTATTAAGCCTCCACCGATTTTCCATAGTCTTCCTCTCTAAAATAAACCCTAATTTTATCTCCTTCTTCTCCGTAATACCCCGATATTAGGCAGTGGTTGGCCGAATGAAATATAAGTAATGGTTTGTCATTTCCTAACACCGAGATCTTTTCAGCACAATTGGCTCCAGAATTGGCATAAAACTCTGAAGTTAAGCGTGCTCGGGCGGGAGAAATCCTGGGATGGGTGACCTCCCGGGAAGTTGTTGTCGGATGACCGCATCAATATCCGTTGAAAACCCCACACCGCCGAAAGTTGTTGCCGGACGACCGGATTGGATAAGTGGGGACAATATCGGTGGAGGGACTGGTCATTACATGTTTGTCTTGCTTACTATCTTTCATATGGTTGTTTCTAATTAGGGTTTTTGCAATTTGATGTTTTAGTAGTTATTTTCTTTAGCAATCATGTATGAACTTGAATTTCGATTTTCTGTTTTTTGTATGTGATTTTAGTTTATAGCTTTAGATTTTGTCTTTTTTTTTTATTTGATTTTTTTAGTAATTAAACATAAATGGAACATAAAGAAAGTTAGAAATCTTCTTCACCACCACCAAATTCTGTTATTTCAAGACTGGATGACCAAATTGAAAACCATGGTGTTGATACCTATGGCAGTGAACCAAATACCTACTACCGGCCAAGAAACAAAGAACAAATATAGAGAACCAGAATTGTTGAAACTAGCATATTGGAAGATCAATCGGCCAAAATAACAATGACCGGCTACAATGTTATAAGTTTCTTCCTCTTTTCCGAATTTGTAACCTTCATTACTCAAATGATTATCAGAAGCAAATCTAGCTTGGCTCTCTGAGTAACGTGCATGATTGTCTGCATAGAAATATACAATGATATTTGTGTGGATAGATATATTTTGACGATCATTTGAGCTTAAGATTCCAACTTCTGAATATTGAGGTTATCTGCTATTATTTGTTTTAAAATTTGTAATGACGTTGTCAGTGAGAGGAAAACACTAATCGGTTGTTAGAAAGATGGGATATTTGTTAGTGATGTTGTTCTTCCAGTTTTACACAAAACAAATCCCATGTTCTTGACAGGTAAGCTCTGGTAACTACTAATTGGACAAATTGTTATTAAATACCACACTTGCCTCCATAGTACTCAACAACTAATGTTTGATCACATAACTGACATGAGAAGGCCAAACCTTAACCACAATATAAGTTCTCTAAACATATTATATGTTCTACCAGACAAAACATTCATGGTTATACCAAGGTGCTATCTACTATCTTGGCTTCAATAGTAGACCACATGATTTTTCACCCATGTGATTGTGGGTTCGAGATGGCATAAAAATTATGTGTTTAATCTAATATAGGTTTAACAATGGGTGTTTTACTGATTGACTGATGCAGAGTATGTAATAATATAGTTATATATGGTATACAAACCATATTAGCAAAGACTCATAAGTTGTGATGTTGTGCGATAACAAATTGAAGTATGAGAAATTATCAAGGTTTTATGTAGGTTAGTGAACCAAAACAAAAAACCATGAGAATAAGTTATTCGAACAATATAGACGACCGTGTATATGTTGTAGTGCTCTTCAGCAATAGAGATCTCATTGCACCTTTTTGTGTACGTACTTTAATATACTTTATGATCTGGTTTTGTTTTGGGTAGGTGGTGTATTTTATTTCATGTTTCATGAAAGTATATTAAGTAACTTTTGATTGTATAATCAATCATCAGCATATTCTCATGGGATAATAAAGAAAAAGAATCATATTAGTAAAATATAGTGATTAATATGCTTCTTTTTCTTTAATGACAACAATAGTACGAAATTTTGAACTTCCTTGATACGCCGCTAAAAAATGAAGGTCTAATACCAAATCAGCATATAGAGGACAAATAGATGCCGCACTATAAACTGGACACACCACCAAGCCAGTTGGGGAGATCTTAAAAGATAATAAAAGATACTAGGAAATAGTAAATACATTCTTATTCTTCTCTTCTCCTCTATCTCATATTATTAAGCATCTCAGAATATTTAAGCTACTCTAAATTCGGCTAGATGTTTTTATGGGTAAGTTATTTATGTATATGTGTAGTTAAAAACAACGAAATTATATTGGAAGATCAATCAAAAAAAATAACCATGAGCGGTTACAATGTTTAAGTTTCTTCCTCTTGCCCGAATTTGTAACCTTCATTACCCAAATGATTATCAGAAGCAAATCTAGCTTGGCTCTCTGAGTGAAATGCATGATTGTATGCATTGAAGTATACAATGATATTTGTGGTGTGGCTAGATATATTTTTACGATCATTTGAGCTTGATAAAAATATCCCAACTTCTGAATGTTGAGGTTATCTGTTATTATTAGTTTTAAATTTGGAATGTTGTTGTTAGTGAGAGACAACAATAACTGGTTTTTAGCAAGATGAGATATTTGTTGGTAATGTTTTTCTTCCAGTTTTATGCAAAACAAATCCCATATTCTTGACTAAGCTCGGGTAACTACTAATTGGACAAATTGTTATTAAATACCACAATTACCTCCATAGTACTCAATAACTAACATTTGAGCACAAAATTAACATGAGAAGGATAAACCTTAACCACAATATAAGATCTCTAAACATGTTATATGTTCTTTCAGACAAACATTCATGGTTATACCAAGGTGCTATCTACTATCTTGGATTCAATAGTAGACCACATGATTTTTCACCCATGTGGTTGTGGGTTCGATATGGCATAAAACTTATCTGTTTGATCTAATATAGGTGTAACAATAGGCATTTTAATGATGAACTGATGCAAATTATGTAAATGATATAATTACATATTGTAGAAAAACCATCTTAGCAAAGAATGATAAGTTGTGATGTTGTGCGATAAAAAATTGAAGTATGAGAAATTATCAAGGTTTTATGTTGGTTAGTAAACCAAAACAAAAGACCATGAGAATAAGTTATTCGAATAATATAGACGGCCGTGTATATGTTGTAGA
Organism: Papaver bracteatum; assembly: GCA_023529315.1. Taxonomy (NCBI): domain Eukaryota; kingdom Viridiplantae; phylum Streptophyta; class Magnoliopsida; order Ranunculales; family Papaveraceae; genus Papaver; species Papaver bracteatum. The sequence goes on from JAJJWX010000443.1 coordinate 262,944, forward strand.
GCTCTTCAGCAATAGAGATCTCATTGCACTCTTTTGTGTACCTTAATATACATTATGATCCGTTTTTTTCTTCCGGTAGGTGGTGTATTTTATTTCATGTTTCAAGAAAGTATATTAAGTAACTTTTGTTTTTATTATCAATCATCATCATATTCCCACGATCTAATAGAGAAAAAGAAGCATACTAGTCAAATATAGTGATTACTATGCTTCTTTTTCTTTAATGACAACTGTAGTAAGAAATTTTGAACTTCCTTCATACGCCGCTATGAAAAATGAATGTCTAATACCTAATCAACATCTAGAGACAAGGAGATGTCACACTATAAACTGGACATACCACCAAGCCATTTGGGAGATAGATCATAGAAGATGATAAAATATACTAGGAAATAGTAAAGTCATTCTTATTCTTTTCTTCTCCTCTGTCTCATATTGATAAGCATCTCAGGATATTTAAGTTACTCTAAATTCAGTTAGATATTTGAAGATAATGAAATTATATTATATATATTACAGTGCTATATTGGTGGCATCAACCATCAAACTACTAGCGAGATTTCTTAATCGAGGTAGATTTGTATATAAAATCAAGGTCGTATTTTAAGACTAAGATGCACTGCACCGCACTGTAGTGGACCAAAACCAGTCTTCTCTGTGTTAGAAAGAGATAACTGCTTTTTTATTGACTCATTTTCTTTTGTTGACTACTTAGATGATGTCGTTGGAATTTCCATAGTAATCTTCATGCTTCTCTTCCCTGCTCAAAGGTTTGGCAAAGGCAAAGATGGAAGCACATTTACTCAAATCATAATTTTACTATTTAATAATTTCATTAGTGTCCATACTCTTAGTACTGGTGTACGAGATTATATCTTTTGCACATGTGTTATTACTACTCCTCTAGCTCTAGCTTTAAATAAATGTAAATTATCATGCTCTTTAGTATGGCAATCGTTCATTTCGCCGTCCATATATTTGGTGAACTGGTTGTTACAGGCATACATAAAACAAAAGGTTTCACTTTCTTTTTACTTAGCAAGTGCTTTGGGGTGTTGGAGAAATTTTGATTCTATTGAGGATGTGTTGTTGCTCAAAAGGGGGTAGAAGTTTGGGAATTTTAGACTTCCAGATTTCTTATATATGTAATAGCAATGTTGTATTAATTGTAGTTATAGTGTGGTTCCACTTGAGTGGAAACAATACTTTAAACACGACAATAAGTTGAGCCACATTGCGGTGAAGCATATTAAATATTAAAAGGTCCGTAAATATCTAACACCATATAGGGGGTTAAGATTGGAAACATATATCGGTGCTATGAAGTGGACTCATCCAAAGTTATGGAACATATGGATGTTTTCCTGGGTAGTGGTTGCCTGATATTTATTACTTAGTTTCATCTATCATTAGAGTGGAGTTCATCATGCATTGAACCTAGATCAATATAAATTTTGATGAATCCGATAGAGAAAAGTATACGAAAGATGTATAAGATCATATTGATTATAGCGCTGGTGGTTCATGATATCAGGGAGTGCTGGTGATTTCATGATTGATAAATTAATAAAACTGACTAGAATAACATTTTCTGTGTAAAATTAATAAATTGAGTGTTGGCTTATATAGAAAACTGATTGTTATTTTGCTATTTTTCGATTATATTTCGATTCCCCTAATATGGTTACATAATTTCTATTATGATTAGTGGTTACCGTTTATTAAAAGTTAGGCGATGAAACAACGAATTTTATAGTGAGCACAGTAGTATAACTTCAAATTAAGAATCGTAAAATTTTAATTTGGTGTTCATTGGATATAGCAAAACCTAATCGGCACTCTTTATATATATATATATATATTGTATTTGCATGCATTTATGTCCAATCTGAATTTTATTTTTATTTTCCATGTGTGTGTTTGTCAAACGTATAGAAAAGCAAGGAGGGTCTTGAATTTTTAAAGACAACGATAGCGGAGGCGGGGTATACCGTCGGCACACATCTTAAACTGTTGAGATATTTCCTATGCGGCATCGTTCTTGATCCTTTTTTGGCATTCTTTTGTAGTTAACTTATTTGCTTTTGTGTAGGTTGTAACATGATAGATGGTGTTGTTTCCATGTTTTATATTGAGAAGGAAAAATCCTACAACTTCATTTAAATTTGAAATAGGTAAGAAATTAGTGCTCGCCAGCTTTTATTTCTTTATCAATATAATTGATATAACGTCACATACGTTAGACATCATTTGTATTTTGTATCACTGTGAGAAAAATAGCGCAATAAGAAAAGTTAGTCATTTAAATATCAATCAAGCCTCAATTATACTACACAATTTTTAATTCAATGTTTTGGACATACTTTTTTTTTCTCTCTTGTAGACCCATAAAATTTGCAAGAACTAAGGTTCTTTGTGATTCACATTCTGATATGAACGGTAGTCAATAGGCAGGTGATTGGTCATCCAACATAGTTTTGAACTCCTTTTCAGCTTTGCTATAGTTTGAATAAAATTTTGACCGTAGTAATATACAAAGATTTGGTTGATGTTTTTAGCTTCCATCGTCAAGGCCCAAGGGTGTATAGAGTTGACATATCAACAATAAATGTTCCATCATGATTTAAGCTTTTATGACACAATTTGGTAGGCAGCTTAAATTTCACTTATATTTCTTCCATGTGTAAGCCTTATTAAACTATAAATATAGAACAATAGTTTGATTGCTCAAAAATGTAATTTGATTACTAAAATATTACCAAACACTTCTTATCCATTACAAGTAAACAGACTAATCAAGAGTTTTTTTTTTTGAAGAGATTTTAATGCATCTGGACAACGGGTACGGGGTGAAGCCCCGCCACACCAATCGACAATTCCCACCAGACACGGTGCATAACACGGGTTACATACTAGTCTTCTCTTTATTTTCATTTATCAGATCTAAAATTTCTCTTTGCTGCTCTTTTGAAAACCTCCGCCATCATCACCGTCATTTCTCCACCTTTTTCTTTTACCGCCGCTAACGGTGATGTAGGATATCAAAACTCTATTAGTCGATCTATATGAATGATTTTTCTTATTGATATGAAAGACTTTCCTTATTGGATTTCAAAAATGGAGAAATGAGTGTATTCGTGTTAAATGCAATTCACATATTTTAACATCTTTTCTCTAAGCCATTTGTTGGTTGCTAAAATGCTTTGGAGCATAAGACTTATCACCCTCGCCGGTTGCACTGAACGTTCGCATCAAGCTGGTTGACCATTGTGGATAAATTCCATCAACCGGATACGATCTATAAATGTAGTTATGGCTGTTTATTTGGGGGGCAGATTTCATACTTTAGGTCTTCAAAGAGAGGTGATTTATGAAACCTATTTACGTCATTTTTGGGAACCCGAGAGTCCAAAAGAAGCATGACATATCCAATAATTAATCATAAGTAGCAGCGGCTTCTGAAATTACCGTGAATGTTGGGTAATGACCTTTATACTGACCGATCCAAGAGGTATGGAATCCATGACACTACAAATGCATGCAGTCAAGACTAGGTAACATTCATAGAAATTCCTTTTCATTGTGTTATGCTAGTATTCTTCTAACATCTTCGTCATCAGGTTTCCGTAAAAACTTTGGTTAAAATGATTTAAATTGAGAAATTTGCATATATTGTTGTTATCCATACGAATGTACTCACCAGTAGAATCCATTGGATACCTATAACATAAAACCCTAAGGTTTGTAGTTACATTTCGTCCAGGACTATGTCATCGAATATTTCGTGCGTCATACAAATAATTAAATTTAGGATACACCTAACAAAGCTCATCAACAATCTTACCTAGTTTCGTCGCATACAAGATCGACACTGAAAATATTGATCAGATTACACACATCCATGAGTAAAATAATCCTTCATTGGCTCCTGGTAAATTCTCTCCCTTGAAACGTTAATCTTCTTGTGATCCGGAGGCAGAGGTATTTGGCAAAAATTTAATTTCAAGATTGTGTTTCTCAATTCTCTATCAGCATCTGCCTCATCATTGATTGTTAGAATATCTAAATATACTTGTTGCTCTTTATTATACTGAGTGATATATATTTTTGTATCGCGATCCGTCGACCAGAAACTGAATTGAGAGAAAGCGGTATAATTTTGTTTTTTTTATCGGTAAAGAATTATGTGCGAGTTTCAAACTCAGATCATTGGTATTATCATCCAACGACTTTACTATAATACTACAATAACATCGGTTAAGAAAAAGAAAATTTTGAAAACTAATTTGTGTAAGAAAGGTGTGTGAGATAAATAAGGGTATGAGGTGATTTGTGTAAGAAAGATAAATATGGGTATGAGGTGAAGAGTAATTAGAGTATTTACGGGGGGGAAATAGCACCCGGTTTTTTACACCAAAAGTTGACACTGCTTATGTGTCAACTTTTGGTTGGTCCACTCTTTAAAACAGGCCCCTTATTTTTCTAGGTGGGGTAGGGTAGGAGGAGATCAACGGTGGATGAAAATGCCACATAGGTGTGTAATATAGTGGTGTCAAAAAACCGGGTCCCTGTGGCACTGTAGGCGAACTCTGCAGCATGGCTAACTCTCTGTCACTTAGTTGTACGCATGATTTCAAGTTTAAATATATTTAGAAGTAACTACTTTTGTTTTTTTTTTTTACAATTCTTCTTGTTCTCCTATTCGATCGACTTTCTATTGCAACAAGTATCTGATTGCAGTAATACTATTAGTAATATAATTGTCAGTACCGAAGAAAATACAGACAAACACTTCCACATACATTGAAAATGTGATTATTTATGAATTACTTCTGGGTAGGGCAGCGCCTGAGGCAGAGCGAAGCGTGCAAGCTTTTGTCTAGGCCTTTTCCCCCCCTAGTATTGGGGATTCAACTCCTACTGAAAACTCTACATAAATATGTATATATCAAATCTTCTAGCTATGCACTAATTAATCCAGAAGAAATGATCTGATTAAATGATTTACAAGGTAAGGTGATTCTAAATTTGCTGCATGTCCTGCATCCTTGATTACTTCCACCCTTGATTTCTCACCTAAGTGCCTGCAAATATGGTTCCCATCAAGTAAATTCAACTATCATTTTCTTGCAAAAATGTAATAATCTTAGTTACACGATAAAATTGTTTACTAAATCATAGATAAAAGGAATCAAACAAACCTTTCCAATTGAAAAGCTAGATATAATGGAAAAACTTTGTCTTTGTCTCCCCATAGTATAATCGTTTCCTTCGACCCCAAAAACACAAATTAATAAAGAAATGTCAATTCCAGCAAAATTTAAAAAGTGAACAAAGAGGTGATGTTTGTTTTTGGGGTCAGTAGTACAAACTTTATTTTTCTTTTATTTGTTTAATTGAGTACAACATATTGATGAAAAAAACAACGTTCATATGTGATATAATCAAGTGGACAGTACACTAGATAAGTTATGGAAAAATAAGAAGATTAAAGAGGTTTTGTTTCGTACCTGATTTAGAACAGGAAGAGAATTCGAATCTGATTCTTTATGTATCAAGTTGTGCAGCATCTCCATTTTCTCATTTCTATGATTCATGTACATAACCTACAAAATCACAACAAAAAATCAAATCCAAATGAAATTTTTTTAAGCAGTAAACAAAATGACGGTTCGATGTATGTGTGCGCAATCTCTCAAACTGTTTTCTGAGCTCGAAATTCTTACGCATTTTAATTACAGATTAAAAAAATAATAACTTAAAAAAGCTGTTAAAAAAAAAGAAGAGGAAAACACTTACATTAATGAAATCCTTAAGAAAGAAATCAGGGACCCAAAAAGGAGGTTTAAACATAGCTTGGTTGATCAAAACCCTCAAATCTTCTGGTTTCTCCGGTACTAAAATATCAGCAACATTTTTGTTCCCCAATTTCTTCATTTGTTCAACCATTTCATCTTTCTTGAAACATATTCCACTACTCATGATCATCAACTTATCAATCTCTTCATGAAAAATATCTGCCATCCGATACGCTACGTAACCTCCATAACTGATACCAAATACTGAATAATTATCCACACATAGTTTCTTCATTCCTTCTCCAATACATTCCGCTTGAAATACATCCGTCCTGTCGGGTTTTCCGGTAAACGAGTCACCGAAAAATATCAAATCCGGTACGTATAGGTTGAATTCTTGATGGAGTGATCCTGCTTGTGGATAGTATTGCCACTTTGTATTCCCACCAAAACCATGAATCAACAAAAGAGAAGGTTTCTTGAGTTCGTGTCGCTTAGGGATCCAGAAGTGGAGAATAGTTTGATTATCGCCAAGATTTATGGTACAAGATTGAAGACCACAATAGAATTTGAAGTAAAGAGATAATGCGAAATCACATATATATGTAAAACTTAAAAATGATTTATTTGGAAGGAAGAAAGAAAGTAATTTCCTGTAAATTGATGCAAGAATTGATAAGTAGAAGAAGAATATCAGTTGTGGAAGTCTAATTATGTCCATTACCGATGCCATTGAATAAGTTTTTTTGCTACAGAAACAGAGGAAAGCAGAGGAAAACAGGGGAGAAAAAGAGTATTTGAGAGAGAAATAATTGGGAGTTGAAGGAATATTGTATGGGGAATAACGTAATCAGTCTTGGAAGATCCGGTTAAGGTGGCCGATATAGAGAAGACTTGTGTTTTATGATTTGTGTTGTTTCTAAAAAAAAAAAAAGAATATGCCGTATTTGGTTTATTTTAGTATGTTATATTCTTGACCACTGATCATAAAACTGATGGGCATCGTATTATTGCAATGTTGCCAGGATATACAAATAATTGTGTGGTACAAAATAAGCTAGATGTGTTGTATTTGCTTGGCATCTTTATCTCTGCAACTGGCATGGCTTGTTTTTGGCTGTCTGAATTTGGAAATCAACTTAATTTGGAGTTTTGCAAATAGATCCATACGGCAAACTTATCTATAAGGGAATAGGAATTGCACTAATTTTGCCAAGATATGCGTTTGCATTAGTTGGCACAATAAGGGGATCGAGCCCTATAAGCCGTGCAAAGGAAAAAAAGTTTGCTCTAGCAGCGTTAGAACCGTTAGATTGGTGGATCCAGTGGTGGTGGTTTCCAGTGTAATTTTTTAGTCCAAGGGAAAAATTACAATTTCCACCACAAACCACCACCATCATTGAATCCACCGATCCAATAGCTCTAGTAGCGCTAGATCAAAAATGTTCTAGCAGCCTCCCGTGCAAATTGAAATTCGTGCGAAAGAAGAAGGTTGTTATGAGGGAGGGATTAGGTCATATTAGCGGAAAAGTGAAAAGCGGAAAAGTGAGAAATTTGTGTAAATACGAAAAGCCACATGTAATGAGCGTGATGGGTTGATTTTAAGGCACTCATGGCAAGACGTCCAATTCATACTATTTCTTGGTAGTAAAGCTCACTCAATGGACCTTGCGGATAGCTTTAAATGATAAACCACTCACACCCCTAACCAACCAACTCTCGTATCGTGTACAAGGTTGTTAAGAGCATCCGCAGCTGGCGACTAAGACCAAAAATTTGGTCCGCGAACGAGACGTAGTGGGACGTACTATCGACTAAACGAAGACCATCGACTAAATCTCAGACTATATTTGGTCCACGACCAAGACTAAACCCAAATATAATCGGGCGTTAATAAAGTTTACGCCCCACAGCGGGCGTTATTAAAGTTTACGCCCCGCATCGGGCGTTGTTAAAGTTTACGCCCCCCAGCGGGCGTTAATAAAGTTTACGCCCCGCAGCGGGCGTTGTTAAAGTTTACGCCCGAGCGGGCGTTGATAAAGTTTTCGCCCCGCAGCGGGCATTGTTAAAGTTTACGCCCAGGAGCGGGCGTTGATAAAGTTTTCGCCTCACAGCGGGCGCGATTTATACCCCCGCCCCATATTTATTTATTTTTTTTATTTTTTTTAATTTATTGTGGGGCGTGGTTTATACCAACGCCCCACTCAAAAATTGTGGTTAGAATTTGGGGCGTGGTTTATACCAACGCCCCATTGTTTTTTTTTTCTTTTCTGTTTACGTTTTCGAACCAGGCAAACTTATACCCTCCGCCCCACATCGAGCGCATGTATACTTCACGCCCCACACCAAGCGTTGTTATAGTTTACGTTCCACCAAAAATTTAGTCTTCCTCCCACTGCGTCACTCAACGGACTAAACCCAAATTTTGTCTTTTTTTTTACTCTTTAGTCTTTACTCTTAGTCGCACCGCTGCAGACGCTCTAAGGGGTTATAGAATGAGCGTTAAAAACTTGCATTCCCTACCAAATCGAGCGACAGACTAGATTAAATGAGTAACGCGCGCATTACTGTCCCAGACCCCCAGGGCTCACTGACGGACCTACAGCTGGGCTAACTCGGGCTTTAGCCTAGGTAGTTAGGGGTGAGCATGGGCCGGTATGGACCGGTTTTCGCCTCATCCGCATCCAATCCATAGCACTACGGATTTCAAATTTAGCATCCGCATCCAATCCATATCCAATGGATGCACGGATTGACGGATTGGATGCGGATAATCCAATGGATTTGTTTTGGTTAAAATTTATAGTAAAGAAAATAAAGCTAACACAAATGACTCCTTATAAAACCTACATATCCTATATATGTATACAAATAAAAAAATGACATATACAACACCCCAAGCAAACATCTTAAAAATTCCTAAATGATCCATAGTATTTTCTAGAACTACATAAATACCCTTAATTTAACGGATATGGATGTCCAACGGATTTTCAAGGTTGCATCCGGGCCCGATCTGTTATCCGTTGGATTTCAAAAATTCCATCCGCATCCAATCCATTGACGAACGGTCCAGACACCCATCCGCAAATGAACGGTTGGTCCCGGTTAAATCCGCGGATTACGGGCCAAATGCTCACCGGTAGTCGTCACAGCTTAACAACCTAAAAAATGAAATACCATACTGGACCAAGGCTATTAGCCGAGGCCGAGAAAAAAATTAAAACTTCCTGGGTCCGTCCGTGCCAGGGCTGTCACTATCATGTAAGATAGGCCCAACGAAACAAATGTTATAAAAAAACACAAAATCCTAGAACTGTCTGAAATACCCTTGCTTTTTTCAGACCAAAACTAGTGTTTCCTCGATTCCATGGATTTTCTTTTTCCTATTCTCTTTCCTTTGCTTCTCAAAAATCAAAAACAGATCTACGAAATCTAAGATTTTCCAGATAAACAGTCGATTGAAAACCTAAGATTAGAAATCAATCGATTCTTTTGAAACCTAAAATTAGAAATCAAAATTGACACAAATTATGACCTAAAATCAATCAAAAGAATGGAAACCAAAATCAGAAAAACTGGTAAAAATGGTGAAGAAAAAAGATGAATTTCTCTGAAAAACGATAAAAATTACTCCAAAAGGTAAATTGAATCTTTAGTTTCATGTTCTTCGTAAATTATTAAGCATTTGAGCTAAATGGATCGACATTTTATCTGTTTGGTTTCATAATCGTTTTATTTGTTCTTCGTAAACTAATCACTAATGATGAATTGCTCAGTAAAATAATTACTCTTGTTGATCTTATTTAGACCGAAACCATTTTTGGAGCAAGTAACTCTAGTCAAATTTGTTTACAGTATTTTTCACTTTTGTGAAATTTGGTTACACCAAAAACTCTGTTGGTGTGTTGATTAATTATGGTGGTTTTGATAGAACCACTGTTGGTTCCAATATTTTCAATTTGTATAATTTGGTTCCTCCAAAATATGTTGGTGTGTTGATTAACTATGGTTGTTTTGATGAAACCATTGTTGGATCCATTATTTTCACTTTAGTCAAATTTTGGTTCCACCAAAACTCTGTTGGTGTGTTGATTAACTCTGTAGTTTTGATGAAACCATTGTTGGTTGCATTATTTTAAATTTGTATAATTTGGTTCCACCAAAACTCTGTTGGTGAGCTAATTAACTTTGGTAGTTTTGATGAAACCAAAAATGGTTTCATCATTCTTCCCATGTCAAATTTGGTTCCACCAGTACTGGTTTGGTGGTGTTGGTTAAATATGATCGGTGATTTCAATCCTTTGAATTAGAGAAGAGATATCCAAATATGTCAAATTTGGTTCCACTAGTACTGGTTTGGTTGCCCTAGTCACGGTGATATCCAAATACGTCAAATTTTGTGTATTTATTTGCTCTTTCTTCGGTTTTCGTACATTATTGATTTGTCGTGAATTGACTTGATGTTCTTGAGGAGAAGAGGCATAATCTCTTAAGCTTACCCCTAACTAATCCTTTTTTTAGTTCTTTTCTCATACTTTGTGGCTTTACTTTTCTAAATTTTTATACATGAGTTTCTGTTAATCTAATTTTTGGTTATTGTTTGATGATTGTTCTGAATCCACAAGATCATACTTGAGAAAAAGAGGCCATTGGGTGATATCCCAAACCATACTGTAGATGATGCTCTGGACTATGTTGCAGAGACACTAAAGATGGTTGACGCAGCACAAGAAGACTTTCCAGGTAACTCCTGCTGCTTGTTATTCTCGAGGGAGGAAGGGTGGATTTTGTCTATAGTTGTCGTGTTATGGGAGAATGGAAATCGTTGTTTACTTCTATTTCTATTCTATTGCACCTATAATCAAGTTCAATATTTTGTTAGCCTTATTTGGCAACAGCTGCCAATTAGACATTACGAGTTTTTTTTTCTGTTCACACCTAAATTGTGTAAGTTCTATGGGAAGTTGAGAATATCTGCAATATATTGTTAAGTATTTCGATAATATATTATACTTCCTTAGAAAGATCGCCTTATTAGCTCGAATCACCAGTGGAATTTTGATGGTAGATGAGGGTTTCCTCGAACTAACTAAAAGGTGATCAATTCTGTCATCTTTCCACCCGTGCTCCAGTTTTTTAGTTTCTATTTTTATTGATTTTTTGATTCTACAGTTAAGGATATGATTGAAGTTCAGTCGTTTCTTCTGGTTAATGGGGTATGGCAGTGGCACTCTTTCTTCTAAGTTCGTGGTTTTAGTTTACCATTGAATCTTATTAACTTGTGATTTCTGGCTTCTTCACAAGGAACACACACATGCAATAATTTTCATGGATGAAGTTGGCAGTATTGGATCTGCTTGTATGGAATTTGGAGCTTGTAATGGTGATAGTGAAGCTATCAAATGGGCCATTAACCGCTGACTCACTGTGCATAAATGGTTTTATTGACACGATGTTGCTAGGTAAGATCAGACTTCTTGGTGCTGGTAATAGGTTCTAAAATCTAGTTTGCAATCATAACATCTGATCTCTGATGTTGACCTTTTCGCTTTGCTGCACTTTCTGCACATATGATGTGAATGTTTGCTTGACTTTCTGCAAAGTGAATAAACATTGGGGATCAAGCAGGGAGTGAAGGGTAAATGCTAGTAGCCAGCTGGGATCAACCCCTGGTAAGTTATTTTTCCTTTTCTCTTTCCTTTTCATTCTCTATGTTGGATATATTAATGTATGTTTATACCATTAAAAACATGTAGAAATCAAAAATTAACCTAAATTTTCATCGTGCGAGGTAAATAAAAGCAACTAATTAAGATCTTTTCAATCAAGGGAAAGTATTGTTTTAAGTGCCTTGTAAAATATTGTGCTTAACATGACGACGCTTCTTAGATTAATATCAAGATATGTATAAATACTCATGTCTCATGATTTAGTATTTTGCACCACTGTATTTAATTAGTTTGGCTGGATTAATATTCTTCCTACACTACTTATTTGAGTTTTCATTTTATGATCCACGGAAGAGTTTGTTTTGTTTGCTTCAGCGAGGCACAACTGGACTAGATTGGTGGTGACCTATTATAAGGATTTAAATATCACAAGTATAATTATGCTTGGTTGTCACACATTAATATGACATATACATGGTGACATCAAGGTTTGTTCATCATGTACAAGTGTATTTCTTTTTAATCGAAATGAAAAGGGTACATATGTGATCCCTTGAGGTTGGGGATTCATTTGGAGGGATCAATTGAAGTAAGGAAATGCATCTATGTAGGCTGGAAACATACTGCTTAATAGCGAAGGATAGTGAAACTTGATTTCAGCGTGTTAGCTTGTATGTTTGATAAGGGTGACACGAAATGCTCAAGGAATACTTTGTAGGAATTCCATGCTGGTCGGTCTTTTTATTTTTTTATTCCTTCTAACAAGTTTTTTCTCAATGAAAATCTAATTATTTTTTTCCTGTTTTTTTCTTTCATTGATCTATTCCTATGATCCCATTGAGGTCCCTTTGGATAAAGAAATCTCGCTCCCTGAAGCTGTGATCATCCAGTGAATGCTATCAGTAAGATAGACATGGACGTGCCGAGATTTATATTGGGAGTGAATGAGTGCACAAATATGACCACTTCCGTGATTAGATATTGGAGTAATTGCAAGTACTTTCATAATTGTAAATACGGATTCATCATTTCTTTTTTGTTCAGTCTTTGTTAACAGTGTTATATATGTTTATGGAATTTCGTGTCAAGGATATATTGTTTTATTTATATATCAATAACCTAAACACCTAACCACATCTCTCACACCACGTCGAGAGTTGCGGTAACCTCCCCTCACATTGGCCGGTGAACAAAATCCTTGCTCTTGATTGGTGGAAATAAAAGTTAGCCCCCTTACATTTCTTGGCCGTCAATTTCTAATTACGTGGATTCGATCGGATGCTCCAAATTTAGTGGTTGCATCCACCCTCTTTTATGTTGGTGTGTAGACGAAACCCTTGGTTCTGATTGGCTGAGATTTGTTAAAAATTCGTACACCACGTTTACATAATATTAATAAAATTCATGTCGTAAAATCGAATCAATAACGGAGGGCCAGGATTTAGGGTCGTGAGATGTAAAATAAGAAGAAAAAAAACGGAAATATTATTATTTGCTTTAGAAAACATCTTGAAAATCATTTTTTTTTAACCAAAAACAGAAAAACAATCCCTTAAATATCTCATTGATAACCATAAAAAATGTAACGTAAATCAGTAACATGAATTACTAACTTAAATATCTCATATTTTTATTTTTATTAAGTTCATTTAAACCTAAGCGGCTTAATTATGGAAATCACGGATTTGTTAACAAAAAAAGTAAATGAAAATCGTAATTTCGTATTTAGTACTAAACTATATTTGTAAATAAATCTGTGTTTGGGTTCATTTTTGGGAACTTTGTAAATAAATCTATAAACTTCCATAATTGATTTTGTTGAATTCTATATATAACTGTTGAAATAAAATGCATATTTTTATTTTTATTCAGTTCATTTAAACCTAAGCGTCTTAATTATGAAGGATTAATTGGGGGATACTAAAATCAAGAATTACTGTTCACACCGACATGGAAAATTTTTGATTTCCGTCGTTGAAAAACCATGGCGATATGAACAGTACATTACTGTTCATATCCCCCCAATTAGTTTTAATATTCCCAAATTGCATGTTCTTAATTATGGAAATCACGGATTTGTTAACAAAAAATGATATGAAAATCATAATTTCGTATTTAGTACTAAAATATATTTGTAAATAAATTTGTGTTAGGGTTGATTTTTGGGAACTTTGTAAATAAATCTATAAACTGACAGAATTGATTTTGGTGAATTCTATATATAACTGTTGAAATAAAATGCATATTTTTATTTTTATTCAGTTCATTTAAACCTAAGCGACTTAATTATGGAAATCACGGATTTGTTGACAAAAAATGATATAAAAATCATAATTTCGTATTTAGTACTAAACTATATTTGTAAATAAATTTGTGTTATGGTTAATTTTTGGGAACTTTGTAAATAAATCTATAAACTGCCAGAATTGATTTTGTTGAATTCTATATATAACTGTTGAAAATAAAATGGAATTTCTTAGAAACCAAGCTATGGGTCTATATAGATAAACGATTCAGAGATACTTTGTTTGCATGTTCAGTTGACAGGAGATATCTGACTACAACCGCAATTCAATCAAGAAAACGCTTTGAATGGCTGGAGGGGGAAACCAGGAAACAATGCAAAATCCTAAGCAGGGTTCGTAGTCTAGACAAATTATTCTTGTAGTTTTTTTTTTCTAATATACATATGTCGTTCTGATCGGTTTGTTTCATGGTTTTTAAGCAGATTGTCACTTTTATTTCTGGCGTATATAACCTATTTTGATATTTAGTGTTATTTTTAATGGCATATCCATGATGTGCAAATGTGTTTGATTGTTTAGTATTGAGTTTTGATGCTGATTGATCTCTTTGTTAATGCTTTGTTTAAGAAATGTTGGTAAAACTGCGGGTACAATTTATACACCTTTCTCCAAACTCAGTCCTGATAGTGCAACTCAAAAGATCGTCAAATCCTTGGTTTTAATGGTTTGGAAGTTCGAAAATAAATGACTTGGGAAAGTATGGAATCTCGAAATCCATCTTATTGAGAACATGTAAGTATTGTTTTTCTATGGTGATTATGTATTTTTTAAGGTTAATGTTCCCTGACGTTTGAGTGTAATTTAACCAAATATAGGGAACTCAAATGCAAGCTAGAGTGGGAAAGGATCACGTACAATTGATCCAAGAGAAGGTTAAAGAAGGGTGTGTGTATTCTATTCAGAGGTTTAGTATTTCTAAGCCAGTTAGAGGTTACAAAATAGTATCTTTCCAGTATGTTATCAATAAACTAAACACCCAACCACATCTCTAACACCACGTCGAGAGTTGCGCTAACCTCCCCTGTCATTGGCTGGTCAACGGAACCCTCGCTCCTGATTGGCCGAAATCGAAGTTGGCCCCTTACATTTCGTGGCCGTTAATTTTTAATAGAATATGAAATCTGGACCTTTGGATTAGCCGCAAAATCTTAAAATATCTTTTTGGGAGGGCCCGAACGATTTTTCTTATGGGAAAAAAACGAGAAATTCCATGTAAGAAGAAAATTAACATAAATAAATTTTTACGAGATTATTTCATGAGCAATTAATAGAAAAGAAATCTTAGAAGATCTTAAGGGTCGGAAAAACAAACTATTTTTGGACGTTTTTTTTTTTAAGAATTATTTTTCTTGGAAAAAACGTGAATTTCCATGTAAGAAGAAAATCAACATAAATAAGTTTTTACGAGATTCTTTCATGAGAAATTAATGGAAAAAAAATCTCAGAGGATCTTAAGGGTATATTTTCGGAAAAATAAACTATTTATGGACGTTTTTTTTTTAAGAAAAACAATATATTTTTGGTGAAAATATTATGTAGAAATTATATGAAATCTATACAACTATACGAATCTATAGATTTATGTAAATAAATTTAGTAAAAAATGAAATACAGTTGAAGTAAATGCCATATTATGAACTCTATGTTTGTCAACTAAATGCCATATTAATGCCTAAATCTTTCATCCTTCTATTCTCTCTTGATTTTTTACGCTTTCTAGAGTTTCACGTTTTGTTTTTTTATTTATTTCAGTTCTTTGATATGTAATTTTGGATGACTGGGAAACGAGCCTCATAGCTTCGAAAATCAAGCTAGATGCTACCGAAAGAAGGTCAGATATTTTCGACAACAACATGATGCATGCTACGGTAACAAGGTCAGATTTGTTTTTTACTCATTCTATGGATTTTGATCCAGTGATGCTATTCTAAAAAGAAATTCAACTAATGAATTTGGTTTGAGCTTGCAGGCTTTGAGATTGGTTAGCGTACAACTTTTTTCTGAATCGATTTAGAAATTCAACGTGTATTGATTATGCAGTTGGGTTTATTGCTCTTTTGTATTCTCTCTTGATTTTTTTGATTTGTTGCTTTCTCTTGGACACGAAATAAGAGAAGAGGTAAAGCTAAGCTGCTATCAACAATCGTGTCTCTTTTTGAATTCGATCAATGGAGGTCCTTCGTATGGTAAGGTTCGGGGCTTTTTCTTGAACAACTGGGAATTTACTGTCATGCGATTTCTTTTCACAATTGTTGTATGTATTTATCAATTTAGTTTTTTTTTTCATTATGCTTGAAAGCTTGGGCATCAATTATGACTGACTTTATAAATTTTTCGAACATACATTGCTTTGATAAAATGTGTGTTCTGTAGAGTAACCTTAAAATGTGAACCTTGATGATTTGGTTTATCATGATTCTTTTTTTTGGGGGGTTAGAATAATGTGGATACTGTTTTAGAGAGTGGGTAGTTAGTATAATTTTTTGATGATCACGTATACCATTTTAAAGAAGATTAAATTAAGAAAAACATAGTTTAGGTTTTAAAAATAAAAAAAAGGACTTATTAAGAGAATATGCGTGAGATTTTTTTCTTTTTCTTATTTCCTTTTAATATCGGTTTGTGACGACGCTAATTTAGGTTGGTTATTAATTTGAGATAATTAATTGATGTTAATTTAGGTTAGTTATATAACTAATAAAATTATATTGACTTGGTAATTTGGGGGTATAACGATTGTAACTTAAATTTGGAAAAAAAACGTCAAGAGTTGAAAGACAAATGTCAATTTCATATTAATCCCCAAGCCCCCTTCGAAATGTTCCCCCATAAAAACATTTCTCATGTTCAGAGAAAAATAAAATAAAATACACTTCAAACAAACATATTTGATTCATACTTAATATTTCTAAGATTGGCTTATGTATGCGTCTGTTACATGATACAAATCCAACTTAAAGTGACTGATGTAGCTTCTAATGTGATCTTGGCCGATGTGGAGAAATGGATGAAAGAATGGTGAAATATAGCTAAACATTATTTTATTTATATCTTCATACAATTTTTTTTTGTTGCGGGGCATCCCCGTGATTTAATGTCAGAAGTGTCATGGCAGGTGTTTTAAACTTTCCATATTACCATAGATGGAGCTTCAACCTCGAAATTGGTTTTATTCTAAAATTCTAATCTGATTTATGTTTTTATGTGTAACCTTGGGAATTGAGTCCTGGATAAACCAAGAAAATGTATCTGACCAAAAGAGGGACAGTATTGGGAGGAAACCCATAGTCGAACCGCCGTTATGACCCTCCAAGGGTCGTTACCAAGAACCTTAGCTTTCAGTGATATACTTGGCTATATTTTTTTTGGAAATGAACCAGCCATAAAGAGCTTAAATTGGATGCAGATTGTGCCGATCATGATGTGAGTAACTCTTAAGAGTTAAAATCATTATATGACTCCATGGACAGAACCATTATGGGACTCCATGGAAAAAACCAGTTGTTTAACATTATTTTCAAATTATTGAAAGATATAAATAATTGAATTGAAGTTGTTGTACTTAAGATGTAGTAAACACGTACGAAGAAAGAGAGATATGGTTTTCTTATATTGCTGGGCCCTAACATAGTGAGCCTAACAAATTAAGACTATCAATTGTTGTTAATGATGAAATATTAATACAAATCACATTCGAAAAGACTATCACGTAGTTAATGATGAAATATTAATTGTTTTGGGTTTTATGCAATTTGTTCAACTTTAACTGTCATTCAAAGGAAAATTTATTTGTTTTTTGTTCACTGTTTTAACTATTGATAATTGATTTCATCTTGATATTATCACTGATTTCACTTATTGGTAAATTTCTATCTGAACCTTTTTCTTACCTAAGCACATGTTTCTCCATTAATAGAAAAAATCACAAGGGGACATTTCGTAGTCACACAGTTACATGGCCATATATAAACGATTCAAGGCTACTAAATTTGTACACATAGATTACCAACCATTCAATGGGTGGAAAGGAAAATCAGAAAACAATGGAGATCATGAACAAGGATTATAATCCTAACAAAATTACCGACTATTTACCGATATATTACCGTTTTTATTTTATTTTATTCACCATTGGTTTTTAATTGAAGATTAAAAAGATATCAATTTCTGGATAACGCATTTTTTAAAGTGAAAGTATCACCTGATTGGGTTGTCTATCGCAGGTACGGCTTTCTCTGCCCATACTGTTATTTGTTTGTTGTTAATGAAAACTGTCTTTCCCAAACAAAACAAAAAAATATTCACTCCCTCTTATGATTATTAGTGTGCTTTGTTCGGACTAACAAGTTCAGGATTGAAGTTGTGAGTGTTCATTGTATGTTGTTAGCACTATGTGCGATTTACACTTCTGAAAAGCCTTAATGTTTGTGCAATTTATGAATTATGGCGCCTCTATTTTATTTTGGAGAATGCATTGAGAATGTTTTACAAAATTTATAATGGAATTTTCTTTTTGTTTTGTAGACAACTTTTGTTTCCACAAAATTAGATTATTAATCTAGGTTATTTTTAAAAATTACAGGTCTAGAATCAGGGCGCTGATAAAATTAATGATCTTGACCTGAAGATGCAAATTTAAACTTTCCTGAATATAGTTTGATTACCAAAGTTGAGATAAATTTTTTATTACATATACATCCAATTAACATTGTACAAAATGAGAGAAACTAATTAGTTGGAGTAGCAGGTGACATGATTATTTCGATTTACTGATTTTTTAAATGAAGATGCAATATGATAGCGAGTGAAGCGAGAGCTATCCCTCATGATCCTGTTTTCCGACTTAGATGGATACAACTTACGTACATAGATTTCTTGATACGGCTTCTATTCTATATTTTGATTGTTACACCTAGACTGTCTGGTCTTGGGGAACCTAATGATATTATTAAATACCATCCACTAGATTCACAGTAAGCGAAAGTAGTGATTAATTGTTGACTATATTAAGTTATCGAGGTATGTACTTTCTAGATTACGGTTATGTATACCTAGCTATGCGCTAAAAACAATTTTCTTTCATAATCACGCCACTTGAGTGTTACTTATTTACAGGGAATCAGAGACCAAGCTGAAACTAAAATTATGTTTTTTCTTACATTGATGGCTTGACCATGTTTGTATGGTAATGCCACCAGAGAGGTCATTGAAGTTTAAACTTCTACTAGGATGGATTAATGTTGAAGAACAAGGAAGAAAAGTTTGGTGAGGTGAAGTTGCAGTATTACCAGATGCGTAGGAATGCCAGCGTTTACATTTAAGTATGTTTTCCTGTTGGAATTAATTGGTTGGAAATTATCTTATTATGAAATTTGTTTCTTTAGGATGGTCGTGTAGAATATGACTAATTTTGCATATTATCTCATCTTTGACCCTTACAGAATAATCAAGGGAAGTTTGCATGACTCAAGTTCTTTGATGAGTAGGAAATCAAATTTTTGTCTTAGTAAACTGGTAGAGCACATGGTTTTCAGCCATGTAGATATGGGTTCGACTTCCACAGGAACAATGTTTGAGTCCAATCAGATGGCACAATAATACTGTTGACTTTAACCTTATTAGATTTCAGCGGCGGTAAATTATATATCTCTGTAATAAGTAGTTTAAGAGCGTTTTATCTATTTTATTTTTTATGTATCTTTTTTTGACATTTGGTTTTTATTTTATATTCGTTGTGCGACACTAACACCGCGCACTTTTGAAAATGAGTATTACACCTCGCATTTTGACAAGCCATGAGACCGTGTGGCTTGATAGAGGTAATGGGGAAGTGCTTACTATTTCACGATAGAAAGAATATTGAATAGGGTCGGTACTGGAATAAGCATTGATAATTGCTGATGCAAGTAGGGTTTGTAACCAATCTTATATAGTCTGTAGATAAGTTGGGGTTTAAAATTAATGTTATTCTCGGTTCTTAGACTGACATAAAAATTAACTTATGTTGAGTTACTTTTACATATACTATCTTTACTTATGGGTTCCATTAAAGGCTAGAGTATGCAAAATGGATGTAGATGTTTGAGGCCAAAGGTTATTAATGTCAAGGCACGGTATTTCTTAATTCTAAATTGAAAATCCAACTCCCAAATACAAAATGCGAAGGCAGATGATTGAATATGGTGTTTCACCTAGCCTAATATATTATGGAAAAAATATTAATCCGCAATTTTCGCTTAGTTGTTTTCTGTTAGATTTGGAGTACCTGCATGTTGAAGTACTTGCTTGTAACTGAGCTTCCCAGGAGTATATTGAGTCAGGGAGTAGTTCATGTTATTCTGATGCGTGGTCTAGGCTTTTTTTTTGTTTTATCATTTATTATTGTGCAGCGTGGGATATATTTTGAGATATAGTATTCCTATTTTATTTCTTGAAATGGTTACATGTTTTAATCAGCACCAGTCGTCGATGCCATTTTGAAGGCATTTCTAACAAGTCTATTCGAATCATATTCGAAACATAAGATTTTGTTTCCGTTGTCAGTAGAACCTCCCGTGATGTAATCGAAGGCATTTTAAGCCGTTACACACTTACATTTTTGTTACCATTATTATTAAATTGTAGTTAGACTTTATCTCATTTTAATTTTTGACTTTATCTCATTTTATTTTAATTCTTTTTGTTGTGTTTCAATTGTATAAATTTTGAAAATTCTAATTCTAATTTTTTATTGATATTTTTATTATTTTTGGCAGTGGATAACTGGTTGTTTCTCTTTTCATACTGTGATTTTACTCACCACATGCCTCATCTCTTTGATTATACCAAATGCCTATATTAGATATTAGATGTGATTGTCCATACACTTCGAAAAACAAGATAATTTCATTCATGTTTACTTATTTTTCATATTTTTGTGTTTTTCCAACGAAAATAGAATTTTTGCTCCAATTTAATTTACTGTTATTTTTATGGTGGTCTCTGAGAGATTCATTTTTGTGGCGGTTGGTGGTTAGCTATGGTGATGATGGTGATTATAGTGCTGATATCACAGGATAGCTACCTGTCAAGTTGAATATGATTATTCGACTTCAATGGAACCTGGTGGTACTATTATAACTGAGCATCGGAGTCTCCAGGGACTAGATGGATCCCTAATTGTGTCAATAACCACCGGTGATTTCATTGGTCCTGGGGTGATATGTTGTCTACTACATATTTTTAAGGTAAATTTTATCTGGGTACTTGAAAATGACTTCTTTCTGGTGACGCTAATGGGTACTGTTTTTTGGGTTGGATGCATCATTTGTAGTATAAGTTATAAAACCCGCTTATTTCAAATCAAGATTCAAACGATAAAACAACGGATTTTACGGTGACCATAGTGGGTACAACTTAAAAGTAGGAATAGGATTTAGACTGTTTTAGCTTGGTGTTCATCGGAATTAACACATACCAACTGACGCTCTTTAATTAAACATGGAGTGCATTTTATTTGAGTCCAGTTATGTCCAATCTTATTCTTTTTTTGTGTGTGTGTCAAACGTATAATAATGCAACGAGGGTCCCAGGTATTGGTGTTGGAAAAATATTATGCAATGTTAATTTATTGGACGATAATTATGCATCAATTATACTATGCAGTTTCTAATTTAAGCTTTCCGTTTGTTTCTCATGTTGATTTAGACCAAATCCAAACAATTTACAAGAAATGAGATCCTTTGTAATTCACATCCCTTGATGGTTCTGTATGGATAGTCATCATTAATAGGTTGGTGATTGATCAACAATTTTTTTTTTTAAATCCTTTGAAGCTTGACTACAGTTCTAAAAAAAAAAGGATGTGAGAGAAAAATATTTCGAGAAATTGTTGTCATTAACTTTCCTAAAAGTTTTCAAATTTATATTAAATATATTCAATGCTTCTTTGGTTCCTCTCTCCATCCTTAATGATTCATCGGTGATATGATAGGATGCAAAGAGTCAAGATGGCAGATAACTCTATCTACCAACAACTGTGTTGTATTTAACAAACTATATCGCTAATGACTTGAAATCAAACTTCATTCTTCTTAAAAAAAACATACCCCCGAACTGCTCAAACTTAAAAGCATTGATTTGTTTACATACAAACATCAATTTAATGATTGTTCCTTTTTTCTTTCAATCAAGAGATTCACGGGTCCGGCTTTAAAATTCTTTTCTATTAATTTATTCAATGAGTTTTGTGAGAGATATATAATGCATACCTCTGCCGAGATCATCGATATCAGCATGCACAACAACTGTCTTGCCAAGAATTGAATGCTTCTAGCTTAGTGGAATCTACAATTCACCTAAGAAAACAAATGAGAAAAAGAAACCTCCAAAGAGTACACCTTTCCGAAATAGAAAAAAGTTTCACGAGAATGATAAGAGAATTATGTAAAATTATAAGATGGTGTGATAAGTAATGAATTATAATACTTAGGTAACTTTAATAGAAACTTCAATAACCCCTAAAACATTTAAAATTTAAAGAAATTACTAAAAAAAAATCAGAAAATAAGAAAGACTAAAAAGAACAGAAAGACAATTCCAATATGCACAAGGAGAGACCATAAGGGTCAGCAAATAACTCATTTGAAGCTACATAGCCTACATGAAAGTTACCAATTTACAAAACATCACTATAACCATTCCTCATTTTCTGATTTACGAAAATAATTTAGCAATTTACAAAGCCTACATAGCGATTTGACCGACGGGATCGAAAAAGTATTATGGAGAACTACGTAAGAATCCAAACTTTTCAGAAATTTAATTCCAAAATGGAAACAAAAAAGTATTCATCCTCAGTTGATATGTTTAGATCCAACCCACTTTTGATGAACATTCCTTTTATGAATCACTTCATCTATGAAGTCCTGAAGGTTTTTAGACCGTAATGTTAGAAAATGACACAGCTAAACCAATCAATAAAATCAAATCAAATACTAATCAACGTGTGTCATGCCAAGTAAAATAATTAAGAACGCGGATAATCACTGATAATTCATAATGCTCGAATAAATCATTAGTAAAATTAGACATGTAAATTGGATATTTTGTATTGCTTATGAATTGAGTTACATGGTGCATATCTCAGGATTAGCAACGATAACTTGGTATGTCTACCATATGACCTTTAACTAAAATATGTCTATGGTTAACTAATTGTTGATCTCCAAGAATGGTCGAAGCCGTACCCAATCGAAAAAGTATATTAATTAACCAAACGCATTTCAAGTAATATATTGTAGTAAAACCTGACCAGTTGACCCTTTTACTTTTCCAATAGTGAATCATTTCATTGGTTTATCTTAATATATGTCGGTAAAACAAATACATTAATTTAGGTTTATCATACCAAATTTCAATCGTCAAATCATTAGACACCTAAAGGGTATCATAGTTTACAATTCATTTAAAAAAACAATCTAACTAAAGGTTATTAAGAAAGAATCTAATGTATTTGATCATAGGTGCGGGGCGAAGCCCCGCCACACAAAATTGGCTGATCCCATCATTCCCGGTGCGTATCACGGGTTACATACTAGTA
The DNA here is from genome assembly GCA_023529315.1 of Papaver bracteatum. Taxonomy (NCBI): domain Eukaryota; kingdom Viridiplantae; phylum Streptophyta; class Magnoliopsida; order Ranunculales; family Papaveraceae; genus Papaver; species Papaver bracteatum. The sequence continues at coordinate 286,300 of JAJJWX010000443.1, forward strand.
GTTAATAAAAATTCAATATATTGTTAATTATTGATTTGAAGAATTTATTGTACATAATATTAAATTGTGCCCAACATCTTAGTATCACTGCGTGGAGAATGCTAGGTATGGACACGGTGGGTGTTACATATCCACGACCATTACCTGGATTGGTCACGGAGTGAAATGTAATCCGAGACCAATGAGAAAATTTGGACACGGTGAATCTTAGTATCTCGTGTCTAAAAGACAAACTTGTCACGGTATGACATGAGCCCCGAGACCAAATAAATTATAGTCACGGTGAAACACATGTAATGGTCCCGAAATCCACCGTGACCAAATGGGATCACTTTTGGCCTCGCAACCTTTGGACACGGTTCCTCAGAAATGGAATACCGTGACTGTAGACCTTTGGTCACGGTAAATTACCGTGATGAAAAGGAATTTTTGTACTAGCGGAAACGAAAATGAGATCTCAAAATTATTTTTCGAGATGATCAAATATGTAATTGAACCATAGAATCCGATCAAAATAGTTCATGAATTGAATATATTGATGAAATAGGGAAAATTTGATATATATGAACCCTAAAATCTAAAACATGATGATTGTGATAGAGAATATCTCGAATTTTCTCTACAAATCTGATCCCAAATTTTCTGTTTTACTTCCGTCAAGGTTTCCATTTTAAAGATCATGTATATATAGGGAAGGGAAACATCATATATACAAAATCTAATAAACACTAAATTTAACACTTTTAAATGGTTTTTGTTTTATTTTTATTTAATATGGTTTTTATTTAGGACAAATAATATGGCTAGTGTTTTTGTAACTCAAAGAGTATCACCATGGTTTTTTAAAGCTTAATATGTTAAATGAAAGAGTGATTTTCTTTGGAGTTGTTGACCGGGAAAGGACTAATTTTTTTTGATGTTCTCGTCACTTGCCGTTCCTTTTCAGAATTCCAAAAGTAACACTATCGACCGTCGGCCACGATTTTATACTTTTTTACCCCACGATGGACTTTACGCAACAATTTTGTTAATTGAGTCGTCCTAGAGTCCAGTTAACTTAGTATTCTGTCCTGATAATCGTCTGATGACCAGTTGACTAAGTGTAGTTGACTTATTCAACAAAGGGGTGCACTCCTACTGGACACTCGAAAGTAGTGTCGTTAACCGTTGACTGCATACCATTGACCAGTCACCATTAGTCAAGTTGAAATATTTCGAACGCACTATATGTGTACTCCGAAAATTGTTCTCGCTGCATTCATCATGGAATCGTGTACGTCATCATTTCAGGGATATAAGCGGTATTTTTCTTGTCATTTTTTTTTTCTTTTGGTCTTACTATCTTGTTTTGGAATATTTGAGAACTTTTTTTTTTTTTGGTTGGGGGACTCAGAATTTCGCCTTTCTTATGGTCCTCTCCCGTTAGTAATCTCTTTTCTAACAAAGGGAGAGCAAACTAGATCCAAAAAAGGCTAATTCTCAGCTTCTTGGAGAGAAAAAAACCAAGCGACTGAACATGTGTCTCCCAACTATCTCTTTTTTGTTTATGATAAAATCATTATAGGACCCCATCAAAGAATTCAAAACAAATAAAAAACAAAAAATATCCTTGAAAGGCTGAATGTCACTTAAGTGTATTGTTAACTCCGAAAAGGGCCTCATGGGCCATTTAGATATAAGCGGACTATATTATATGGACCATTTTTCTTGTCATCCTTTAGGGCCACTTTTTTTTTTAGTCTTGAGTATTTTGGTCTTAATCTTGTTTTGGAATATTTGAGTGGGGGACTAGCCTTGAGAAGTCATTATGGTCCTCTCCCGTTAGTAATCTCTTTTCTAACAAAGGGAGAGCAAGGTGGTTTTGGTGTTTACTCGATGCAAGACACTATAGATTTTCTCATGGACTGTATATAAAATCATTGCAAAGAGAGAGATGGAGGACCCCATTGTACAAATGAAGACATGATTTCAAAACAAATAAAAAACAAAAAATATCCTTGAAATGTTGTGCTTAAGTGTTTTATGAATTTGGGGATGTAATATATATAAAGCATGTTAGGGTTTTCCCATGGTTGTATATAAAACATGTTGTGCTATGTAATATATATTGTTGCTACCTATCAATATAATCTCTCTTGACGTTTCTCATATTCTTGGTCTTCTCTCTGATTTTTCCCTAAAAGACGTTATCATACATGAGCTCTTCATCGATGATTTCCATCAACGCCGGAATCAAATAAGCTAAGTTGGATTTTTTTATTTTTATTTTTATTTTTCTTCTTTTCCCATTTTTTTGATTTAAGGATATTAAAAGTATAGGTGAAAATTGATTTGATTATGAATTAGGGATTATTTTGATTAATTAACCGTTTGTAGGTGAAAATTGATTTGTTTATAAATTAGGGATTATTTTGATTAATCCTTTGTAATCTGTAATATTTTTGTGACTGTGTATAGGTTAAATTTGATCTGTGATTTAATTTGTGAATACATTTTATAATGCAAATACCTTGCATTTTATAATATTAATATATGTGTTGTATATTTATGCTGTGATCTAATCACGAATACTAATATATGGTGGAAAATCACAGTTCCGTCGGTGTGAAATCCCTGTGAAGGAGAAAGTAAAAGCAAACCTACTGAAAATGACCGATCCAACTCGGGCTGATCCGACCCGGCATGTCCTGTTCCAACTCGGGCTGATCCGACCCGGACTGTCCTGTTCCAACTCGAGCCGATTCACCTGTATCATGTTCTTACTCCAGCCTGTGTGACTGTGTCATGTTCTGACTCCAACCCGATTTTGGGCCTTGCGCGACCAAGTCTGTTCCGGTTTTGTGTATATGCAATAGGATCCAAAGTTTGAGGTATGTAACTAATGTGTGTTTGTACATTCAATACCTTTTGGGCTTATTTATTTGTTCTTTTTTTTAGAACATGCCTAGTTCTATTATTTTTGTAAAGATAAGTCCATACAATATAAAAGGTCAATTTAAATTATGATTGTTGATCTTGACCATTAAGAATTTTGGTTTTATTGTTATTTTGTTCTCCTCAATATGATATTTAAATGATTTTTTTTTTGTTCAATTGGTTGTACCAACTCGATTCCAATGTATTCATTTGAAATTTATAAATACTTGAGCACCATTATTTTCTCCCTAAAATTGAATGTTTTTGTGGGATGTAATGCATTTGCTCGACTATTAAAGAGTCGGTATTTTCAAAAGATACATTGGAAGAACTCACAAAAGGTGATATGAGTCAAAAGGTGATATAAGAGAACTATCTTTAGTAATATGTTCAACCTAAAGTACGTGGTTGACATGTGTAGTGAGATTCTCTTGGCCTGTTGAGATAATGAATATTCTCAAATTATGCTAAATGTAGCAAAGCTGAAAATGGAAAGAACCCCGAAGTAATGAGGGTTAAACATACTGACTCATATAAAGTATATGAAAAGGGACATATATATCATGAGACAAAGATGTATGTTTTTTTAATTTTTCCCCCACTAGTAATGACACCAAATTACAGGTATCAAATGAATATGGGATGAAGCTAAAATGTAACTCTAGCTCCCATCATAAATGAAAGAGTTGGAAATGCACCTGGTCATAGATGTTGGTATATACAATGTAATGTGTGTATCATAATAGCAACCAATTTTCACATCAACTTTAATGGCAATAAGAACTTTGCCCGGCCAATTTACTATCTTATTCAGTGAACTAGATCCAATGTCTGCACTTATGGAGTGAAACCACGAGACATAAATTCTCTAAATCACTTGAGATATATCTGGATGAAACGTAACATATATTAGCTCTAAAGTAATTGAAATAAATCCTACTTTTGTTACGTACGTAATAAGGCCACACCACTTATTAAATCTCTCAAGACTCAATGTCTAATCTCTGTATGTACTAAAGGTTAATCACACCAAAGGGTGTTCATGCATAAACTATTACCTACCTTTTTGTAAACTTACAGTGAGAATGAAGTTTATTGCATCTATAAATAATTTCTAATGAATGAGGAATGAAGCATATTCATAGAAAATTAATGTGTCAATCTAGTGAATTATTTATCACTAGAACTTGAATATATTGAATCCATAATAACCCCAACAATGAACTGATTGGGCCAGATTGATTCATAAAGACTTTCACATAACCATAAGGCACATTGGTTGTGATACGATGTTCCTTTTTGAAAGTACTAACACGGGAATCACTTCATTTGAGTGTACACGATAATGAACTAATAAAATGCGAAGTTACGACATCTATCACAATCAGTGATTTCTAAAGTTACTAGAGTTGCACTGCCTCTCCCCATTATGATTTAGAGTAAGATATCACGTCACTCATCTTACAAAGTCATTTCTTTAGTAAAACGCGATTGAAACCATCAGGTTTTTCTTAGATACAAATGGAAAATAACTCATTTTTCAAAGAATAAAGTGTTGTTAGTGAACATATATCCATGTAGAATGCGGACCATTCAAGTGATTTATGGCTATGGTGGATGATTCGACACATTGACTTGGTTATTACTCACAAAATACGATGCATTTAATTTTTGTAAAACTCCTAGCACATATTACACAATGCAAAGTGCAAAGGCTCGCCACCCTTGTTAATGCTAGAGAATTTACATCAAAAGGAATTGATAAATATTGCATGTTTAATAGGATCAATATAGAGCATCTTATACCTAATGGTCTCACAGAGGATAGCATCAAAGGTTATAGCTGGTGTCTAAGGAATATGTTATGCGTACCAACCTACCTTTTATTACTTTGGGGATATACAATATTACACGCATCTTTACTTAATTCGTTTTACAACCCAATATTAGTGAACCTTTTTTGCGTACCAGTTGGTAACTAGATTTAATCCTGACATTCGTGTTCTTACGCATTTTTGGTTGCAATATATATGTGCCATTACGACTCCACATCGTACTATGATGGGTCTTCAAACCTGTTAAGTAATTATGTTGTAAATAAGTTCCCAACAATTATCCACATTTTAAAACTTTTGGCAGGAGATCTCTTACCGCTAGATTTGTGGGTTATCACTTTAATGAGACAGTCTTTCCCTTCGTTAGGGGGAGATAAGACAAAGTATTTTCTAAGGGAACGGCAGTAATTGTCGTGGTGTATTCCCACTGTGTCTCATATTGATTTTTGTACTCCACAAATATAAATGTGAAGTGATAAAGAATATTCGATTTTCAGAATATACACTGATGTTGCTAAAGTGATGAGATCACACATACCAACTGCAAAACCTACATGCAAAGTTACAAATCCTCAATACGGGATATACACCATAGACTACGGTGTTGCAACTACACTCAGTGGAAGTGTGGTTGATGATGTGGATCTATAAAGGAAGTTGGAGAGACCACTTGGTTCGATCAATCCTCACCTAGAAAGGAAGTAGGTGAGTAAGCAACAACTTATTTATATCGTCAAAAATCATCTCATAAGATTGTCTCTGAATATGTCCATGAATCAAACTGGAGGACGCTCCGAAGTTTTAAACGATTCCAAAAAACAATGAAATCCTGACGGATTATGAGAATGCATATGAGTCAATGGAAGGATCATGCGTGCACAATGGTGATATAATCCATAAATAGTTGCTTCAGAAGTAGAGCACAATGAGATCGAACCATCCTTTTTTTTGATTAATTTCAAATAAATAGCATATTTGGCCTATACAATATAGGTAGAACTTGGTTCTTTGACAAATATACAGGCATTTCGTATGGTAGTGTTAACCAACCAAGTATAAAGCCTATTAGACATACATGATTAATTTGTCACAAAGCATAATGAGAAGAAAGAAGTCTTAAAGGATAAAGACTCGCCTTGCGGCGCGAGGTTTCCCACAAAGCCCTGGAATTGTTATCTTGTAATGAACTTCATAGTGTTCCGCTACTCAGTTAGCTTGGTAATTTCAAAAGGACTTGAAATGTAGCATATGTATGTGGTTGTTTCGTATCTCTGAAAGAATCAAGAGATAGAATATATTTACGAAAGTACTTGATAGACTTTTGTTACCCAAATCAAGTGACTTTAAACCACAGAGTGCGTTTACAGTTAGATAGAACGCTCACTTATAGATAGAAGCAATCATGCGTATGTGGTATACCCGTCTAAGTGACTATTTAATTTGGATGGGATAGAAAAGTAAGTTATTTTCATTGCGTATTCACAAGAAAGTTCCTGATTTAGAATTGTAGTTATCTATGTCGATGGTACAGACATGATGGGTACTCTTGATGTAATAAGAGACTTTAAAAGCTATTTGAAATACGAATTTGAGATGAAGAATATGGGGAAAGCTCAACCGAATACTGAGCTTGTGGTATATTATTCCACCTGTTTGCATTCTTCTAAAGTTTTCAATCAATTTAATAAATACATGCATCCCGATAGCACTCACATGATTAGTCAAGATTCAAATGTAAGTAAATGACCAATTATTCAAAAGAAAGATGACGAAGATGTGTCGGGAGATGCATTTCCCTTATCTTAGTACAATAGACGCATATACTTAGCATAATATACTTGACCAAATGTTACATCCACAATGAACTTGTTAGCTAGATATAGCTCAGCGCCAACGCAATGTCATTAGAATTGTATAATGAATGTAATCATATACTTAAAGGTAACCATTGACATGAGTTTTCTTTATCCCTACAAAGACATAAAAAAAAAACGGAATGCTAAAGGAACTGCAATCCAAAGGTTGTTGATTATAAAGGAACAATAATATCTTCTCCAACGAAAGTAATCAGGGGGGATATGGTAGACTATTTTCTAAGTCATTACCGATATTCAGTTTCAAAAAGTATATGACTAAAGAAACAGTCCGAAACAACTCTAAAACTAATCAGGGGGATATGCCAACATCAGGGGGAAGATCCAAGGATATGATGTCGACATAATTTACTTCAAAATTGAAGCTGTGTTGTACTCTTTGTACCTTCGATCGAGAATACTTTTTCCCAAAGGGTTTTGTTACTTGACAAGGTTTTTAGCGATACAATACTAAAAGCATCAAGTATGTTGAACGTTGAAGACATAAAGATTGCGTTGATATTATTGAAAATATCTGAATCAAAGAAATGAAACACGATAGTCCGTTAAGCAACGTAACTTCCAGAATCAACAACATGGTTCTATAAATATTCAAGTCACCAAAGTAAAGTGTGATAAACTCCTTTTGATTGCATTAGACTAATGAAAATTGTCTGACATCAGGGGGAGCATCTAATGGTGTGTTGAACTCTTTTCCTTCACCGAGGTTACTTTTTCCCACAGGTTTTTGTTGCTTGACAAGGTTTTTATTGAGACAACAACAAACATCGGGAAGTAATTTCCCAACTAAGGCTATTGTCTCTCCCTCAAGGATTTTCTGCCTTAGGAGTTTTGAAACAACTAATCAACTTCAACGGAACAAAATGATCATATGCAACAGATCACCTTTACTTGCATCTGTGACGTTGTATTCTTTTCCCTTCGTCAAGGTTTTATCCCACTGGGTTTTCCATGGTTTTAATGAGGCAACATATTTGAGTCCAACTATGTTCTATGTTTTTTTTAATATTGTACTCTTTTTCTTTAGTTCAGGTTTTGTCCCTCTGGGTTTCCTTGGCGAAGTTTTAACGAGGAAATTAACTTAGACTCATCGATCTGTGAAGATCGTATTGCATGTGATGAACTACATGTAAAGTAAGAGACAACATGTGAAGTACTACATGTGAAGACTTGTACCAAGGTTTTATCCCACTGGATTTTTCCTTGTCAAAGTTTTAATGAGGCAATTGATTTCGGCACAAGTCATCAAGGAGAGGACGACATTTGAAGAATTACATTCGAAGCACTATATGTGAAGCACTGCATATGAAGTTTTATTGGACCGCACAAGGGGGAGTGTTGTAGGGCTTATGGCCCATAGATGTGCGTCCCAACTAGGTAGTTAGGGTTTTCCCATGGTTGTATATAATGCATACTCTGCTATGTAATATTGTTGTTGCCTATCAATAGAATCTCTCTTGTCGTTTCTCATATTCTTGGTCTTCTCTCTGATTTTCCCTAAAATATTAAGGAGTTTTTTCAAGAGGCTGAACATCGGCCTCTTAATATCAATTGATGGACAGTCTTTCACGTGAAATAATAAGTGAAGGAGTTTTTCCGAATGAGTGAGTATTTTCATCCCATAATTGCACGTAATTTGGTGTATTTTGGTCAGACACTTTGAATTTGAAGCCCACGTCTTAGAGGCTTGAGGAAGTTCCTATTGGAATTTGCTAATATCGTTTTCTTGCCCAGCCATGGGAACATACGCTCTTGGGCTGCTTTGTTCTATCACTCCACTAATATATCCAACCATCTTAGTTGTACTTTGACACTGAATTAATCCAAGTAGGGGTGAGCATGGGCCGGTATGGACCGGTTTTCGCCTCATCCGCATCCAATCCATAGCACTACGGATTTCAAATTTAGCATCCGCATCCAATCCATATCCAACGGATTTGCATCCAATGGATGCACGGATGGACGGATTGGATGCGGATAATCCAATGGATTTGTTTTGGTTAAAATTTATAGTAAAGAAAATAAAGCTAACACAAATGACTCCTTATAAAACCTACATATCCTATATATGTATACAAATAAAAAAATGACATATACAACACCCCAAGCAAACATCTTAAAAATTCCTAAATGATCCATAGTATTTTCTAGAACTACATAAATACCCTTAATTTAACGGATATGGATGTCTAACCGATTTTCAAGGTTGCATCCATTAAAAGCAGGACACCCATCCGCAAATGACGGTTGGTCCCGATCCGTTATCCGTTGGATTTCAAAAATTCCATCCGCATCCAATCCATTAAGCTGAAAGTAGTGGAAGAATCTTGCATCAAATCCAAAGAGGCGCACTACCAATTGGGACACCCATCCGCAAATGAACGGTTGGTCCCGGTTAAATCCGCGGATTACGGGCCAAATGCTCACCCCTAAATCCAAGTAACATATTTTTTGTCTCTTTTATTTGTGGGTACTTTGACTCTATTTTATAGGATGCTTTGTGGAGCCTGCAATGCCTCCGAATCAATGTGTGTTAAGGAAAAAATTTCCTTCGCCCTTTCGTCTCATATATAAAAGGTGGAGTTCTGTCATTATCAACCTCCACCTCACCAAAGTTGGGATCATCGACGATCCCGCCAAGCCACCAGACTCAACCTTTTTCTCAAAATTCCTCATAGTCCTTCTCATGTTGTTCTTCACTCTCATACCCAGAGTTGAAGTTGTTTAAATCTGCTCAGGGTGACACTCATCAGGTTCTTCATTTGGAAGTTGTAGAACATACTGGTCATCCTCAATAACACTAGCAAGATGTGTTGCTTCAATCCAAAAGTCGGATTAAATGATTCAAAACTGCTTCTTGGTGTATGTTACCATTACACTAGACTGTGTTTGTTGTGTAAATTGAGGAACATATACTTCTTCTTCATCCAAGCCAATGAATAACTTCTTGCTTGCCGATCGACTTTGGTTCTTCTTCTTAGATACTCTAGGACTTTTTCTTGTAGGAGCTTTCTTGGTTTTTCTCACTCGGTTTCTTTGGTGTTGAAGAAGACTTTTTGGTGTCAAATACTTGTGTGGAGGAGCAACAATGGTTAATTCAGAATGCTCATGGGGAATAATAACTTGCATATGAAGTGTAGTCCAATTCTCATGTACTTCGCATTGTCCCAAAACCTCCGTAATTCTTCTTGATAAACAATGATTGGGTAAACATGGGTCACTTAGCCATACCAAGTCCACTTCCTCATTAGGCTGCAATGTAAGTAGGGGCTTGATCTTTTCCTTCAATTGAACAAGACCCATATCTTCTCTAGCCAACCCTTTGAATTCAAAACTCATCACGTATCCATAACCTTCACCTTTATGTCTCTCTTAGGATATTTGTCTTCAACTTCATGTCTACATCAACACATAATACATAGTATTAGTTCATGTCCACACCAAATGAACAACACTCATACATAGAATTGAGTCAATTGACTACTTAAAATTAACCTACTCATCACACAGTTCAAGCAAAAATGCTAATCATCCAATATCATCTATTTATTCCATCAATTTACAAATCAATCAATTACAAGATCGTAAAATATACGTAACCCTACAAATCAATGAATAAAAATGGATCTAAGCATCAATTTCGTATTACTATGCATTATTTCACAAACCTAAAATCAATCACAATAATACCCAAGAACCCTAAAAACAAACCCTAAAAACAAATATACATAAACCCAATGTTTAGTTAAAAATCAATCCTATAACAAAATAATCGCATAAATACATCAACGAGAAAAAAAATCAATCGTAACCCTAAAACACAAAACCCGGATAAACTAACCTTTTATTTTCCTGGTTTCTTCTTCTTCTCCTTCTTCTTTCCACGTCTTAACTTCACCATCTTCACTTATCTTCATCTTAAGAACCGATTTATGGTTCCTTTAGATTTGATTTCAAAGAGAACCAGAGAGAACCGGAGAGGAAAAATGGGGAAAGAGGGAAGAAGAAGATAAGGACGAGTTTGTTTCTTCTTTTCCCATGTATAATCCACTTTTCCATCGATACCGTCCATATTCCCGAATTTTAATATCCCACTACACATCATAAGTAATTTGTATCAAACCATAATTATTCAAATTCAAAAATATTAAAAATTATTCTTTAAATGAAGTAATAATTTATTATATTATCATAAATATTTATGATGAATTTTAGAAATGAAATCATCATATAGAACTTGTGGTTGGTAACCTAGCAACAAGCTGGGCTCCAACCCCTCTTTGGATTGCAACAACTAATCTATAAAAAATAAATCTACCAAAACCATTACTGGTATCATTGCTAATATAATAAATATTAAATTATTATATTATCGATTAAGTAATATCTTTTTAATATAATAAAATTAGGCGGTCTAAAACCTATTATTTTATAAATGTTTTACGAAGCAACAACTTTGCCATATTTGTTAAACAACCTATCTGGGCGGAGTCAGTCAGCCGTTACTCTCTCCATCTCTGCGACCTATATGTTCTTTTTCTTACTGGAATTTTCACTCACTAAAGATTTCTTCTACTGTTGAAAGAGTTCGAAGTTTCTTGTTACAATTTCGTGTTTGCAGCCAGTGGTGTTGTATGGCATGCAAGATATCCACATAATCAACCCACCCACAAAAGCATAATTTTGTGACATACCCTCAAAACTTTTGGGGACACATCATGTCACTGCCTTATCATATCCATGTTGGATTCTTGAGGAATCCAGTCAGGCAAATTAGATACCTTATTTACATCTCAAGCATTCCTTTAACTTTTTTTCATCTTTTCTCAATACTTTTTAATTTCATTTTCTCTCTTTTGTGTGTCTTTCACTTTTTGGACGGCTAATCCTCAACTTTTGCCATCGTATACTTTTTCACCTCCGCATTCACACCTTCCTTTTACAGGTTTCTTCATCTTATTTCCTCTCTATAAATCCCCCCTTCATGGCTTGTTTCTTCTTTACTAATCACTTAAATTTGATCATATCATCATCATCAGCAATTTAGGTGATTGGTATAGTATATAGCACTGTTTCAACCTGTCTATGCAATATCCTCAAAATTCTGCATTCATGGCATCATTCGTGGCCTCAGATACACAATTTTACGGGAGTGCGCCACAGCAACATTCGTTCAATAGATCGGTAGCAATGCTATTAGCATTAGTATCATCAGTAGTACTTTCGCCGTTATACATTAAACGAAAGACGGATATTCGTAACTATGAGACGAAATGGAGTTCTGGTTATATTTTACCAATGGTTCTGGTCGGACTTATAGCCGCTATTAAGACCGTTTCATCGTCTTCGCCACCATCGATGCAAACTGGAAGAGGAGGAGCTGGGGCATCTATGGATTCTTCGTCTGTGCTTAAAATCGGAGGTTCATCTTGGGGACTTGCTGGAATTTTACTTATGCTGTTTCTTGTACTTTCATGGCAAGATTCTGTGCAACATTTCTTATGGAGATAGAGAGGCTAATGATCTCAAGAGGTTTATGTGTGTTCTTTAAACCCTACTTTTGAGGTTATTAGTGTTTAGTAATATAACAGAATGTTAATGTAAAATTTCATTTTTAATTACTATGAGAAACTGGCTTGCATCATCTCTTACCCTTTCAATTTCCATGCTTATTATATTACCTGCTTGCTTCATAATTAAATTCTCCTCTATCTGCATTTTATATACATAAATAACTTTTCCGAGCCAAACTGCCCGTACTTGTTCATACTTGGCTTTACACCGGCATGAATTGCGACAAATTACATGGAATTTAATTTTTCTTAATTAAAGTCTCGTTCCAAATCCAACGGTTGAAATTACATGTGATTTAGATTTTAAAGAGAATCACAGGAAACTTGATTTGATTTCTTGATGTATGAGCCCTTCGAGTATGCCGCGTGAGCTTTAAAACCAACAAAAAGCTTTCTCCGTTGTTTTGGATGCGGCCTTACATGTGAGGATTGTATTGTTTTATATAAATCGGTTCCATGGCTAATACTGATATCCCGCACCAATTCTAGTATGGGTTTTAATTTGCTATTTGTGGATGAAGCCATTACTTCATTTGCCAGTTCATGGAGGTTAAAACTCCCTAATTAAAAGGATGTAATAATTCAATTCACAACTTCAGTTGTTACTAAGCCATAAAAAGATAATCTATAGAGACACATGGGTTTGGATATTAAGGACAACATGCATGCAACAAGGCAACTGCGGAACAGATTCCTCCAAATACTTAAAATAAATAATACCGCAAAGTGTAAACAAGAATGTCTGTGCCAAGAATTCTAAATCTGATAATAATTAACCTGACTAAATTGGGACCTATCCCAAATAATTTGGGCCTATATTGCAGGACAAAAAAATATTATTAAGAGATGAAACTACCAACTTACCCTTCATCAAATACTAATACTACAAATGTGTCCTTATTAAATCCTAATAATAAAACTAAAAACTAAAATTAGAATCATAAAACTAAAATCATAAAGTTAAAACTAAAATCAAAATCAAAATCATAAAATTAAAAACTAAAATCAAAATCAAATTCGTTTCCATCTCCACTTCAACTAATTCTTCTTCTTTTCTTCTCAACCCAATCCTCTAAACTAGGTTTTAGTAACATGCAATCGATCAAAAATTGAAAATTTTAAGATCAAATTTTTCCGGGTTTACTAGAATCGGTTAACGTTAATGTATATGTGATCCGACTGCAAATAGAAACGGTTTATGTTCATGACCACAAAGACCAATTTTCCTTGATATGTTTTCTGGTTCGAGAAATTTGAACCAAAATCGGTCAATGTTAATGTCCACATAGCCCGATTCAGTTACAGTAGGGATAACCATTTTTCAGTAACTATTTTTTGTTGGAATCGGATTATATCTGCGCCCACAAAAACCGATTGTATACCATTTGAATTCATAACTGCTTAGCCCATAATCGGATTACATTAGCACATATAAAAACCGATTGTTGATGTATAATGCTAGAATCGGATTTTATATGTGTGTCGAGTAAACCGATTGTTGTAAGAAAAAATTTCCAATTTTTCTGTGTCTTTTTTTGTTGTTGTTAGAATCGGATTACATGAGCACTTTTATAAACCGATTCCTGTTGTGCAATGTCAATAATCGGTTTTTATGTGTGCATCGTGTAAACCGATTCTGGTTATATCCGAATTAAAAATGAGTATTAGTATGATTTTACACAAGTATGATTTCATACTCGATCTCAAAATGAGTATGAAATTTATACGCGAACTGAAATCGAGTATGAAATCATACTCATTTTCAGATCGAGTATGAGATTTTTTTTCCAAAAATCGGTTTTTTGTTTACATGTGTAAAAACCGATTCTGAATTTTTTTGTGAATTGAAAAAATCAAACCAAAATCGGTTGAAGGGAGAATGAACATATACCGATTCTGGTTTGATTTTTCTCAATTTTTTTCTTCATGTTTTGATGATGAATCAAGATTAGGGGTAAATTAGCCATTATGTAAAATAGTTGGATAAGGGGTTACCCTTTTTACTTCTTAATGACCCTATTTTATCATGTAGCTATAGGCCCCAATTAAGTGGCATAAGCCCCAATTTAGCCAGGATAATTAATGAAAGATTTTCGACGAAGTATATATGTGTTGGAAAACGATTAATAAAAAGTGATTTTTAAAGTTTTTAATAAAATTAATAACTTACTATTTTCTTTTGTAATACCGTGGAGTTTCCACTTTATAGTTGTTTTAAGAGACTATATAATATTTGTAGTCCCGCATTGGGGAGTTCCTCTTCTTATAAGTTGTATTATTCCATTCCATTATATAAACAAATTCTCTACTTTTGTAAAGTCTATGGGAAAGGGGTTTCTCTATATTTTAGAGAGACCCCCAAGAGGAAATATTTTATCTTGTTTTCTTCTGAAATCTGATTTTCCTTAAAGAGTTTTTTCGGAGTTTCCAAGCTCAAGTTGAGCATCTACCACATATGCTAGTAGTAGGTGTAGTATGGTGTTTTATCCTGGAGATATCCGTCTTGTGAGGGCTATAGCATCACTTTTGAGTGTAACCGGGCGCTAATGGCTTAAGGACAACGTATTGAACACGTGACTCACTCTGTTTTTCAAAGTTTTACGTTGCTGCTGTTGTGGAGATCTGGGGAGCTCGCATGTTGCATAAAACCGATCACTTCCATTATAAAGGAGCTAAGTATCAATAACTTTTGCTTATTTGATTTTTCCATGTTTTTGATTATTGCACCCAACAGTATGATCAATAACTCTCTCAGATCATCACGAATACTGAACTGAAAAAGAAGCACATGAAGATTAAAGAAACAACATTGTGGTTGGAAGAGACTAATCAATGACAAGTATAATGGTGCCCGGAACTTCCAAGCTAAATTTAAATAGCCTAACAACAATTTTAGTCGCCATCTTTGTTGTTATTGTTGTTTACTCCAAAACAATGTCAAAAAGTACCACAATGATGAGTTACAGCGAGATGACAATGAAGAGTACTTATAATGAGATGACACAAGAAGTTCCACAATGATGAGTTACAACGAGATAACAATGAAGAGTACTTACAATGAGATGACACTGAAGGAGAATAGCGAATTAACACCACAAAAAAGTTGTGATCTCTTTTCAGGTAAATGGGTTTACGATAATTCGACAAATCCTTTGTATTTATGGAAGGAGTGCTCATTCTGGAATGATGGTTTTAAAATATGGGCATCCAACTCATAACCAATTGGAAATGAGTAGAGAGGCCCTAAGGATTATAAACCGAAGGATCTTAGATAACCCAGACAATGTGGGACTAATAATCTCAACACGCCCCCTCACGTGTAGCCTCGTTGGGTCTAACACGTAGAAAATTAATCGGGTGACGCGGAGTAAAGGCGCAGATAGCCTGCTCTGATACTATGTTAGAATATGGGCATCCAAGTCAAAACCAATTGGCTATGTGTGGAGTGGCCCTAAAGATTATAAACCGCAGGATATTAGATTGCCCAAAAAAAATGGTACTAATAATCTCAACACGCCCCCTCACGTGTAGCCTCGTTGGGTATAACACGTGGACGATTAAATCGGGTGACACAGAGTAAAAGCGCGGTCAAATGACTCGTCACAAATAACCTTCTTTGATACCATGTTAGAATATGGGCATCCAACTCATTAAAAATTGTTAATGAGTGGAGAGGCCCTAAGGATTATAAACCGCAAGATCTTAGATAACCCAGACAATGTGGGACTAATAATCTCAACAGATGGGTTTACCTCTAAGAAGTATGGAATAAAGGATCTAAGCTATCAGAATTGGAGATAATACCGACAAGTGTGACTTACCAAGGTTATTACACGATTCTTTCTAAAAAAAAATTGATAGATACATTCTTTCAAATTTATTACCAGAAGTTTTCGAATATGAGCTTTGATTTAACTAACTAACATTTGGTTTGTCAGAAATTCATAATGTTTTATGTAAATATACTAGGTTCGATGCCAAGGCATTACTAGAAAGATTGAGAGGGAAAAGTATGGTCTATGTTGGAGATTCAATTAATAGAAATTAGTGAGTTTCCATGGTTTGTATGGTGGAATCTATAATCCCATCAACACTCAAATTTGTGCACACCAATGGCTCTCTCATGACCTTTAAAGCTACTGTAAGTTCTATGCTCTAAACTCGATGACATAAATACATGTTTTTTCTTTTCTTTAATATATATATATCCTTGATTGTACTATGGATTCAATTGATCTATAGATGAAACCAAATATGTGTAGGAATTCAATGCAACCATTGAGTTGTATTGGGCATCATTGATGGTTGAATCGAATTCCAATAATCAGGTGTACCATCGAGTACCACATAAGATTGTCAGAGCTGGAGTTATTCAAAAACATGTGATTTATTGGTCTGATACTGATATACTCATCTTTGACTCCTACCTTTGGTGGAGTGTACCAAAACTGGAAGTCTTATAAGTTTCACAAACCAATTATTAGGTATACTGAAAGCATTGGATTTCTTGAACAATTTGCAAAATTTCGACGACTATTCAGAGTTGAGCCAATGAAAATCATTTTGTGAACAGATGGGGATCTTTTGAGACACCTAATGAAGGAATTTACAAAGATTTGGGAATGGTTGGTAACTTTGAAGTGGCTCTGAAAACATAGTCTGATTGGCTAGAAAAACGTATAAATCGTACAAAAACACAATTGTTTTCTAACAGCATGACACCAACACATGATTGGTATCATCTCTTTCTCTCTATAACATCTTCTATATCCAACTCTTCACTATAAAAACATTTGAATTTACAATCTTTCCATTATAAAAAATGTTACATGTCAGGTGAATGGGGAGAGAATAAAGAAGAAAGCTGTTACAATGAAACATAACCAATATTACAAGAGCATTAATGGGGTCGACGAACAAATCCAGACATTATTAAGGTCGTGGAGAGTACAGTCAATGAACTGAAAATTAGAAGTGTTGATGTGAAAATAATGAATATTACACAACTATCGGAATACAGAAAAGATGCCCATCCTTCTATTCATAAAATAATATGGGATACCTTAACTTTGGAGAAAATATCAAATCTTGTTAGTTATCCTGATTGTATGCATTGGTGCCTCCCTGGAGTCCCTGATACTTAGAATCAACTCCTATATGCTTACATAATGCTCAAGTGAGTAATTTGTTAGAATGTGTAAGTATGGTATTGATGTCATCATTAAAAAAGGTGTAAGAAGTTTTTTTTTTTTTTTTGTGTGCGTGTAATGTTATAACTATTCTGTTAATAGATGTCACATGTGTGAGCTGCACGGGTTGTGTATCTCACAACTGTTCTGTTAATAAGTGTCACATGTGTGAGCTGCGCGGGTTGTGTATCTCACAACTGTTTTGTTAATAACCGTCACATGTGTGATCTGCACGGGTTGTGTATCTCACATATGTGCTCTGAATGTTAAACATACTTTCTTCTCTTCGTAAGAGCAATCCCAGTAGGGTGGAAAAATTGCCAAATTCGCCAATTTTCACTTTAAATAGGACTGGCAAATTGGTAACTGCGATGGGCAAATCTCGAATATAAGCGTTTACATATCTCATCTACAGTTGAGTCGATCGAATCAACTTTAGCCAATTGTCCAAGAAAAGGCCGAGGATTGGCTCTTCTTGAGATGACTATCGTCTTGGATTGAGCCGATTGGCCTTATTATTTAAGCCAATGACGTCTAGTTCATCCAACAACTCTATTTTTATTCCCTATAAATTCAACATATTAAACTCTAAAATCACACCTTCTATACCGAAAATTTCTTATAATTTCACTTTCAATCATAATCTCTTAATCTATAAAACATCAGAAGTAAAAACCAAATCTCAAAAATAATACATACTTCATCACAAACACAAAATACTTCAACACAAAATACTTCAACACAAAATGCTTCATAACCAAAAGTTTGTGTTACAATGTATAGTCTTGATGATAATAACTCTATTTGCATATATTATTTAGCATTTACACTTGATCCTATCAATGGTGTTCAAAAATAATTTAATACACTTTGGGGAAATATTTTAAACAATATATCAGGAAACTGGGATTATAAAAAGTTGTTATGTTGTTAGGTTATTTTGATACAATCAACAAAGAGAGGAACAGTTGGGTAGCTTTGATGATGTAAATGAATCCTTGCAAAACAAGCGATGAAACTAAAATCAATGTGGTAAGTCGAATATCAAATTATTTAATGAATTTTTAAAACGTGTTAAGTTTGTTGTTATAAAGCACTTGGCATGTTTCACATTTTCAGAATGCCAAAACCGATATAACTCGGACCAGTTGAATGGATATCAAGTACCAAAGGAATAACCCTAGGATACTTAAAAATATTTCTCATGGGTTTTTGTATTCTTCACCGGAAACAAACTCAAAGGCTCAACCCAACATTGTCACATCCTAACATGGTAACTCTAATATTAATGTTTGATGGAAATTGAAAAAGATATGATGGATCCGGTGTCAAAAGAGCAACAAGGAACTAAAAGGCATTGAAAAATAATAAAAGACCGATATTATAGCGTAAGAAAATGGTTGAAGAAATGAAGAAAGGTTGTAAGGAGATTAAAAAAATTGTTTATTGTGCAAATGAGAGGAATCCTTGGAATGGACATGTTATTAATCCTGAACAATTACGACTCTGGCAAGATAAATTTGATGAAATTGAAGCACAAAAGGTACGATAATTCCCTAATCGGTGTTTACATTGATTATGCTAAGGAGGAGACTTTTTTAGTTACTAGTTTTAAACTTTGGATGTGATAGTTAGTTTGAATTTCAGTGCAATCCTTAGTTTTAAATTCAACGTACTTTTTAGTTTCAATTCAACGTGATCGTTCATTTTTTTTTCTTGTTTTTTTTTTCTATAGTGATCTTTAGTTTGAATTTCAATGTCGTTTGTCTAATATTCAAATAACGCACATCACATTACTTTAACAAAACTAAAATGATTGATGTGATAAGTAACAAGTAAAAAAAAAATATAAAAAAAATGTGAGGTTTCTTCTTCCAAATTCAGCTCAAATATGCATAGTTAGATCCTCTCTTAGTCTCAAATATAAACTTCAGTTTTGAAATATATCTTCTACCATTCTATACTCTATCTTGCGGGCACACTCGACGAGGTGGCACTTCTTTTCTCAAATCTTTATCTAGATAACTTGTCCAACTGGTATCCCATCGACTTTTCTGGATTACCAATTTATGAAAAATGATGCAGGTGAGCATAAGTCCATTTATTATATTGGTTTAAAATAAAAATATGCTCCAAAAAGTATATGGAACTTCCTCTTCAAAATCTTATACCCCATCTTCTTCTTGTGTTTCATATCTTGTATCACGATTATCCTCGTCTTCTGGTATGTTAGCATAAGCTTGATGTAAATTTGACCATGATGGATAAATTTCATCTGCCAGAAAATACCCCATGTTATATATAGTTATTGAAGTTGACAGTGAATTTTGCAGTTGGAGCAGTTTCATACTTCAGTTCTTCAAACAGGGGCGATTTATGAAAATTATTGACATCGTTATTTTAACCCTGGAGACCAAAGAAACATCACATATATAACAATAATAATAAATTGTCGCTTTCACAACAAAATTTCTTTTGATTTGTGGCCCTTATACTAACCTTGCGAAACATAAGGACATTCATACCACACCCAATGCATACAATCAAGGATACCTAGCATTTTTGGAAAGCCCTTCTTCGCAATTTCAACAATTTACTGTTCGACATCATCTTGTGTTGGTTGTCGGTTAAAATGTAGTCGTTATTGTTCAACCAATGGACGATCAACCATATTTAAACTGAATCTCAGCTCAAATTGAACCAAGCATCGGCTCTACCTGGGAAGACCGGCCTAACCTCGGACGGTCGTCTATAACCATCAAAGATGAATCCTTTTCCCACTGAGAAAAAATGAATTTTCCAGTACACGTGAACCATTAAATGGGGTTATTTTGTCAAGTCCCGCTAGTAGATTTGAAAGTTTCACCTAGTGGATATCGTTTTGCCGCTTGAGAAAAAAAAACATAAGCTGCTAAATATTTGTCGCTTGATTGCAAATCTTGTTTGCTAAATATTTTCTATCTATATGGGACCACAATTATGATTTATTTGGATTATAAAATGAGATTTTTTAAAGGGGGATTTTGTGTTTCCCCCATGAAAAAGATACCTAATTTGCGTTACCCCCTTTTAAAATTGCTAATAGGTAAAACCCCCTCTACGTTAACTTTTCCATCATCAACTAGTTAAGTCGGCACATGTGACATGCATGTGTGTAAATATCCCCGATTAGACATCTATGCCCTCCAAAACGTGGCGCATACAGATTAAAGAAAAATCAATTGAACGGGACTCATCGTTATTATCCCTTCTTCTTCTCTATTTCTCATCCTCAGTCCTCATACATCTAATACAGCGCCGCCATTAGAGAACAACAAAATACATATACTGTTTTGTAATTCTAGCAATTACATGAAGCTACATATTAACTATATTGTAGAATCTATAGAGGAATAGAATAAAAGAGACAAATTAACCTCTATGTTAACAAATAAATTAAATCAATGGAGGTGGAATTTTCAGACCATATTTTTGAGTGATAATGGCATCAAGAGAGGTGGGTAAACATATCGATATGTTAGAGGAGTTGGTCAACTTATTAAGCAGAGAAGCAAGGATTGAAAATTGCTTGATGTCGTTCATTTATATAGATAAAATGACTGTTATTTAAGAATGTTTTGAGTGTTTGAGAAGATTTAAGACAATGGGTTTCTCTAATCCAAATTTGCAGGGTGAGGAGAAGCTAATATAACAAGAGATGGGATATCTCTTGGTTACCAGTTGCACGCACACAATGTATTTGTGATGTTCGTGGATAGTGTTGCCAAATTCAAATCCAGATCAAAACGAAAGCCCCACAAATTTGATACCCTTGCTGCCAAATTCAAACCAAATGGTTCTTATCCTTTAGAACTTTGAAATAGCTCTTAATCAGCCACCTTTAATCTTCAATATGGACGACACTAGCAGCACCTTCTCTACTTGGATTTTTGACCATAAATTTGAGTTCTTATTACAGCGAAAATTAGATGAAGAAGAAGACAAAATGAAGAAGAGAGTTCACTACAGGGTATTTTGGGGTCTCTCATGTTTAAAATTTTATTATAACACACACCTGCACTGCACTGCACGTGCTTACTTAACTAGCTGATGACGGAAAAGTTAACGTAAAGGGGGTTTTACCTATTAGTGATTTGGAAAGGAGGTAACGCAAATTATGTATCTTTTTTGAGGGGGAAATACAAATCCCTTTTTTTTTTACTTAAGCTGTATACATTTGTTGTTTATGGTATTTTCTTATACTTTGTGTAGTGAGGTAAATGCCTTATCACATTCTTCCTGAACTATTTTGGAAGGGATAGTATTGTCAAATACATTATCCTATATCCCTTGCTCTAAGAGAATCTCTAATAGAGGGTGAAATTATTAGTTTTCATGACAAATACGACTTTAATTATATCCTTATTTAACATAAGTTCATCTCCAATAGTTAGCTATAGGTCGTCCTACAAACTAGAAGGGAAGATATATTGAACGCGAAGGTGTTAAAGAAAGTATTAACTACACCTTTGAATTCACCTCCATGTCACATTCTTCGTTAATTTTCTTTCTTAATAATTATTTAAAATAAAAATAAACGATTAACATTATATCACATAAGATAATCTAATTAAGGGTTGAATCAAATACTATTGGAGATAGTATATTATCCACAAGATCCTACATTTACTACATATGTAAACTCTTCTAAAATAAAGGTCTTAATAAGACATCCACGTAGAATTTTTTACACACAATGTTGGTGATGTCCTAAGAGTTTTAGTTCAGAAATAATATTTTATTCGACTTTACTAAAACTTTCATGTCATGATGTTAGATTATATATATATATATTTTTTAATGAGAAAAATTTCTCGGTTGTAACTCACTACACCATTTTTAGGGATTCACAACTAAGATTCGCAACGACAATAGGTCGGTTGCGAAATTTCGGTTGCGAATCTTAGTTGCTAATTTATCGCAACAGATGAGTGCCGTTGCGAATTTTGCAACCTCACAGGCAAGGTTGCGAATTGCAACCGCGCTCAGTTCAAGCGTGCGAACCACTTGCTTGGTCGGAACACTAGAGCTGATAAACACGCCCCAGTCAAACTTCGGTCAAGACTACGTGTTTTTTGTTTCCACCCTTTTTCCCAAGCAAACCTATATCATGCCTTATTGTTTTTTCCCCTTCCATTTGTTTTCTCCACAAACTCTTTCCTCGCTCTGAACTCTTTCATCTCCTCTGTCTCCTCTCCATCTCTGCGTGAAGAAATTCATCATTCTTTCAGCTCTAAAATCTGAGATCATCATCCAGGTATAATCGTTTTCATAATCCTTTCGTTTCAGTTTATATGGTTTAGAGCTTTTGATTTTTAGGGTTTCAGCTATGAATCTACTTTTTTCAGTTTATCGATTTCTAGGGTTTTATTTAAGTTTATCGATTTTAGAGTTTTCATTTGTAAATCTTCTATTATTTATCTTAGGGATTTTGATTTCAGCTTTTCGATTTTAGGGTTCATTTGTGAATATGTGTTTTTCTTTTTTCTGTAATCTCTTTCACGAGCCATAGCTTCTCCATTCCCTGTAAAAAAATATTCTCAAATAGGTTATGATTTATGAGGAGTTTCCATGATAGTCAGATTTTTATATACATCGGAATTAGATCGGTTCTAGATTCA
The DNA here is from genome assembly GCA_023529315.1 of Papaver bracteatum. Taxonomy (NCBI): domain Eukaryota; kingdom Viridiplantae; phylum Streptophyta; class Magnoliopsida; order Ranunculales; family Papaveraceae; genus Papaver; species Papaver bracteatum. The sequence goes on from JAJJWX010000443.1 coordinate 309,347, forward strand.
ATTAAAGGAAACCTTTTTAGAAAACCCTAGGTGGAAATAGAACTAGAGCATAAGAAAAAGAAACAATAGAATTTTGTTTGTACGGCAACAAGATAACAAGAAGAAGAAGATGATGATGATGATGAATGGATGCATAATTGACGGTTTGGTTTGTCTTTGTAGAGCAACATGATAATTTCTAGTTTTGTTTCTGCTAACCTAATTGATCAAATATATACTTGTTGCTATGAAATTCTATTAATTTTAGTTAATGGGTTTGTGTTAGTTCATCTGATTCATGTTTATTTGAATTTCAATTGTTCAATTAAGGTTTTGAAAGTTAATTTGGGGATTTCCTGTAATTATGGTTCTTGAGATTTGTGGGTTTTTTTTTGTATCATATTTCAGTTTCTTTTGCTAATTCATCAGAGACGGCTGTGATTGAGAAAGTTGAGGGTAATTATAAAGAAGCAAAGAAATACATGAAGTTAATATCCTTGTCAGAATTTTAAGTGTTCTTGATCTTCAAATTCGTGCAGCGGAAGGTGTATCCCTTGATGAAAATGAGGATGTAAGTAATAAATTGAAGCTTTGATTTTAATTATTTTCTTTTAGTAGAGGCATTGGTATATATGAAGTACATGTATAGATGAGTCTTCTCTCATAGGGAATAGAGGAGCATATGCTCCTCGTGTAAGTATTATATTTCACTTGTTTTTTGATTATTTTTACTATGACCGTATCTGTTAGCATATTGAACTACTAACATGTCTTCTTGGACATCATATATGAGTTACTATACTGATATAGGGGAATTTAATTATAACCATGTTATTTCACCGTCTGTAATTTTGTTTGCAGGAAGTTTTTTGCCCATCAGCAGATGAACCACAACTCTTGGATTCCTCGAAAACAGCTCTAGGTAAAGGAAAACTTGAAGATGTAGTCAGTTATGGAACTAAGGTATTGGGCTCTAGAGACATTTAGTTTCAGAATTTCAGTACTTAGAATATGTTCGTTTAGTCCTCTAGATGATACCATGCCGCCAATGTTTTTGTTTTTTTTGCGGTAAGAACTGAATGTCCAAAATTAGGTCTTATGGAGGTTAATGATTGTTTTCACAGGTCAAAATGAGTATTTTGATGGGAACATATTCAAGTCCACTTACATAATTGTTTATACTGTCAAATCTGAAATTTTCTAATAATGTATTCATTTGTAAATGAGTTAAATGCAAGCTCGGGTTTTCAACCATGTCCAAATACAAGAATAATTGAGCCAGCTCGACCATGTCGAAGTACAAGAACAATTTAGATAGCTTGACTATATAGGAATTGGTTCTATGTTAAATTTGGGAATGTTATACTTCTGTAATTAAGTTTGTTCACTATCACTAACCTCTACTAGGGATTGAAACCCTATCAAACATCCAGCATTCCTTGTAAAGAAAAGTGATGGCTTGGATTTGGTTAGAGATTGAGACTGATTTTGTGAAATGTTTGATGATTTCTTTGGTTGATGGGACTGTAGTGTGTCCATTTTTTGTTGCTATTGTCATTTTTTTGTCTATCTGATATGTCTTATTTGTTTTTTGCTCTGATGAACATAAATGGCCATAGATGAGATATTGAGTGGACTCGTCAAACAAAATGGTCGTCGCTCCTTTGATCGTCTACAGAACATAATTGACCAGTTGTCCCATTATGTTATGCATTATCATTATAGGCTACGGGTTTTTAATAAAAGAAATGATGAAGAGGTGGAACTTATTGCCGTGCGTTGCATAGGTTATCCAGCCTACTATGTGGAGGTGTACCCCAACAGACTTTTGTACAAATATAGGTCCACATGCCCAAATGTTGAATTTGTTCTCATGATTACTGAGCTTCAGAAAGCTATGTCGAGAGTTGTCTCATTGAATGTTGGAAGACGTTACCGCATAAATATTTTAATCCACATAAGCTATGCAGAATCCAAGTTGTCAGTTTGCCAACGGGTAATAACTATTTTTACTTTCTTTTGGTCTTAAGCTATTCAACTACCTAAACTCATGTGCGCCTTTTTTTACTCTAGCCACCAGAATGAAGATTCTTTTGGTGGCTGTATAGAGGCCTTTCTTTTCTGCATATATTAGGTAGCTGGTCCTTTAGGTAATAGCTTAGGAGTTTCTGTAGCTCCCATTTTAGCTTTATAAATTTCCTTATTAGTTTAACTACCATCAGATTTTATTTTTTAGTCTTAACTTGGTAGGCCTCAAATGACACTTACTTTCCTGTACCGTGTGAGTTCAACTGCTCCTAAAGGTTTTTAAATTATTAATCTGAGTAACTCTTGTAGTATTCTTGTATTTGAGTATAAGTAATAAACCATTTCTCTGTTATGGAGTGATATCATTTTTTACAGTATAGATTTGTCCCCCCAACCAAATTTTTCTGGCTCCGCCACTGAGTACAAGTAATAAACCATGTTTCTATGAGTACAAGTAATTTTATCTAGACTTTCTTGTCACTTGTTCTCTCTAGTTAATAATATTAATATTATTTGTTATGAGTTATTAAGCTCCCTGCGGAGACATCATTTATATGATCTTAGTAACTTTCATAGTTGATGCAAGGAGTGGAATTCCATTTATGATTTTAGTAATGTCACACTCATTTGTCTTTTTATTTTTGATCTTTCTTTCCTAAAAATTAACAAGTTGATCAGTTTAAGTAGATTCTGATCTTAGTAACTTTCATAGTTGATGCAAGGAGTGGAATTCCATTTATGATTTTAGTAATATCACACTCACTTGTCTTTTTATTTTTAATCTTTCTTTCCTAAAAATTAACAGGTTGATCAGTTTAAGTAGATTGCTCTGTATTGAAATCTTTTCTCTTCTTGCAGAAGATGAAGAATGATTGCAGACCAGTTAAGATCACAGATGGTGGAAGGGTTGAAGACCATTAGGTCCCTTAGAAGCTGCAAGATTTGTAAGTTATAATGTAGTATCTCCTTATAGAGATTTAAGTTAGAAGAACTTAGGAATTTCAGAAATTTATACAAATTGAACTTAGGAACTAAGTAAGTTTATGTGTATGTCCATTAAATGAATGACATAGTTTGTATCAAACACTCTTACTTGTTAACTTCAATTGAAGAATTTATTTTTCATAATGGTAAATGTGGAATTCAAAGTGTAAAAGTTTGTATATCTGTGGAATGATGAATATGGGGAACTGGGTAAATGCAATGGGGTAAATGGGGGGGAATGGATTTTGACCAGGTCAATGAAGACCTGACCTTTTTTTTCTGTTGCAAAAGTTTAGCAATGATGATGTTCTGTTGCTAAATTAGAACCAGAACCAATAAATTAGAACCAGAACCATAGTTCCGGGTAGGGGTATTCCTGTAATTAAAAACATCTTAGCAACGGCAGACCTTGGTTGCGAATATACAAAGTCGCAACGACACGGTACGTTGCGAATATCCGTTGCTGACCAAGAATCGAAACGGAGCTTATGCCGTTGCGAAAAACTGCAACACCGTGTTTTGAAATGTCAACCTGCCGTTGTGATCCCGGTCAGCAACGTCCAGGATCCGTTGCTAATTCCTAAAAATGGTGTAGTGACTCTAAACTTAGATACAAATTCTTCTTAATCTCTATCATGTTTTTAAGATTTTGTATTATCTTCTCTTTAATTGTTTCATCCATTTATAACTTCAATCTCTTTTTTACAATCAATCCTTTTACTGGTTGTGGATCCTATCAACAATTTCATTATATAACTGCTTTTTTCAGCAACAACACTTTTAATTGAGTGATTCTAGGTTGACTGTGGGTTGGCCACAACGATTTATACCATTTGACATAAATATGTCGGACCCACGGACTAGACCAAGGGGATTAATATGGGGTTGCGTTATTTGGCTGTCCGTGAGTCCCATAGGTTTCTCTCACACAGTTTAAACCGTTGTCACTAACCAACAATGAACTTAGAATTTTTGCTTTTAATTGCCTTCAGCATTATGGGCTTTGATTAGAACATCACGTATTACTATTATTGGTTTTTACCTAAATTTCACCCATACTTTACCTAAGTAACACCCACAACCTAAAAACACAATAGATGTAGACCCAATTTAACATGGGTAATGAAAATTCACCTTCTTCTAATACATAACAACCACTATCACCATCATTATCGTCCCTCTTCGTAATACTACATGCGTCATAACATGGATTTCCCTCTTTATTTTTATTTTTTTGTTATAGGAAAGATTATAGCCATGGATCTTATTATAAAGTTTCCAAGTTATATTAAATCAATTTGGGATTAATATAAGAGATTACTGATATCAAAATTGTGACCTAATCAGTTCCAAAATACTTGGAATCAAACAATCTTTGTGGAATTAGCATTAGAGATTCCTCATATCGAAATTGTGATCGTGATTATGATTAAAATCGAAACGAAATTTGTCTCTATCAAAAAATTAAAAACCTAATCAATCAAAATAATTAGACCGAGACCTAATTAACTTTACTTCAAAAATTAAAATTGTGACTAGGAATTAAAATTAAACTTGGATTTTAATAATATCTTGAAGTCGTACATGGTTTTGTTGTACTATATATAGTAAATCGTCTTGTTGGGTAATTGGTTTAGATCAACCTCCTTCTCCAGCTGGAGGATTAGTGAACATAGTAGCTTATTACTATGTTTTTGAGTTTTTTATTGAGGATACTAGGACTTGGAATGTTCCATTGATTCATTATTCTTTTTTTTCTGAGGACCGTGCTAATAAAATTCTTGCAATGAATATGCATGTTACTGGAAAAGATACTCTAATTTGGTTACCAGATAGGAAAGGACAATTCTCATTCAAAAGTGTTTATAATGTATTATCTAGAGTGACTAACTCTACTGCAGGTCCTCCCTTTGTCCCTGTTCAGGTTTGGAAATCTCTATGGAATATTAAACTTCCTCACAAAGTTAAATTGTTTACTTGGAAATGTATTAAGGATATAATCCCAACTAGAGACAAACTTTCAAGATATAAAAATGGTACAAGACTCATTGTAGTTAATGTAACCATGCTATTGAATCTTGTGATCATCTTTTCTTGAACTGTCCTTATACTAGGTATATTATGTTAGCTGTTAACATTAATGTGAGTACAATCTTAGCTCAACATGGGTCTCTTAGGAATTAGGTCATATCTTGGTTTTCAACAGGAAAATTTTTGATCCTTGGCTCAGGTATCACTAGACAAGAGATTAATAAGACTCTTATGGTTACTGCTTGGACCATTTGGAAAGATAGATGCACATAGGTTTTCCAGAATAAGAATCCTAATAGAGAGTTGTCTCTTGTTGGGATTAATAATCTTACTATCTTGAATATTCATAATTCAACCGGTAACATTGGTCCTTTGTAGGTTCAGAAATGGAAGCCTCATGAGGATGGTATTTTAAAAATTAACTTAGATGCATCATTTAAGCAACTTAATGTATATGGTGACATTGGACTAATTGCTAAAGGTTTTGCAGGTACATGCATTGGAGTTCAAGGGGTATACTTTGATAGAGGAATGAAAGAATAAATTGAAGTAGAGGAGCTGGAGTGTAAGGCCATGCTAGCAACTGCCACTTTTGGAGTCATCAAGAATATTAGAAGAGTCATTTTTGAGTCTGATAGTGAGGTTGTAATAAAGTCGATCAATGAGCCAAGTCCTTATGTTCATTGGATGAACCAGCATTTAATTCTAGACATTAAGTTCTTGTTAGGAAAACTTGAGCAATGGAAGTGTGTCTTAGTCAAAAGAGATGCTAATGGAGTTGATGATAAATTAGCTAGGAAAGCTAGAATTATGAGGTCCAATTTTATTTTTCAGTCTGATATCCCACCGTACATATATGAGTGGGTTGAACAAGAGAACCATGTAACTTCTTAATTCTACTTAATATAATTTTTTTCATCAAAAAAACAAAAAAAAAAAAGTAAATCCGCAGGGGCGTCTAGATGGTATCTATCATCGTGATTTCATTACAAAGCTAATCATAAAAACCCAAGATGACCAAAATTGTGGTACAAAAACCCTATTCAAATGTTGGGATCCATTAAAATTCCAACTTAAACAAAATTGATAAAAAAACCCAATTTTTTTAAAAATTGATACAAAAACCCCAAATTTTTCATCAAATTTTATGATGAAATTGGTTTCATCAAATTCTTTAGGGTTTCTGTGTTACTTTTGTTATGATGGGGTTTTTGTTTTACTCTTGTTTTGATGGGTTTTTTATGGATGGATGGTGACACCTTTGGGGTTATAAGAGCAACCATAGTGGACGACCAAAACCAAATATTTGGTCCAGTAATGAACACAGTCGAACGGAGTAAAGACCAAATACCAGAGTAAAACTAAAAACAAGACTATATTTGGTCTGGATGACGGACCAAAACTATATTTGGTCGAGCGGAACTTAAAACTTCGTTTGTTAATAGGCGAACATATAACTTACGTTTGTTAATTGGCGAGCATATAACTTACGTTCCATCAATCAGGGGTGCATATAATTTTCGTTTATTACAAGCGTTGATAAAGAATATGTCCCAGGAGACGTAGGTAAAATGTACGCTTGTTGACAGGCTCACATTTAAAGCACGCCCCATTGAAGCATGCATAATACAAATGCATGTGTTAGGGGTCCGCCTAGTCAGGAGTTAATAATACCCTCATCTAACACCAAACGTTGGTTAAATCCTCGTCCCATTCCAGGCGTAACTTTTATAAATGCCCCTTTCAAGCGAGCATTATACACACGCCTCATATCAGACGAGGGTTATATTTATGCTCGACTATATTTAGTCCTCTACGATAGTGTAGCACCACAGACTCAACTCAAATTTGGTTTTTTTTTTTTTTAATCTTTGGTCTATGGTTTTGGTCGCACCATTGCAATTGCTATAAGTTAATCTTTTATTACCCACATAAATATCGGTAGACAATTAATTTATTTTTAACTATGAGTGGTATTTAGGGAGTATTATTAGGCCGACCGAGCGAAGCGAGGGAGGACTCTATATATGGTGACTTTGTGTCAATGTGAAGCATGACTTTTTTTTCTCCAATTGGACACAAAAAAATTGGATTTGGTGTCTGTCTATTAATGAAAATCCGCATATGCCCCAAAAAAGACGCATGTGTAATTTATTTTTAGACATTTTCGTAGACAAGCTGAAAAATGAAGGGTAATCACATAAATGGACAGAAAAAAAGGACACGGAGATTGGAATTCTTTTAATTGTTGTGGCTGTTTTAGTAAAATCGAGGTAGAGGTCACGGGATCGACTCCCGGCCACCTCCAAAATTTTCAATTTATTTTTTTTCTCTGCTTTCTTTCTTCTTCCTCCTCCTCTCGATTTCTCCTCTCATCTCTTCTCAGAAAAATCAAATCGACGGGATTCAGAGCTTCTCGTGATTCCACAGAGAAGAAATGGTCGTGTTGTTATTTAAGTTGATTCACATGATGGTGGTTGTCGAGAATTAGGGTTGATTCTGTGAAGAACCATGAGAAGATTTGATAAAGATTAAATTGCTCTGGATCTGAGACAGGAAAAGAACAATGGTGATATTGATTGATGCAATAACACATGAAGGTTGGTGGCGCTGTTGAGATCGAGAAGTTGTTGGTGGTGTTTGAAGAGCGACTGCAATCGGTGAGAAGAATGGATAACAAACTGTTTTGGTTTAGGTTAAGAATTTGGGAATGGGAAGTTGCTGCTGTTGTCATGGGAATTTAAGTGATGAGAAGATGGAATTGAGAGGATATTTAGTCTTGGTGGTATAAAGATAGATGGGTTATTGTTTAACTCAGATTTTCAGGTGAAGAAGATATGATATAAGTGCTCAATACAATAATAAGGGAAAACAGACCTCTTAATTACAGCAAAAAACTGCATACTGCATGTTTGATAAATTGCTTGAGAGAAGAATAAAAAGGGGTAAACATTCTACTTAATTTTTTTTTTACTAATTTCAGTAATGTTAGGGATAATATGTTGGTGAACATGGAAACATAGTAGTAAGACATTGTTAAGTCTAAGACATTGGATTTTCAATCTCTATTGCTTGTTAAACGATTGTTGTGCTTCCTGGTAATGTGAATTAATTGAACACTCAATGTATCATATTGATAAAACTAACTTTGTTGGGTATGCCAAATGAGGAAGAGCCCACTCTTGTGCATTTTAGCATAATTGCTTATTCATCTTGTTTTTTAATTAAGCTGGTTCTTATAAATTTGTTGCGTTGGTAGACATATTAATACAAGATTGGTATTGTTCTTTGTTTGCGTGTCCTTGAACATCGGTTGTGGATTTCCTTACGCTATTGTACATTGATGTGTGTGTTGTTATTTGGTCATACAATATTTGGTCATACAATTAGTTCATAATGTCAGGGTAACGAGAATGTGGTAATTTAAGTTATCCATTTGCCTTACAAACAAAGGTGAAATTAGCTTTTTGGGTATTGTGTATCTACCTTTTAGGCTCTAAGCATATCTTTGGATTAAATGTGTAATTTAGTCATTTTAGGAAAACTGCACACACAGAGCCATGTTTAGGTCTATTTCTATGTAAATTGTTGATGTTTTGGACAACAATTTCTTCACAAGAAGTGTTTACCTCAATGTCCTCTATACTCCTGTAAAAGGGACTGATGTCTGGACTTGTCATTTGGAAGTTATAGCATCAAATGGACAGTCAGTCACAACTAAAATTTCTGAAAGACAGCTGCGGACACGGTTTTGTCGTGTGATTTTGGAGTATTTAGAGTCTGAACTAGTTCATGGTGTATCCTAAGAAGTTGTAGGGTTGTCGGGACTTTCTAGAATGGTATTACATCCCTGTTTTGCTTTTGTACTTTGCTTTTGTATTTTGCTTTTGAAATTTTGCAAGGGAAATGGCCTGGAATCGGCCGGGAACAATCAGATTACAGGTAAAACTCAACCGGAATCAAAGTCCGGCGAGTTAAAACAGTGAACCAGGTGATCTTTACAATTTCGCATTACGAGTTTACAAGTCCGACTCCATGTCATTATATCGGAACTAAATTGTGAATTCAAAATTTAGTTTTGCGTCAATTTTTTCGGTCGGCCGTCCCACCGTGACCGCGGTCATCTAGTTTATTACCCTAATCATAATCATATCATAGTAAAAGAAAAAGGATTTTTTTTCTTTACCCTTCCTTATATATTAAGGTTACATTTCAAATCATTAGAAAGTTTAATGTGGGAAACAAATAAAATATTTGTAATTATGTTTTCATTAATCAAATCATTAGGATGGTATTCGTGTAACTACCTATTTCTATGGAGCCAAAATTTAACGTGCTGATTTTGGGCTTAAACCATTGGCTTCGATTTGTTGGATGGACATATCCAGTACCTGCTCAAATGAGGTACTTGTGTGAATCTTGAATTTTTTTTCTGGATTCAAATAGATCGGTTTGTGATGTGTCTTTCCTAGATGCAACTTTTACTCAATCTATTTCTCGTGGTACTCTTGGTATGACTACTCCCAAGGCAGTAGTATTATTTTCAACCAAAAGCATTGAGGTCAACTGGTCAAGTATTGACAAACTCAAATAATCAGTTCGGGTTCCTAAAGTATCCGACCAGGAACCGACGCATTGACTTCCCAAGGCAGTAGTAATTGGATGGTTTTATCGGTGAGTCCCATAAAATGATAACAAGAAATGATCGCCATTAATTGAGTAGCCGGCGTGCTACGGGTACTCTACTTGTTATTATATTTCAAATATTTATTTCGAAAGAGTCATTATGATCAGCAACTCTATAACTTGCACTGGAAAAGACAAATCAAAGACAAGTGTATACTATAGGGTATATTAATTATATGTCCCTACTTTTAACTCCTTACAAATATATCTTTATGCAACAATAAATATGTCCCTCCTTTTTTTATAACCTTATCCATTTAATATTAGATTACCTTAATACCCTTACCCATATAATATTTTTTCTTTATTTCAAAATGGAACAAATTTCTTCCACTACTTCACCACCACCACTAGCACCACCACCACCACCAAAATTCAACTACCATTCCACCACCACCGTTCAACAACCACCACCTACCAACCGCCACCACCACTAATATTCCACCACCACTCCTTCACCACCACCATTATACCACCATTAGTCCTCCACCACCACAAGTTAAGTAAGTCCGCATTGGGCAGCCACCACCACCACCAAATCACCGCCGCGCGCCACCACAGTAATAGTTGATCCAAATAAAAATAGAACCAACAGGTAGAAGTTTATCTAGTTTGGGGATCAACAACGATAGTTGATCCAGAAAAAATGATCACAGTAGAAGTTTATCCAATTGAGTGGATCAACTTCCATTGTTGATCCACCAAAATTGGATCAACAATGAATGTTGATCCATGTAAAATGGAGTGAACTTGGCGTGAGTCGAACACGCATCATCGACATGGAGTCGTAATGCTACCATTGCACCACAAGTTCAACATTGGAAGAAGTTTACATGATTTAAACTACAAAAGCATGAGTTCAAAGGATCAGGATCAATTAGTTGATCCCATATAGATGGATCAACAACCATAGTTGATCCAATATGACTGCCTACTTCAACCCATATAACCACCATATTTCATTACACGATCATTACATGTAGCTTCATAAACACCAACGGCTCCAAGACCCGACTTCAAAACCAATCTCAGTTGAATCAACAACAGAGATGTTTATCCATTTCAGTTGGATCAACAATGAATGTTTATCCATTGCAGTTGGATCAACAACCATTGTTGATCCAAAATATATGGATCAACAACCATAGTTGATCCAATATCACTGCCTTCTTCAACCCAGATAACCACCATATTTCATTCAGCAACATGCTTCAATCTACTGTATATTCAAAAAAAAAAAGGCACAACTTTCCAAGCTTACTTTAGTTAGATTATAATACAGTGTATCTAAACCAACAAAAGCTGAATAATAACAAAGAAACTTCCAACAACATACCTGCATTTCCAGAGATTACTCAAATCTCACTTTTAACACAATCCAATCAGATCTCACCAAAATAACCTTAACTCAATTTCAATATATACACAAATTTGAATCAGATCTTGATTCATCTTTGATTCAATTCCCCTACCTACACCAAACAAAACAAAAATCAATACAACTTCCGAATTTGATTCAGATATCGACTTATACTTAAAATCATCCATCACCAAACAACTCACCTTTAATTTAATCAAACTTACACCCAAAGAAATTCAAAAAATTCAAAAAAAATGAGAAGAAGAAGAAGAATAAAACGTGTGTGTTGGTTCGATCTAGTTGAAATATGAGACCTGATTTCACGGATCTATAAAAGAAGAGATTTATTTAAGTGTTTTTTGTTAGGTTAGATTGACAACACAATATTTATATATATCGACGATGAAACGTCTTCTTCCTTGATTGCTTTGCTTTGGTTATACAATTCCTCCCTCCAATTGATTGCTTTGATGTCGTATGCGTCACCACCCTTCTGCTACTACCAAAGCAATCTGATGAAATTATTTTTGTTATATTTATCACCACAACCCTTCTGCTACTACCAACACCACTCGCCGCCACCACCTCCGTCGCAAGATGGAGAGAGATTTTAAACCTAGAGAGAATCAATATCGTTTGACAGTGAGAGAATCAATATCCTTTCTTCAGATTCTCTCAATTTCAGATACAAATAAAAAAAACGATATTGATTGTTAAAAAATGGGTGGTGGTGATGACGATAGAGGAGAAAAGAGAAGAGAATTTTTTTTTCCAGATCTGAAATTGGAAGTCCCTAAATTGTTAAAAAATGGGTATATTTGGAAGTCCCTAAATTGTTGATGGGCCCCTGATGGGCTTATTGATAAAGAGGGACAAAATTATTATGTGATAAGGATATTTGTGTACACCATCAAAAGTAAGGACAAAAGTTCAATTACCACATCCCCAAAGTGAATTGTTATTGTTGCGTAGTTGTGTTGGAGTCTCTCGTCTGTATTTCTCTATGAGAACCACCATGACGGATTTTGTCATAGATGCTCAAGTTTTGTTTGATGCTCACATGTTGTTACATCTGCGGCACATTGTTACTAATGACGGGCCTGGTATGGGGTTGCTGCAGTACCGTATGTCTTCTCTACCTCTCAGCTTGGGTTGTTTAGGTATCTACTTCATGGCTGATGCAATAAACTATTGCTACTTGGAATCTTGCATACATACTCAGCCACTTCAGATCAGCATCCTTCGTAACGCTCAACTGCAGGGCCCTAATCACAACATGCAGCGCGCCATAGAGCTTTTCTCCAGCATATGTGGTCCGGACGTCAACATCGATCTTACTGCCCCCCATCCCATGAAGACCTTAGCAGTGATTTACTTTGATGTTGTCATGAAGGATTTGCCGGTTAAATTTTCCATGTCATCTCGAGATTGTGCTATTTGGGAGTGCAATAAATATATCCACGCACAAGACTACCTTAAGGCTATTCCTATCGAGGGGATTAATCAGAGGGTTGGGGCTCAGGAATTTGGAGCAGTTTTACGGTATAGGCTTGGTATACCTCTTTTTGTTGAAGGTAGCCTTTGTGCTTTTTGTAGGAGGGATATGGACTGTTATGGGGATCATGCCTTACACTGCGCACATGAGGTAGGCATCAAATTTCGTCACAATCTCGTGTGTGACATATTTGCAGATATGTGTTTTCGTGTAGGGGTGCCGGCTAGAAAAGAAGCAGATCTGGGTTTGTTGGCAGATGATGGGGGTTCTCTCCGCCCGGCTGATATTTTAGTCCTTAATTGGGACAATGGGCGTGACAAGTGTTTGGATGTAACCGGTGTTTCTCCATTCACCGGAGGAGGGGTGCACACATATCGTCCAGGGTTAGCACTGAATAGGGCAGTCAAACGAAAGCATAAGAAATATTTGGAAAAATGCTTAGCCCATGGTTACAACTTCGGCACTTTAGCATTTACTACTTTTGGGGAACTTTGCACTGAAACAATGGATTTCTTGAAAAGGCTTAATAATCAACTATCTAGATTTGATGTTAGTGCCAAGAAATGCAACTATTTCTTTCATAGATTAGGAATAGCAATACAAAAGGGGTTGGATTGACTTGTCGCTAGGCTGACAACTAGTTACCTGTAGTCCGTTTGTATTGAGTCGTATTTCTCCATACATTTATATTTGGAACAATAATATAAACATTTCTTTTGAACATTTTCTTTTTGTTTGTTTTAATTTTTTCTTTTGAATGTTTTCGTAATAAGGATTTATTTTTGTTTTGTTTACATACTTGCTTTTTTATGCATTGCGTATAGTTAGAAAATTAGGATTCCAAATGATACTCTTTTAAAAGCCCATCAATATTATGGCACGGTGCTAGCCACACCTTCCATTCCACAACGAATGATGCGAGTAAAATACCTAAGCTGCCCAAGACGGAAATAGACCTAAGGAAATGCCATCTAGCCCAGCGAAGCAAGATGAAGCGAGGAACACCTTAAGCTGCCTAAGACGGAAACATACCTAAGGCAATGCCATCACGATCATGAAATCGGATGACGTCCTCACCAATACCAACCACCACCATAAAACCATATAAATCCACTTTTTTTTATCCACCACCACCTAGTGGCGGAGCCATCACTACAAGAAAACATGGCTTTGGTGACGATAGTTTTTGCGGCGAAGAATATTTCATCGCTAAAGCTTAGTTATCGTGACCAAAATAATTTTTGTTACTGTTGTTCGGTTTTCAGCAACGAGATTTGGGTTTCGTCACTCATAAGTTTTTAGTGACCTTATTTAGAGACGAAATAATGTCTAGTCACTAATATTTTTTTTGTGATTATATATGTTTGTCACCATTCAATGCTATTGTGATGATGCTAAAAAATTGACATAAAATCTTTTTGGTGATAATCTATAAATTTCGTTACCAAAGAAAAGTTTATACTAACAAAATTAATTCGTCACTAACTAATTTTATAGTGACGAAACTAAATGTTTGATGCTATATTTATTTTTAGTGAGCATCAGCTTTTTTGGTTGCAAATATTTATGTAGTAACAACTTCTAATCGTCACAAGACAAAACATTCGCAACGAACTAAATTTTGTCGCTTTAGTCATTTTCAGTGACACTTGAACTTCACCGCAGTTTGTGATTTCAGTGATTACTGAAATGTTGTCACAAAGATTTCTTTATGGTGATAAAAAAAAATACGTAGCTGCTAAAGAATAAGTTTTTGGTAACAATATATTTTATCATGTAAAACATAATACTTAAAAATAATGTAATAAATTAGAGAGAATCATACAAGTCGAAGTAATTTTTCATTAGGGGAAACATACAAGTCGTCATTTGTTTACGTCGTTTAATGGGAAAAGATCGAAAAAATGCTCTATATACCAAAGATTGAATCTATAAGATTGAATCAAAAGTGTGTCGGGTGCCACCAGCCTTCCTTTTCCTGGAAAACAATTTCGTGTTTTGCCATTTCAAGTTTAAACCGGGGAAACTTGGCAAAATCTGTTTGAGCACCTTAAGTTATGCCAACATAAAAGATCACCATGCACAAGGAGAACAAAAAAGACACAAAAAACACATGAAGAAAGTGGATTCCCAGACTACATAAAGAAAAACAAAAACTGAATTTGAGAGGAAGAATATTGTTGTAATCCAACCAACAACAAAAACAACCAATCCCTTTGTTCAAAAAATAAAAATAAAATAATTGAAAGATAAAGAGCTACTGTTCTAATCAAAATAATTATCAAACCAAACAACTATTTTTTAAGTAAATAAAATGCAAATAACTAATCCTCTAAATATGTATCATCGTCAACTGGCACAATGTCTTCCTCGTCCACCTCTTAGTCATTATAATCAACCAATGTCTCATCTTCTTCCTCGACATCAACATCATCCACGTCAATATCATCTGCACGTATAATCTTTGCATCTACCAAATCTACCTCCACATCATCTCTATGGAGTTCATCTAGTCCAACATTATTATCTTCTTGTATGACTGATGATACTGTTACATCTCCAGTTTGTTGATAAACATCTTCTTCTTCTTCATCCCAACTCGGAGTTTATAAGTCCACTACTAACACGTCTTAAAATTTACTCAGTAACCTTAAAACCCTTGCAAAAGTTTATTTGCTCGATATTAAAATGTGCATTGTCCAACATGTCCTTGATGTTATTTCGAAAACAAAATTTAGATACACCCCCGACAGGGGCGCGCCTTTGGCGCGCTGGCGAGTCCCCGGTGCAACGCCAGGCGGGGTTTTCCAAAATTGGTAGATTGGTTCCCTACCTAAAACGCTCCCTGACACATATTTTAGTGCCAATCTACTTAGATTTTGAATATTTATAGCATAAAGTTTTACTACTACAATAAACATGTCTTATCCAACTAATATAAAGAAAACACCTATAAATTAATTGATTTGAATGACGTAGTTTGAGTGTCAACCATTTAACAAATTGTAAAAATCCATTTAATTATAGTAAATTGATGTTAAACCATTTAAATACTACTTGAAGTATGTGCATGGACTCAAAAGCTTGTTGTTACCAGTTTGTGTAATGCCTGACATAATATCAGTGTTTCATTTTCTTATTCAAATCTTCTGTATACCTGTTCATGACGGATGTCCGTTCGGTTTTTGATTTGGTTTGATTTGTAGAACTAAGGGTATGCTGCTTCTGCATACTTTCTTTTATTCAAAATCTTCTATGTACCTTTTCATGATAGATTTTAGTTCTCTTTTTGCTTAGGTTCTCTTCGTATATTACTTCATAATATACCCTACCATTTGTCATCACTCATTTCATATTGTTGCTGATTTTCAGAAATCGAAGAATTATTGATTTGTTGTTCAACCAAGTATACTCTTTACTCTATAGTTGTTCATTTAAGTATTTATATACCTGAAAATGTTAAAAGACGGGAAGAAAATGTACCCCAACATCCATGTTGGGTCGAAATCTTCTTTACCTCATGGTCCAGTATTTGGTTTGTTATTCCATGATTTAAGTTATGGAAAGGAAGGCACATCATCGGAGGCATAACCTAGGCACTCACAGTGTGCCTTTGTTAGGATTAGATTGAAATGAATTTTCACCACTTTGCGTTGATTGTTGACTGTTGACTACTACGCAAAAACAACAAAATTACAGAATAGGCGCGACGTCAGGCACATCGGGTGTGCATGTTATACTAGTACTAATATAAAGAAAATAAATCTTTTTGGTAGGAGAACCCCTAAATTACTTAGTTATCCCTATTCTTTATATATTTACATAAATACCATTGTTTTAAAAATAGATCAAAAATTTTAAAAACTTAATATGTTTCAAAATATACATCGAATTTTTTTAAAATTCATATATTTGAAAAACTCTTTCAATTATCTATGTAACGAGTACAAATAAGAGTAATAAATTTTTATTTTAGGAAAAAAAATTCATGACTTTCAAATTTAGTATTGTTGGATGAGTAAAAATTCAAGCATGTACATCGAACATGTGTCCTTACTAGCAAATAAAATCAAAACACATAAATAAAATCAAAACAATTTGCTAGAATAAAGTTTTACTACTACAATAGACATATAAATAAAATCAAAAAACATATAAATAAAATCAAAACAATTTGCTAAAAAAGACAAACATGAACCTTTGGTTTTCTCTTTATAACACTTGGCAAGTTTCTATTGAATCTTGGATAGTGATGTATCTTAATTTGGTACTTCGGGATGCATAAATATTTCCTATACTAGGATATAATTTCGTTATACTAGATTTTCGATATGCCCAGTTTGGCCAACGATCGCAAAGGTGTACTTGTATGTTTGAACGGATCATAACTAAAGAGTGTTGTTGTTACATTACACTTCGCTACACCATGTATCATCCTCTAGTATATGTTGGGAGAGATCTTCTTTTTTCCTTCGAAATCTAAAGAGAATTCTTCTCCGTTCTTTCTTCCCTGAAACAGAAAATTTTCTTCTTTTTGGTTATGGATTACCTAAAATATAGAGATAACTTGACTAGAAATCAGGATTTGATTATATTTTTTTGAGGGATGAACGGTTGATTCATGGGTGGAGGAGCAGATCAAATGGTGAAAATTTTCCTTTGATAACAATTATCTTGCATGGGAGTTTTCGATTTATGAGGAGAAGAATATTCACTTATTTGGAAAGAAGATATGGATAAACAGAAAAAACCCTAATTTTATCTCAAAATCAGAGAAAAACTAGCTAAGAAACCATTTCGATTTTGGGTAATCTTCAATTCTTTTTGGCGCCATGTAAATCAAAAGGAAAAAATGCTGGGCGGGTTTTTTTTCCGCTTGATCTTCCATTTTCTCTCCTATAAATACAGTCCCAAAGTTATCAAGTTTTGCTCACAAGATACCGATTGAAGGTAATTTCTCTCTTCTCACATCCCTCTTCAATTTGATATGTTAAATCATATATGCAAAGCCCTAATTTTGTAGCTCTTTGTTCTCCAGGATGATTCTATCCCTTGGTTATCCTAACTTCAAATTCAGAACTCTAACTTAAGGTTTGTTCTGCGACATTGAGTTCCATTTGTATCCTGTTGTTTAATTGTATTCCTTTACCAAAGTTAAAATCTCAAGTAATCATTGCAGTGCTCAATATCTTTAAGTATACTCTATTTTATGGATTTCTGTAGATTTAGTGTTTGATTATTTGTGCTATTGAACCCAAAGTTGTTTCAATAAACTTTCACTAATTTCAGTAGGTTAATTGTTTGATGAATTGTTTTATTGAACCTAAAGATGTTTTTCTCAAATTTTGTTAAAGTGTTTCATCAATTTGTATCTCTGAACAAGCTGTATTTCTGTACTTTGTTTTTTTTAGAAGTCAGTAAGTTAATTGTTTGATCAATTGTTTCAATGAATAATCAAATAATCGTAATATCCATTGTGCTTATTTATCTTTTGTTAATGTAAATTGACCTAAAACTATCCCTCTTCTACTTCTCGTTTAGTTTGGTAGTCAGTAGTTGAGTACCGTAGTTTATTTATTTTTTCTCGATAATTGAGTACCGCAATGCAATCAAATGTCACCGCTTCTCATATAGCTTAGGAAATCTTTACTTTTTCCTCCATAAGTAAGTTGTTTGAACTGTTCAGTTGGTGTTGTTATTTTTTCATTGGGTTTTTTTTTTGCCCACCCAAACATGAATTCCTGCTTCTGTAGTTGGGTTTCGTAGCTGTTATTTTAATCATGGTGTTGTTTCATTGCCTAGGTAAAAATGGTGAACAATAATGAACAACCAGCTCCAGCAACATCATCTTCTGAGGGTACCTATTACTTTTCCCCTTTCTCTTCTTTTTGCACTTTTACTTCATTTATCTCCATAGTTAGATTGGTAGTTTTTATTCTTTTTGTTTCAATCTGTGCTCAGTGGTAGGAAAATGATTTGTCTGATTGAACATAAGGCCTCTAATTCATAGTAATCAGGAATGCTAAAAGGTTTATGATATTTTCCACGAATTTTTTTTGCGTCCCATAAGGTACCCGCAGATGACTAGTTTAATTCAGTTCCAATTTGTCTACTGGTAATTGTTACCGGATTATGAATGGAAATGATAAATTCTGTGGTTGGCTTAGGAATGGATACGACTAAAATTAGCCATTTGGAGTCGTATTAGTTTTATATTATGGTTCTTGAATGGGACATTTTAGCCATATCTACTCTATGGACTTCTCCATACATTATCAGCTTTTTTTCTTCAATGCATTTGAAATAGTGATACTAGTGATGTACTTGTCTAAGATATCCTTTTGCTTTACTATGCTGAAACTGTTACTGAAATGCAGTTGCCCGTGCAAAAAATATCGAAAGTGTTCATGTTTTGTTTTAAGTTTTCTCATGTACAGTAGTCTTTGTTTAATAAGTTCTCCATCTCATGTACAAATTAATTGGATAAGTAGCACTATGAAATACAGTAGTAGGGTGATCTTTAGAAGATGACCTTATGTTTGGCTTGTATTCTGACTTGGTTTCCTTGTGCAAATTCCCTTTAATGGGCCTGTTGCTAATATCCTCTGCACATTTGTTTTCTATGCTAGTTGGTAGCTTTTAAGGTACTGTCATATTTTCTTTGCTTGTTTGTGTAAAATTGAGAAACGGAGTTGCCTGGTGTGTTTGAGGTATGTTAGGTTAAAAGAGTGACGGGTTATACTTGTTGATTATCGCATTCTGAGTAATCAGTAGCTGTTAATTTCTTATGTATAACTTTGATTGGGCTACTAGACTGTTGACATTGTTTCTATCCGATGCCCGTTATCCCAAATGAGAATGATTTAGACTTGTTAGGTCAAGTAGAGTCGGTTGTGTATAACTTTGATTTTTGTAGAGTCTGTACAAGTATGGTTTGAGTTAACATAGATGGTCGAAAGAGTGCACAGTTGTGGCTAAATTCAGTATTGATGTTGCTGCGAAGGACTGGATCTCTGCAGTGCCAACAATTTTGGTGACTTAATCTGCAGACATAGCATTACTTTTAATAGGTTTCACACTATGTATTCTCAGATTATTATATTGCTGTTGATTGTAGTTGTTAGGGTTAGATGTGTTGGAGAGCTTTGGTTTGGACATTTTGAATTCACTTTATTGAATGGATGTAACGGATACATAGGTTCTGAACCTGATTAGTATCACATGTGACTAGTAGGTACGTGTCTAATCCATTTTGCTTTTGGATAAGTTCATTTTTGCTTTGGTTATTGGATAACCTTGTAAACCATTTTAAAATGAGTTTGATGTGGTGGACTGATCCATTTCATCTTAGTAGACGCAACACCCACAAGGAACGTGCGGGGCTCCACTCGAGGGCTTAAGTTGGATTTACTGATTGCAGCCAATAAAGGGAAGCTGTCTGTTAACTTCTCGGAGTTAAAAGGAGAGCCTGACTGCGAAAATGCCAGTAGTGATGTTTATTTATTGGTAGAGTTTATTTATCAGGTTTTTTCTAGTTTGTATTGTCTAAACAATTTATTTTAATGGGCAATTATTTTTTATTCAATTATATTATTTTATTTATATATTTTTTGTATAATATTAAATCTAGGCTAGTCACCAAAGAAAAAATGGTTATTATTTTTTTGGAGACGACAAGATTCGTTATTGAAATGACCATACAAAGATAATTCTAATTGGTCATTATACTTGTTTTTAGAGACAACTAAATTTTGCTATTGATTTATTATATTCTAGAGACGATTAAATTTATTTCGCTGCTAAATCATTATATTTTCTAAGATAAAAAAAATCTTTGCGGCTAAAACTATTTAGGTGACGAGTTTGTTGCTTCATTATAACTTTTGTTGCTTTACTATAACTGTATTTTGAGGCGAACAAATTTCGCTGCTAACACTATTTATGTGATGATTTTGTTTCTTCACTATAAGTATATTTTGAGACGAACAAATTTCGGGGCTAAAACTATTTTATGTGACGAGTTTGTTTCTTCACTATAAGTATATTTTGAGACAAACAAATTTCGCGGCAAAAACTATTTTATGTGACGAGTTTGTTTCTTCACTTTAAGTATATTTCGAGACGAAAAAATTTCACGGCTAAAGCTATTTTAAGTGATAAAATATTTTCCTCACCAATAATACCTAGAGTGACAAAATTCTTCATCACAAAATTAGTGAACAGTGTCAATTTTATTTGCTCACGAAAATATAGTTTTGGTGGCAAAAAGACTTATGTCGCTAATTAAAAATTTCGGCGACGATTTCTTAAGGACGTCACAGAACACTTTCAACGACTCGCTATAGGTGATGAAACTTTTTGCACCGCTGAATTCTTTTTGCAGCGAAAAAAATGATTTTCGTGACACAATATTTTACCACTAAAAGTGACTTTTCTTGTAGTGAAAGCATGCAAACCATGCTAGCCGCACCTCTGTGCCAATGGCAAATCATGCCAACCACACCTAGACCAAGCTAGCCGCGCCATGCCAAACACACTTTGCCTTGGCCCTAGCTATGC